>OX637333.1:2871949-3270870 GCA_951799405.1 Agapetus fuscipes
TGTAAGTATGAGAACTTACACGTGTCTGGTTTGTGGAATGCATTTGATATGAATTCTATTTATTAATACATCATTTTGTTTTGTTACACGATACAATGAAATCATTCCACGACTTTTTCAAAGTCATGGTTACAAATCCAATCTTGTAGGAATGCGAATGGGAGTGAGAATCAGGAATAAAGAAGGAACACCGGAGAGGATAACTACACACAGAAATTAAAGTCGTGGTTTTTAACACGCCATATATTTGTCAAAATTTACATGCGCCGGCAACACAACCTTCCAGTTTACATACGAAATGACAGAAGACACAAAAGTCTTCTTTTTATTTTTAATTTTTACAGCTGTTAGAGCTATATTATTTTTAGTTTGATAAGCTGTACAGCTAAATTCATACCATGCAACGCAACTAAGCTACAAAAATTGAGTAACTTCTTGCCTGCGTTATCTTCGAAGGGATCGCATGTGGCGATTCGGGACCTATTTATTTTTACGGGTAAGGGGGCCGGCCTCACACCAACCACATTCAGTTGAAGTGGGGGTTCCCCAGCTCCCGGGAGAGCTGGTTCTCATTTATTGTGAACGCTGAGTAAACCTTGAGGTCGAAACCTTACTCTCGGCATGGAATGCAAGCATTCTACCAATTGAGCTATCGACCGGACTTTTTACGAGCTCGGCTGTCACTACAAACCGCCAATTCTCAAGCAAGATTCAGTTTCTATAAGGTTGGATAGACTTTTTGATGATCGGTCTTTGGTAAAGGTTTATGAATTTTTCAACCCAGCGAAGAGAAAATTTGAAAATATAAATGTTATATTTTTTGTACTCCGCCACGCCGGGAATCGAACCCACAACCTTCCATTTACGAGTCCGAAGTGTTACCACTGGACTACGGATCGGTCTACCACAATCTATCATAAACAAAAAAATATTGCCAGCCCGGTTTTTAAGCCCACACAAAATGTTCGAAAGTCTTGACTCGCCTTGTTGTTTGGAACGTTAGTGGTTAAGCCTCCAGAACATCGTAGAGTTAGATAAATGTAGTGTTCACGCTTCTGAAATTGTCTGCGCATCTAATGGCCGGTGCTCAATAGATAGTCGGCGGTCGGTTATTAGCATTATTATATTAGCGTTACGACATTTTGTGTTTTGCTGACCCACTTCTGGGCGCCTGTGAAGCGTCTTCACTTATGCAGAGGCTTGTTAGCTATTTGCATGATTAAGGCTCTGCGGCAGCTAACAACTTATATCCCACGTATAAAGTGTAATAATATTTTTACGATCTTTTTAAAACGATGTCCCATGCGGTGAGTGAGCTCGAGATCCATTTACGCCCGAAGTCTAAATCTAAATCTTTGTTGGTGTTATGGCCGCGAGGGTCAGTAACTGTAACTGTAACTCTGTCGCCATGCCGCTAGGGGTGGCCAGAGCCTCTGCAGAGTTGCCTCCATTTTATCCTATCTTGACATACCTCTTTCAATTCCTTCGTATCCATCACCTTTTTCATGCATTTTCTTTTTTACGCTCGCTAAGTCAGGTTATTTGGAACCGGATAACGTTGGTTCGAATCCCGCGACGATAACTTCGACCCTGGTTCAACAGATGCCGTTCATGCACACAAGCTTCTGCTTTCGCATGCAAACAACTGGCCAGGCAAAATGGGTTGGTGGATTGCATTCCTTTCCACAAATGTATTTAAAAAAAACAACTAAATTTAAATAGCAAAGATATGTATCATTTGAGATTCATATTTAATGCATTCCCACAAGCAGACACACATAATTTCGCGCTCACACATGTCGCATGTGGTCCTACAATATCAAAACCTAATCTCCAATGAATATAAGCCCTGCAAGTCTTGCCGACCTTCTCTGAAACAGGGGTGACATTGACAAAGTGAACCATTTTTACAGTATGGGTGGTCAGCCTCATACCAACCTATAAGTCAAGGAAAGTGTTCTGAAATAAAAAATAAAAAACGAAAAAATGGCGACCACGAAGGGTAAAGGATTACAGCATCAAAACAAAGGTGAACCTGAAGATCTATACTTTGATTCATTCATGTGAACAATGTGGGTTGTGTGAACTGTAAAGCAATGAAGGAAGATTACAAGAACATGAAATCTTAGATTTATTAAATGACGCTGATACAAGTTTGATACCCACAAATCCAGAAAAAATCCAGAGGTACCTCCTCATGACAAAACATGGAAACTATCCTAAATTCGTGAATCATGGGGAGTTGCTTCAGGAAACTAGGCGCATCGGTTCCCTTATGGTGCTCTGTCACAAGATTGTTAACGGTTTTATTGCCAGTCCAATCCCTGTTGGAGAGCTTCCAGCTATAAGTATTATAGGTATGTCTATAGTCGGAAAGGTTTAGTCAAACTTCTTACTTAGGGTTCTTTGCTATGTAGGTAATAGGATAGATTATAGATAAACTTCTAGATAGATTGTTATCTTAGGGTCAGAAGAGTTCAATGTGCAGACATAAGATACACGTAGAACATTACTGGTAGTTGACCGCAATGGAAATAATTAATGTCCATCGCAAGTGTGTCAGCCAAATTACTGGTAATTGATTAACAAACACAAAAAGTGTTAAATCACCCGTGAAGATGAGCGCAAATGAGCCGTTGATGGACCCATTGACAAGCTTCTATAATAACTTACAAAAAATAATTGGGTAACTGTAACTGTAACTGTAACTCTGTCGCCATTCCGCTAGGGGTGGCCAGAGTCTCTGCAGAGTTGCCTCCATTTTTTCCTATCCTTACATACCTCTTTCAATTCATTCATATCCATCAACTTTTTCATGCATTTTCTTCTTTTACGCTTACTTTGTATATCCCATTCTTTCACAATCTCCTCAATCTGATCACTCCATACTTTTCTCGGTCGTCCCTTCCCTCTTTTTCCTTTCACACTTTCTTTGTATACATACTTTGTCAGTCTATCATCGTTCATTCTTTCCACATGCCCAAACCATCTCATCACATTCTTTTGTACCTTAACTTTCACATCCTCTTTCAAATTACATTCTTTTTTTACCCATTCATTCCTAACTCTATCCCTCAGAGTTTTTCCTGTCATGCTTCTCAAATGCTTCATTTCCACCGTACATACTTTACTCATTTCGCTATCATTCACTGTCCATGCTTCACTTCCATACATCAAAGTCGGTAACAATATGCCATTGTGTACCGCCATTCTCAGATCCATCGTCAATCGCTTGTTCTTTGCTATTCTTCCTATTGCACCGACCACTTGCTTGCCCTTACACATCCTATTCTCAAGTTCTCTTGTCATCTTTCCATTCTTCTCAAACATACTTCCCAAGTATCTAAATTCATCCACAATTTCAACTTTCGTACCATTCAACATGAGCGTGCATTCTTCATTTTCATCCATTCTGTCAAAAATCAGTACTTTCGTCTTACTTGCATTAATTTTCAACTTGTTCACACACAGAGCATGGTTCAGACTAGAGAGCATTGCCTGAAGTTCCGCTGCTGAATCAGCAATTAATACTACGTCATCAGCATAAAGCAGAACTCCGACTTTTCTCTCTCCAATCTGTATGCCATGCCCTTCCAGATTCGCTTGTTTAACACAATGATCCATGATTATATTGAATAACCATGGGCTCATTATGCAACCCTGTCTCACACCCTTGTACACATTAAAATACTCGCTGTATTCTCCATCCACCCTGACACACGCCCTGCTATTAAGATAGATGGCGCGTATCGCGTTCAGAAGTGCTTTGTTCACACCATACCTCTCAAGCACAGTCAAAAGCACAAGGTGCCAGTCAAAAAGTATGATTTCCACATTCGACAGTACCTCAAGTATTACAAGTAGGTCTAAATTATAGTACGCTGTTGAGGTATGGATACCTTACCAGCGGAAGTACATTAATATGTTAGAGCAGATCTTGAAGAAGTTCCTGAGGTACCTCATCATGAGGACGCAGGGAAACTACCCTCAGTTCATGCACCATGAGGACCTGCTTCGGGAAACTGGATTTAGTAGCTTAGAAACTAGGCGTAATAAGGTCAAAAGATGTTGGGAGGCAAATAGTTTCCAGGCTGACAAACATCTGAGACTGAGGACTGTGGAGGAGCTGTTCAAAGCTGCCCAAGACCGAGAGACCTACGCTCAACTCATGGTCAACGTAAATGGAAATTTACACGACATAAAAACAACAAGAATAAGAACAATTTTCTCTACGTTTCGTCGGAGTTATATCCGACGTCCTCAGGAGACGTGTCTTTTACAAAGAAGAATTATTGTCGTTTGATCGAGGCCGTAGGTTGTAGGTCCTTTCATTAACCTTCGGTGATGCATCCATAGATGTCGCAATAGCTCCACTTGTACAGAAGGACGATAATTCAACAGTTCGTGGTTCTTCTAATCTAAGCTGCAAAGATTTATATCATTTACAATTTATTTTAAATGCATTCCCACAAGCAGACATGTATAATTTCGCGCTAACACATGCCGCATGTGGACCTACAATATAAAAACCCAATCTCAAATGAACATAAGCCCTGCAACTCTTGCCGTCCTTCCCTGAAACAGGGGTGACATTGGCAAAGTGAACCATTTTTTTACAGTATGGGTGGTCAGCCGCTTCTTTGTAGATATAGCTGGTATAGAAGACACACGTCTCCTGAGGGCGTCGGATATGAAAAAATCGTTCTTCTCTTTTGCACGGTCAGTAAAATCCGTTTTTTTTCATTCTATAAAATGTCTAACGACCGTAATCATAATGTAAAATCTTTAACAAGAATAAGATCAATTTTCTGGTAAAATCATGGTTATTTTTTTTACTTGGAGTAAGTACATATTGATACCGTTGCAATTGTACTCGAATTCACGGCCAGGACGCACCAAAGCCTTTGCATCGATGACTCGCAAACTGCAATTTTTATCTTCATTGAATTTTACACCCAAGACTTGTATTTTTTTTTGCAAATTTCAAGATTTTATTCCGATGGTGGAGTACTAAAAGAATATCGGTGTCACGAGTTTTGGGGGTCCCGCTGAGATGTCTCACTGACCAAGAATGGAGTTCTGGAAGGTCGTGAATCTTTATGGCTCGTGTACAATTACAGTAGGTAGTGCAATTAGGCGCATCTCGATTATGGTGTTTTTATTACCAGATGGGCTTTTATTACCACAATCTTCTTAGCCTTCTTATAGGTCCTACAGAAGCTAATATTTAAAGTTGCTGATATTGCTTGACCGGTCCGTAGTCCAGTGGCAACACTTCGGACTCGTGAATGGAAGGCTGTGGGTTCGAATCCTGGCGGAGCACAAAAAAACACGATGTATATTTTCAAATATGCTCTTCGATGGGTTGAAAAATTCATAAAACCTTTAGCAAAGACCGGTCACTGAAAAGTCCATTCAGCCTTACAGCAACTGGGTCTTGCTTGAGTATTGGCACTTTGTAGCGACGACCAACCTCTGCGGCACTACAACAAGTGTAATAGACTCCTAGGGAGTCTCCCGTACAAGATTTCTTAAAAAATGTGTCTGACTCAAAGCAAGCTATCATCCCATTATGCTGCCATCCCTTCATCGAATAAAAAAACTAATAATTGGTAGAAAGTGATTAAAAAACGGCGGTTAAAAGAGTAAGAAGATACAACCGCACCCTTAGTGAGCCATTCAGTTTTCATACATTTTTGTATTCAAGCAATGTTGGGATTTACACGATGTTTATACTAAGTATACCGTGTCTGTGTTTGCATCAAACACCTAATTGTGATTTTGGTGAGAGAGTTAAATAATCTACCACTAATGAGAGGAGCGGACATTCAGAAGATAACCTTACAGATCTTCGTCAATTAAGTTCGGAAGAATTTAGACGTGTGCTTGTGATGTGACTATTAGGCTATAATCTATAATATAATCTATAATCTAAGTTGCAAGGATATATTCATTTAAAGCTCTCAGATGTATGGCCACAAACAAACACGTGTAGTTCGCGCTTACAAATGCTGAATGTGTACTTACAAATAAAATCCAAACCTCAAATGAACATAAGCCCTACAACTCTTGCCGACATTCCCTGAAACAGGGGTGACATTGGCAAAGTGAACCATTTTTTACAGTATGGGTGGTCAGCCTCATACCAACGCAACCTATAAGTCAAGGAATACGAGTAATAAATGACATTTAAGTTTACAAAAAAAACAACAAAACCTTAAAAATCAAACACCTAATTGTGATTTTGATAAGAGAGTTAAAAAATCAACCACTTATGAGAGGAGTGGACATTCAGAAGATAACCTTAAAGATCTTCTTCAATTCAGTACGGAAGAATTCAGACGTGTGCTTGTGATGTGACTGTGGAGCTGATTCAAATAAAAAACGATTCAATTCGTTAGAATTTTTAAATAATACGTATTTAACAAATTAAGTTGTTTTTTTATATCATTGATTTAGTGGTTATCTGGCATTACTTAACGGTGGTAATTAATTAAGGGACAACATAATGGTGTGGTGTATACTATACTCCAAGCTTCACGTTTTCCTCAGCCACAGCGTTTGCCAAATATATACCGAAAACCAAAGCAGTGCCTTCATGTGGCGTTTTAGTTTGGATAGATTTTTGGTATGGTTGAGTTTAAACGTGAAGTTTTAAGTTAGTTAGATCGTGCTGCCCTAAGCGTTTGTTCTCAGTGGCACAAGGCCATAGTGTTCGCTTAGTACTGCAGGTGCGCCTATGCTGAGTGGGTACTATGAGAGTCACACGAATGGCCTGTGGTATCAGATGCAGAGACAAGGAGAGAGATGAAATCTCTGCATTCACCACTTGAACGCTACCAGTGTACAAACGCCTTATGGTTGCTGGTATAATTTGCACTATATAAGGAAAAGCACCTGTAGAAATTGTAGCGAATTTAGAGCAGGAGAAAATGCACTATTGCTATGAAGAAAATTTAAGTAAAGTAAGAGCCGATATTTCGTAGATAACCTCACATAAAATTCATTTTGCAATAGATACCTGTATGTTCAGCTATCAAAAAATGGAGAAGAACCTGTTTTCTAAAAAAACAGAAAAATTCAATCTAACAATGAACGCTTCTAGAACTGTGATTTTGTGTTTAATTTTTTTACTATAACTGACATGCAAAGAGAAAGACAAAAGGGACCTGATAGAGGCATTCGAGATGTGGATTTAGAGGAAGATAACCAAGAAGTCATGGGGCGAATGGAAGTCCAACAAGGCACTGCGTTTAGCAGATAATAATGATATGTAGATACATTGTTTGCTTCGTTTTACTTTTGTATAATTACATCAATTCATTTACATCTGTTCCCTACTAATATGTTTTTTTTATCAGCACGTAATTACAAGATACAATTCAGAAAAGTGCTATGGAGTCTAAAATAGAATCCTTATCGATATGATGATAAAGTCAATGAACCAAAAATAGGTAAGTCAATAATATCTTGTATTTTTTAAGCTATTTTTTTGGTTCATCATGATACGCGTAATTTTATATAGCATTGTCCAACTTTCTCTCCAATTGCATAAAGCATAATAACACCAAATTAATCCAACGTGTACAACTGAATTGATATATGGACGAACGCTATGACGCATCACTTTATCAATGGCACCCAAAATACAAATAATTATTTTATCTAGATTACGGTATTATTTAAAAGACTGAGTCAACAGAAAATCTGCAAAGTGGCCAAAGTAACATCCGTTTCGACATATGGGAATAGTTATTGAGCACGATGGATTTAAACTAAACTAAGCTACACATACAGTGTAAATTCTTGCCTGCATTATCCCTAAAGAGGTCGCATGTAGCGACTCGGGACCTATTTATTTTTACGGGTAAGGGGGCCGACCTCACACCAATCACTTTCAAATGAAATAGGGGGTTCCCAGCTCCCGAAAGGGCTGGTCCTCATTTCTTGTGAAGGCTGAGTAAACCTTGAGATCGAACCCTTGCTCTCGGCATAGAATGCAAGCATTCTACCAATTAAGCTATCGACCTTTTTACGAGCTTGGTCGTCGTCGCTACAAAGCGCAAATTCTCAAGCAAGACCCAGTTGCTGTAGGGCTGGATGGACCTTTGGTGGCCGGTCATTGGTAAAGGTTTATGAATTTTTCAACCCAGCGAAGAGCAAATTTGAAATGGTATATTTTTCGTGCTCCGCCGGGTTTCGAACCCACAACCTTCCATTCAGAGTCTGAAGTGTTACCACTGAACTACGGTCTACGGACCGGTGGATTTAATGATGGGAAAGTAGTCCTTGGTAATGGGGGCATAGTAAGGGTTACCTAATATATTTTCACACACATCAGAGCGGCGAGTCTCTCTGTGGTTTTGTTTTTGCTCGATCAGCGTGGCGGGTCAGATGTATTTTTTTTGTGTTTTTTTTTCGGTGAGCAGAGCTGTAAAATAGGTCGCGCATGGTGTACTTGAATTTTGGACAATTGTAGTTTATAATTGAGTTTTAAAAAGGAAATGTGGCGCATTAGAAACAATGACGATTCGTACGTACAATATACAAAAAAAAAAACCAGTATTGAAAAAAACGTCAGAACGCTTGGTAGCGTTACGCTCAATTATACTTATTTTTGTACCTCATTACACACCCTAACTCTCCCTTGACACAATATTCTTTGTTACAATTAATTTTGAATTTTTGTGGATGTGTGATATTCATGTTTTATCCCTGTATATCCCAAAATATAAAAAAAAAGTGTTGAAGGAAACGGTGAAAACGTTGAAAACCTTTAGTCTTGATGAACAATCAGAAGATAGAGGTTAGAGACAGGAGTTGGAGCCATATGATTTGGGAGACCAAAGCTTGATAAGAGATGGAGATCATCAACTAAAATATACGTTAAAATGAAGTTCAAACAGTAAATAACGACTTCACTAGATAATGAACTTCTTCTTCTTCGTCTCAGCTTCACACCGTATTGGCCCAGTAACGAGCAATGTCTACAGCTCTTTTGTTTCCTGCAAAGAGATCATCCATGGAGCAGCTTGTCGGACAGGATCCCTCCTGTCCGACAAGAACACCGCAGTTGCTCCATAGTTTGCTGAGCTCCACACTCACATAGAGTCCTCCCGTCCCAAAAATCCCTAGGTCAACATGTTGGCCCGGGCTCTTCCAACATTGGTCCTCAATCTGTTCATAGATTTCAGAAAGAGTTCATAGATAATGAACTGAAAAAGATAAATGTTCGTAGGAAGGAATGCTTTATTATTTTTACTAAAAAAAAGCATTGGTTGTTTTGCAATGAGCATCATACATTCAATATGGCTTATCTGAGCAACATGACCCATCAATTTTTCACCGCGAAATGGCAGACAAACCCAAGATTAATCGATTGACAAAATCTTATGGTTTCGGTGTGGCAACCGACTCTGGAGCTGGAAAGTGTGCCAATTGCTGTGGGCAACCATATAATCACCCGATACAAAGCAACAACAAAAAACCGACTTCTGTTATAGCTCGTGTGTATGCATGACGCAAGTTTTCGCGTTCACACAATAACACTTAACCTATGCGTAGGTAAGTGCTCATTGAAGCTTTGATTTAGATATTATCACACCGTGATAAATTGCAAAGGCACAAAGATAAACGAATAACAAATTAATATTTTTTAGTGTTGATCTGTTAACACAGTGAAAGTCCATTTTTATAAATATTTAAAAATATAAATGGTAAAACATTGTTTTAATTCACTTTATTTTATTTGTTTATGCTCGAATATTTTCGCCTAATGAGGCATCTTCAAGAGCAGAATGGTTACAAATATATTTTTATAAAATAATTTTCAAAACAATTTTCAAAACAACTTTTTTTCCAAAACAAAAGCAAAATTCATAGACAAAAAAATTTTTTTTTAAACACAAATGTAAGATTCAAAAATGCATTATTGTTAGGTATAATGAAATTAAAAATTTGAATACAATAAAAATAAAATATGTTAGTTAAATAAAAATAATAATAGTAATAACAAATAAAAAACAAATTATTGCAATATTGGTGAAACATAGGGAATCTGCACATTCACTAAGTCTTTATTTTTATTTTTGTAGATTTCCAACGCTTCCAGAGCCATCAGTCTCCTCACTTCACACTCAGAGTGCATTACCTCTACATTGGTAATATCGAAAGTATGGTCTTTATCAATGCAATGGTCTGCCATCTCAGAGTATGCAGATAAGCCTCTGAGTGCTCTGGAATGTTCTTTAAATCTTGTGCGTACTGATCTCCCTGTCTCACCAATATATAAAGCCTCACAGTCATTACATTTAATTTTATACACTCCACCCATATCCAATTTAATAACAATTGAATAACAAATTGTTCATAAAGCGAAATGTTTATAATAAATAATAACAGGCTGATTTATTTTAAATTACACATGATAAGAGAGCGCCGTTTTTGTGTGTGTCACACCTCAAGGGCCCTCTCCGATCATGGATAAGACTTTCTAAACAAGTGTGCCTTGAGTGCTCCTCGAAATACACCCACAGATTTGGAGTTCTTCACTCCGGGTGGCAGTCTGTTCCACTCCACCGGCCCCGCAACACGGAAAGCGCGGTCTCCGAAGTTTGTACGAATCTGACGGCGCGGCTGAACCAAATTGACTACTCCATCACCCGCAGATCTGAGTGTCTGCCTCCTAACACCCATTTCAACAGGTGAAATCATATCAGCCAGATAAGGTGGGGCCAAGCCATTGATGGCTTTATATACCATTAAACAAACACGGAAGACCACCCTCTCCGGGAAACGAAGCCAATGAAGTTTTTTTAACAGCGGGGTGATGTGAGCGAATTTGGGAATCCCGAATATGAGTCTTGCTGCCGAATTCAACACAGATTGAAAGCGATTAAACTGTTTCTTCGGCTGACCACTATAAAGCGTCGAGCAATAGTCAATCCGAGACATCACAAACGCACTCACCAGGGTCTTAACCGCATCTGACGGCAGACATTTTCTTATTGCCTTTATTTGGCGAAGCGAAAAAAAAGAAGAAGCTATTGTGGCATCTATTTGCCTATCCAGTGTCAGGTTGCGATCCAGTAAGACTCCTAGAAGTCTTACCGAATCAGAAGGCTGGATTAGCTTACCTCCTATGGAGAGTGGTACTCTATTCACCAGAAGGTGGTCACGCCTCGATGTGGCTGCCCAGAGTATCTCCGTCTTATCCATGTTTAAGATTAGGCCATTGTTCCTCATCCACCCACCGACCTCCGCAATACACCCAAAGACCCTGCAACTGAGGTCCTCAGCCATGTCTGGCCGAGAATGAGAGTATATTTGCCAGTCATCTGCATATGAGTGTGCGATGAGGCCCCATTTTTCAACAATACTCTCAATCTCAGCAGTATACAATATGAAAAGGATCGGACCCAGCACAGAGCCCTGTGGGACCCCGGAAGACAGCGAGTAGGTAGGTGAAACACTATCACAAATACGCACCGCCTGTCTGCGCTCCACCAGATAGGAAGAACACCACGCCAAAGCCCCTCCGGTCAAACCAAATGACACCTCCAATCTCTCAATAAGAATTGGGTGACTTACTGTGTCAAAGGCCGCACTCATATCAAGAAGCGCCAGTAAGGCTAGATTACCACACTCCACAGCCGATATCATATCCGATACAAGCATGAGCATACCGGTTTCTGTTGAGTGATATTTCCGGTATGCAGACTGCCTCTTAGGCATTAAGCCGCTTGCATCCAGATAGGATACCAACCGCCGCGAGACAATCCGCTCCAGCACCTTCGACAAGAATGGCAGATTTGACACAGGTCTATAATTTGGTTATAAGCAATCAGCTGTGCGGTCTTTTCGTGCTATGAATTGTAGGGTTCCACGAAAAAACGGTCACAGATACTCCACAGAGGGCTCGGCCATGGGCAAATCGGTCACACAACAGTTCGTCCACACGATATTTCGGTCCCATACAACTCAGCCACAGACACATCGGTCAGCGAAGATTCGGTCACACACAGTTCGTCTACAAGGCATTTCGGTCGCATACAATATAATGGAATCTGTGGACCATATTATGGTCCACAGACAGCTCCATCACAGAAAACTTGCTCTCCAAAAAACCTTTGTACTTTCTGTGTTTTTAATGAATTGTAACTACGGAGGAAATGAAAGACGTATGTAAGGACAGAAAAAAAATGTCGGTTGATCTGTAATGTTGGCGGCAAGGCTTTTTTAAATTGGAATTTGTTTTTCTGTTTAGTTTTTAGAGTCAATACATATTATTATTTGTTGATTTAAAAAAAATTAATTTGTTGTGTATGTTCCTTGACTTATATGTTGGTATGCGGCTGACCACCCACGCTGTAGAAAAATGGTTCACTTTACCAATGTCACCCGTGTTACAGGGAAGGTCGACAATACTTGCAGGGTGTATGTTCATTTGAGATTCGGGTTTTTATATTGTAGGTCCACATGCGGCATGTTTAAGCGCGAACTTATACGTGTATGCTTGTGAAAATGCTTATAATGCGAATCTTTAATGTCACATATATATATTTGCAACTAAGATTAGATTAGAGATAAGATTCCGTGGTGAAGCTGTTTGTGGCCCATATAATATTGTATGTGACCAAAAAGTAGTGTGTACGGATGACGAGCTGCTTGTGGACCAGTAATCTTTGACCGATTTGTCGTGACATGGAATTATAGACGTAAAACCTAGAAACGAAATGCGGCAATGCTACACACCAAGTCCTCGTGAAGTATTGTTTATTTTTTTGTATTCACGTTGCTCGAAGCGCTTTTAGACGTTTCATTTCTAAATTCAAATGGAAGTTAAACCGTGTCATAATATTTGGATGCATGCTGAACCGAGTGTATAAATCAAAAACATCTGTCGACCCGGCCAAAGAACAAATTTATGTCAAAAACAGACGCTAAGTGTCGTGAATGATAAAAGTTTATTGAAAATATAATCAATCATTTCATGTTACAGGCACGGTAGAACCTCGATTATCCGAGCGATAGTAAATCGAGCCACTTGGTATAGTATGTACGGACTCTTTACATAAGATAAACTCAAATCACAATTTAATGTAAATGGGTGTTTTTACACGCAAAATTATTTGTGATTTCACTAACAGTATGGCAACCGCAGGCGCGTGCATGTGGTATAGGCAAATACATTTCAGAAAAAATATTTTCTCTTATTCTTTTAAAATAACTGATTTGAAATTGACTAAAGTGCTAACGGTGGCTCCAATTTAACTTAAATTTTTAAATTGTGAATTTCCAAATCCAACATAAATGCGTTTTTTTACCACATATTGCCTACCTATTAGACGCATGTGCCTGTATGAGATGCACGCCCTTGATGGCATGCAAAATTATGATAAAAAGACGAAATAATCGTTCAACATAATGAACTCCGCACATGAGTTGACATGTCAAGCGGGGTTGCTAGGGAAAAGGCAGAAAAATATTTTTTTTGTTATCGGCTGCTAAAAGATTGTAATCCCATACAAGAGTGACGATTTCCCGCCAGACAAAGATCTAAATTCAAATTTGTGCTGAGCCCGATGGGGAGTGTGACTTTTAAAAGCAAACTATCTCCATATCTTAATGAGCAAAATATGTACATACCTATTAGTATTGCTTTTTTTCGCCACTCCACATAAATCAAAACAATTTCAAATGCAGATAAAAAGAGAAACTTTCATAAAAAATACTTCTTCAACTCAATTGTTCTTCAATCCGTACCTACACGTCGCGTCGTTAGCAACGGCTAATTTGTAAGCTGGTTCCTTGACTTATAGATTGGTATGAGGCTGACCACCAAAACTGTGAAAAATGGTTCACTTTGCCAATGTCACACCTGTTTTAGGGAAGCTCGGCAAAAGTTGCAGGGTTTATGTTCATTTGAGGTTTGGATTTTAATTTGTAAGTACACATACAGTATTTGTTAGCGCGAACTTACACGTGTCTTTTGTGGGCATGCACTTGATGAGTTGTATAAATGCAAACGCCGTCAACTCCTTACGCGATGATTTTGAGAAAAATAAACTTGTAAAACGACAACACCAGTTGGAGATGACGGCGTTTGCACGAGATCATACTTTTTCAATTGAAATTACGAAGGATTAAGTGAGGTTTACATTATATCGCACACAGCAAATGATTTGTTACACTGCGCAGAATCAAATTCAATCATTATCTCAAACATAATAAATTTTCGAGATGACGGCGTTTGCAGTTATACGACTCATATGTGTTTTGAATGTTACTATATCTTTGCAACTTCTAATCTAATCTAATCTAAGTTGCAAAGATATGTTACATCGGAGATTCACATTACATGCATTCTCACAACCAGACACATACAAGTTCGCGCTTGCACATGCCTCATGTGAACCTACAACATAAAAACCCAAATCTCAAATGGACATACACCCTGCAACTCTTGCCGTCCTTCCCTGAGACAGGGGTGACATTGGCAAAGTGAACCATTTTTACAGCATGGGTGGTCAGCCGCATACCAACCTATAAGTCAAGGAACATACACGACAAATTACATTTTATACATCACTAAATAATAATATCTATGGACAACAAACAGCTATAAAGAAATCATCAACTCATCATCATCATCATCAAAACAAATTCCAAGTTAATAAGCCCGCAACCTAAGCAACTTAGATTATAGGTCTATTGCGACCCCGGCTGATCGAGGTTCTACTGACATACAATTTGTATTTGTCGTGCGTCTGAGTGTTGTATACATTCGGAGCGGATTTAGCTCGTCAACCAGCAAAATGGAGACCCAGCCTAAAAGTTTACATAAAAAATTGGGACAATGGCAGCATTATAATGGCGTGGTTTCGGCTGTTGTCGACATTCCAAGGACGACAATGGCCCGTGCAAGAGAAGGTGATCGTGCTCGCTCGGGCGGATCTTGTCCAAGCCCTCGGCTGTCGACTCGCTTGCCAATGGGCGCATGGATGTAACCCATTTGGGTATGGGCATCGAAATAAAAACACAATTTGGTTCGATCCCCAGTGATGCATTCGTGAATCTGTGCCAACGACGATACCTAGTTACGGTACTCAACGTAGCGTTTTACCATTTAAAAATGTATGTAATGACCGGTCCGTAGTTCAGTGGCAACACTTCGGACTCTGAATGGGAAGGTTGTGGGTTCGATTCCTCAAAAAAATACCATTTATATTTTTAAATTTGCTTTTCGCTGGGTTGAAAAATTCATAAAACCTTTACCAATGACCGGTCACCAAAGGTACCATCCAGCCTTACAGCAACTGGGTCTTGCTTGAGAATTGGCGCTCTGTAGCGACGATGATCAAGCTCGAAAAAAGGTCGATAGCTCAATTGGTTTTTTAATGCTTGCATTCCATCTCGAGAGCAAGGGTTCGATCTCAAAGGTTTACTCAGCCTTCACAAGCAATGAGAACCAGCCCCCCCGGGAGCTGGGAAACCCCCACTTCAACTGAAAGTGGTTGGTGTGAGGCCGGCCTTCTTACCTGTAAAAATTAATAGGTCCCGAAGCGCTACATGCGACCCCTTCGGGGATAACGCAGGCAAGAAGTTACACTATATGTGTAGCTTAGTTGCGTTTTTTTATAGAAAATAATACGGCACTATCAGTGAGAGCGCTAAGTTTGAATACAGTCTTTGTAAAATGGTATGATTGAGTATAAACGTAGAGATTTTGTACTTGATGTACAGGTAGTGGTCACAAATTTTAGGTGGTCATTAATATTAGTTTACAAATGTTTGTATTTTAGGATGATTTATCTGGTAGGCGCTATTTTTTTAAGAATCACCCTTTTAAATAGCCTTCTGCGAACATGTTTTTTGGGCAAATTTTCAAGGAAGCCCTAGTTGCTGTAAGAAAGACCGGTTTTTGATAAAGGCAGAAAACAGGATTTTTTTCGAAACTCAGATAAATCAGAGCCATCGTTTTCATTAATTTAAGTCATTGTCGAACAAAATCCTTGATTGGCACTTTTGATTCTATACGACTCACATGATGTTAACCCTTGAAGGCTTGAAATAACTGATTTCGTCAAAAACAATCAAATCTTGAAGTGTTTTTAGAGAATTTGATGCAGTATTTTGGATAAGATGGAAGCGTAACGGTAACTCTTTCGCCATTCCTCTGGGATTGGCCAGTGCCTCTGCAGATTTGCCACTTTTTTTTCTTATAAGGATGTGGAAGGGCACAATTTTTTCAATTTATTCATAGTGTAACTTCTTCTTGCCGCGTTATCCTCGAAGGGGTCGCATGTGGCGATTAGAACCTATTTATTTTTACAGGTAAGGGGGCCGGTCTTACGCCAACCACTTCAGTTGAAGTGGGGGTGTCCCAGCTCCCGAATGAGCTGGTACTCATTTCTTGTGAAGGCTGAGTAAACCTTGCCGGTATTTTATTTTGGGGTTTGAAATAAACACCGAAGCGGGTAATCATTTCTGACACCCTCGTTGGGATTCGAACCCGAGCTCACGGCATGGAATGCAAGCACTCTACCAACTGAGCTATCGACCGGATTATTCATAAAGAGTGAAAAATCAAAAGTAAAATTTAATTTTATGTAAAACCAAACGACACATTTATATCTCCTCGTTAACATGTGTTTTGAATAACTTTCTCAACGTTTTTTATACTCACAAAGGAATAAAACGTTTTGACTTCATAAAATGATAACTTCACTAAAGGAAATGTTTTGACGCGTGCAATTCAAACTTGAAATGATACCATCGACGATCAAGATAACAACAAAACATTTCGTTAAATTAAAACCTCACAATACAATTAATCCGAAGTTCCCGGTGTGAGATAGGATGATAAAAAAAACCTTTGTTTTCCTGCCGCTCGGGTCTGAGTGGGACTAGAGGCGCTTAGACCTTAAGATCATGTGGGTGTTTTGTATAATTTGAAGTGGTAATAGAAATTAAAATAGAGGAATATAAAAGCCTCGAGTGTAAAACTTCATGGTTAGATTTAACCTTGGGGCCGTCCATATATTACGTCATTCGAATTAAGGGGGGGGGAGTCTGGTCTGCGGATGATGGCAAATGACGTACGAGTACCAAAAGTGACGTCGTTCTTGTAAATATCAATTTCTACAAAATATACAAAATATTATGTAAGATATATAACATTATTATTTATTAAGCTCATCCATTATTACAGCAAGAGGGGGGAGGGGTCATTAGATAATGACTATAGGATGATTGTAGAGGGGGGGGGGGGGTCGAAAATCGGCCAAAATCGATGACGTAATTTATGGACGGCCCCTTAGCGTTTTATCAAAAATACACGGAAACTAGACTCCGTATTCACGACCAATATCAAGTCACTTTTCTCGCTCTAGCTCATAAGGACTTCGCGGCACAATGTTGAAAGAGACTCCCTAGCTCTTTTTATACGGCTCATACCGCTGATTCTCGTGTATTCGAGAATATGCCATATACTTCTATAATGGATTTTTAGAAACACTTCCAGATTGTTCGACACACACCGGCGTGCTTAGGCGCACCAACTACGTGCAGGGTAAAATTTATAAAAATGAACATTCACAAAGTTACTGCCGAAAATCTAGATAACTTCAAATGTTAATATTTATACTTGGGGTGGAGAGAATTTAAGTGAATAATAATACTTATTCGTTATGAATTTTCAATAGACATCTAGCGTAAGATGGATGAAACTATTTAATCATTAAAGTGCTTTGGAGTTTCTTCTTTTGATGTGGTAAGAAGATGTACTTCTTCTTCAATTCCGTGTCTTAGCGAAATAACGTATTTAATTTACCGTGCAAATAAAACTTTAGAATTGTATGTTTTTTTATACAACATTTTGACCACCTCCTTCCTCTCTTCACAACTTCCATAACAGTATTGTAGTGTTTTTAGGGTTCTGTTTTAAAATTTTTAAATATTGGTCTTCTTGATTAAAACTGCCGGAGATTTATTTTAAGTTAATTAATTTTAGTTCACAATTTATTTTACAATTCACATGTATGGTTGACTTTCGCCGACTTGGCCTGTAACGGCTAATAGTATTTGGAGACTGAACTACTTGCAGGCGATTCACGCCTTTTATAGCTATTACAATCAAACTTTCTAAGCTTAATTTCGTCTGGAAACGTCTATGATATTCCAAAAGCTTCCAATACAATTATTACTTATATAATAATGATTCATCCTACATCTAGAATCTATATGCAGCTACCCTATTTATTTTGTTTATACCTAAGTACTATTTACATAACAGTATTATGCGATGTTGGAGTGGAGCTCCCAGGCGGGAGAGAAGCACACAAGGCAAAATAAACAAAAACGCCAGCCGGTTTCGTATGAAAAAGTTGAAACAAAACGAGAACAGCCCAGACTGTAATAGGAGAAGAACACGCGAGGGCAACGGTGGGCGGGGAGCAGGGATAACAAGGAAAGAGCGGCAGGAACAGAACAGTTCATTACCCAGCAAGGCAAGATGGACGAGCTATCCCACGGAGATCGATCAACGAATTTTGATATCTACAGTACCAACTTCCTTTTTAATATTATTATTATTTTATGATCTGTAATGTAGGCGGCTAAGGTCAAGAATCAATTTTCATTTACGAGTATATAGAAATTTGTAGATTTTTTAGTGTTTGTTTGTTTGTATAACTGGATGCAATTAATTGCTTGTATTCCTTGACTTATAGGTTGGTATGAGGCTGACAACCTATACTGTAAAAAATGGTTCACTTTGCCAATGTCACCCCTGTTACAGGGAAGGTCGGCAAGAGTTGCAGGGCTTGTGTGCATTTGAGATTGGGTTTTTATATTGTAGGCCCACATGCGGCATGTGTGAGCATTGTGTGCTTTAATTTCATCCAGAGTCATAACCTTTTTATACAAGCTCTCCTTTTATTATGACTCTGGATATCCCATTGATATAAAACATAGCACGATGCTGTTGTTATTTTCTTCAAAGACATAAAATTCGCAATAATTTGAAGAACACTGCGGGCTGATTGCGGACAATAAAAGTATGTCGGTATTTACGACGCCTCCGATTCGCATACATTTACGAGATAATGCAATTCAGTATGCGGAATAAGTGCAATATTTTGCAGGGCACTTCAGATCCATACAATGTAAGATTACAAAGGCTGAGACTGGAGCCAAATCAAGAATTGAAGAACCTATAAGAAGAGTTAACACATTATTTGGAGAGCGTGCATTTGCAGTTGCTGGCCCTCTGGCCTGGAACCACCTGCCACATCATGTGAGAGAGCTAGAGGACCATGGAAAGTTCCGGAATGCACTGAAGACAAGCAAATTTCTGGCATCGTTTGCACCAGCGCCCTTGGAGTGACTACATCACGAAACGGCGCTATAAAGAAATCATCAACTCATCATCATCATCATAAAGAGGAAACAATACGAGGATACTCATGAGAGACTAAAGGAGGGATATACTAGAACGGGTATAACATCCAAAAATAGTTTTTTTTTTGCTCGCATTAACTTGATTCTCCGTAAAACATGGTCTCAAGACTCTCATTTTTTAAAAATGACCGGTCCGTAGCTCAGTGGTAGCACTGCGGACTCTGAATGGGAAGGTTGTGGGTTCGAATCCCGGCGGAGCACAAAAAATATACCATTTATATTTTCAAATTTGCTCTTCGCTGGGTTGAAAAATTCATAAACCTTTACCAATGACCGGTCACCAAAGGTCCATCCAGCCTTACAGCAGCTGGGTCTTGCTTGAGTATTGGCGCTTAGTAGCGACGACCAAGCTCGTACACCTCTGCGGCACTACAACAAGTGTCATAGACCTCTAGAGTCTTTAGAATCTAGGGAGTCTTCCGCACAAGATTTCTTAAAAAAAAAAAAAGTCCTGCGAGTATTTGTTTAATCAATTGAATTCCGATCAGTTCATCCTTGATCAACTCACTATAAGGATGACTCCTGAAGACGCTGTGAAAGCTCTGCTTAAAACTAAAACTACTCTGAAAAAAAAGAGATAAAGACACAACTTTCAATCAAGTGCATTACAATTTTTTTTTTTAATATTTATTTAGTGCACGAACTGTGTGTATAGCAATTTATTTGATATTTTGTTTTTTTTATCAGCGAGATCTTCAATATGTAGTTTCTTGACTTGTTGGTTAGTATATGGCTGACCACCCATGCTGTAGAAAATGGTTCACTTTTCCAATGTCACCCCTGTTTCAGGGAAGGTCGGCAAGAGTTGCAGGGTGTATGTTCATTTGAGATTTGGGTTATTATGTTGTATGTTCACATGCGGCATTTGTAAGCGCGAACTACACGTTTCTCTTTGTGGGTCTGCATTTGATATGAGCTTTCAATGTCAATATATCTTTGCAACTTCGATTAAAGATTATCAGCGAGATCTTCAGTCACAATACGATCGAAAAATGCTCGATTCTGCATTCCGTAAAACGAAAGAACGACCCGAAGTGAGTGCAGTGCACGCATTATTACGTCGTGGACCGAGGAACAAATAATAAAAAATGCCTTTGATAAGGTTCGGGAGCGGAGTTGGTAATTTCCTGTGAGAGAGGCGGCTTTCTCACAGGGCGCTCTGGGAGGTGGGCGGGGGGAGGAGGGGGAGGGGATGACCCCGAGGGAACAGGGCGGGTAGCAGAATGCAGAACCGCAGTGTCGGACAACGTCTTGAAAGTTTAGCAGTGTTGAGAAAATACCATACTCAAAAAGTTAATATTCGCGCAGGTTATTTGAAAGATTTTTGAGGTAAGTGGTAGTTGATTTAGTAGTTGTATTATTGAATTGAATTTAGTTTATTTCTGGGTAACCATTTCATTGATAAGGGGCTGTCCATATATTACGTCATTCGCATTAAGGGGGGGGGAGTATGGTCTGCGGATGATGGCAAATGATGTACGGTACCAAAAGTGACGTCGTTCTTGTAAATACCAATTTCTACAAAATATACAAAATATTATGTAAGTAATATAACATTATTAATTATTAAGCTCATCCATTTCTTACAGCAAGAGGGGGGGGGGGGTGTCATTAGATAATGACTATAGGATGATTGTAAGGGGGGGGGGGGGTCGAAAATCGGCCAAAATCGATGACGTAATTTATGGACTGCCCCTAAGTGTATGAGTGTTATTAAATAATCGAAAAAAAACAAATATTTGTCGAATAACCACATCCAGAATTTCGTTATTTGACCAAATGGCAGATAATACTCGGACAACAAAGTTACTGAATTACAAAGCTCCAAAGAAGTTACAGATTTGCAACAAAACGTTGAGAAAAAACAAAAAATAACAACGGACTACGATCAAAACTTGGAAGAACAAAATTAAGCAAATGACTGTTTATTTGAATATTGACAAAATCATAGATAATTCTGTGAAGGACATGACGCCATCCTTGTCATATGTAAAAGTAAGTATACAAACCTATACAAACTATCCGATACGTGGAAGTTCTAAATAATTTCAATAAACACTTTTCACCTGCGGGCGCTACGTCTAATTAGTATGCTCTCATTTGCTGCATGTGTAGTATTTTGAAATCTACAGCATTACTCAGAAACATTTAATAACCCAGATAATCTCAGTATCTTCACGTTTCTTGTATGCAAAATTCACTCTAGTCGTAGCATAATCCAATGACTTTCTGTACATGAATAGCACTGATAGTATGTTATTACACGTGTGTCGCTAAAAGCTTTGGTTTACTTGACTCTCGAGTAACAGTCGTGCTAATTCGATTTACTTACTTATTAGGTCGAGTTGGCTTCTTGTAGAGAAATAGTGAAATTACATATCGTGATCTCTCAGTACTGCATATCCTGTAATAAGTAACGAAATTAACGTCTTAAGGAAAGGATGCAGTTATTTAATGGAGACGAGGAGGCACGAAGAAAATTTAATGTTTATGTAATGAATTTTGTATAATATGAATGTGAAGTATTTTCCGAGGTTTCAGAAGAAACTAGCAGACGGTCATCTAAATCTAAGCTGCAAAGATATGTATCATTTGAGATTAATTATAAATGCATTCCCACAAGCAGACACGCATAATTTCGCGCTCACACATGCCGCATGTGGGCCTACAATATAAAAACCCAATCTCAAAAGAAACATAAGCCCTGCAACTCTTGGCGAGAAGAATATTTTCCCTGAAACCCTTCCCTGAAACAGAAGTGACATTGGCAAAGTGAACCATTTTTTACAGTATGGGTGGTCAGCCGCATACCAACCTATAAGTCAAGGAGCGATAGGTTTATCGATGCTTTAATTGAAAAAAAAGAACACCGAGGGTAAACTTCTGATACGAATAATGTTTGATTTGAAAATTCAACGATAAAAATGTTATAGAGAAAAGCCAAGATTTAATCTCGGGTTGTATTGGAGCAAATCTCGTGGAACCATTGCGGACCTGGTGGATGGGCTGAACGGATGGGGAGGTAATTGTAGTCCAAAGAGTCAGGACCAAAGCACAAAACCTCACGTTTAAACTCAACCGCTGCGTTTTTACAAATATGCATGAAAAGTAAATTTTTCATATGAAGCGGTGCTTTAGTTTCCGTATATTTTTGTTAAGATTATATAACTGAGTTTGTACTTAAGTGTACAGGACTCGCAGGAGGAAGTGGTGGGAGGGAAGGGGGTAATAAATGATGGGGGGCCGTGATCCCAGAGATGAGGAGGAGATATAAAAATCAAATCTCAGGAGCATGCCCGAGTGGAGTTGCTACTCTGATCATGATGATGGTGATGAGCTGCCCTATTGCTAACGATCGGTAGGTGATCCAAGTGAAGGCGGTGAGCTGGGATATTAAAAGGAAGTTGAATAAAAGGAAATTAAGGGAATTTTGTAGCATGTTTGATGAGACTATCAGAACTATGATATCTATAATTTTGCATAGTATTTCATATGCATCTCGTATCAAAGCTGTATGACATGGAACTTTTTGCCGCATAGTTTGTAAAGGAGTTGCGGCAATATGACTTTCACAATTTTGCTCCGGGTAGCATAGGTTGGTATGAGGCTGACTACCCATACTGTAACAAATAGTTCACTCAGCCAGTGTCACCCTTGTTTCAGGGAAGGTCGGTAAGAATTGCAGGGCTTATGTACATTTGAGATTGGGTTTTGATGTTTTCAGTACACATGCGGCATGTGTAAGCGCGAAGTTATACGTATCTGCTAATGAGAATGCTTTTAATATGAATCTTAAATGTATATATATTTTGCAATTAGATTATAGATAGATAGATAGCAAAGATGATGTGGTCGTGAGCCAGGGCATGCTGGCAGATTCAATAATCAAAGATGGACCAAAAGCGCTGTGAAGTGCAGACTTCTATGAGCCATAATCTAAGGATACTTCGTGAGGATAAAAGCAATAGACGATGAACACGAAGGTCAGACGACTTCAAAATGATTGCTGGTGATTGGATGCAGGAGGCCCAGGATGGAGATGCTTATGTTCGGCGGTGGACAAGAATGCCTGATTAAGTGAGAAAGTTATTATTAGACTTGCTTAAGTTTTGGCAACTGTCCGACCGTTGAAATAACTATGTGGCGTAAATAAAGTTGCATCCCTTTGACCTATCCCTACATCCTTTTTAGAAGTTTTGTCGAAGGACAGAGTCAAAGCTCAGTTATGAATTCTTAGATTTTTAACAACTCTGACCTTTCTTTCCATATCTCATCATGAGGACGAGACTTTTTTATTTTGATTTGTATATTTATTAATTTTCGGGTATTGCTTCTTTTTATTTTTCTTTATTATTTATTTGGTATGATTTGTAAGTTGAAATACACAATTGTAGAATACGGTAATAGGCGCTATGAAATGTAAATGAATATCTTATATGTGTATAAAATAACTTCATTTAATGTTGTTGTATTCTTGTTAAAAGAAAAATTCTAATGCAACTTTTGATGAGAAGGTTTAAAATGAGCCGTATGGAATTGAAAGACGTGAATTTATAAGCTTAAATGTTCACTTATTCAAGTGATTTTGTAATAGAAGGGGATTGAAAATTAGTAAGGAAGCAATGCGAAGAATCAATCGTAATGAGGCATTTTTACACTAGCTAGGTAAGTTTTTGTATACGATAATCTACAGGATGGTCTATGGGACAAACGGCCAAGGACAAACACGACAATAGTTCCTATGTATGCTGTTTCTTTTGAGGAGTTTCTCGTGAGGAGCTCAAAAGAATTATTGCCTTGGATGGGAAGAAATGGCGGAAAAGATGGACAAACATTGCTGAAAATTCTATGATTGAAACAGAAAAAAAGAAGATAGAGAGCAATAAATAAATAAAAGTTAACCAGAGGTCTCGGTATAGCCCAAACCCTCATGGCAGCACATGGACGCGCATACAAAGTTATAGGTCACGTCGTCCTTCTTTATAATGATGGAAAAAAAAACCACTATATTACAGGCAATCTGATATTTAAAGAAGCATCTGTTCGTCCTGTTCTCGCATATTAAGGACAAAGAGGATGAGTGCGATGGAAGAGTCAGCGTGAGTATGGCATTGTTGGGAGGTTATCAAAAGCACCGCCGAGCGAGGGGTCCACCTTCAGTACAATAAGTGTGCAAAGTACATTTTAACTCAACCACAGCGTTAATAATAAAATGCATAGAAAGTAAAGCAGTGCCTCTTGTAATGGTTCTGGCTTCTATACTGTAACGAGATGGATTTGTTTGTTAGGTAAAATGGAACATGAGATTTGAATTTGAATGAAAAGGAAAACAAAGGAAGGCAGAAAGGGAGAAGAAGCTTGCCTGGCGGGATAGCCACAAGCCTGTGTAATTAAGAATAAAGAATATTATTGTGCTGTGGTTAATTGTGTATACATTGTGAAAGAAATAAAAGTAAACATATTAAAGTGTGTATGTTATATTATTAATTGTGTCAATCAGCAGGACTATTGGAAAAACCCTCACATTTTGGCGCCCAACGTAAAAGAAAAATCTGTAAATGAAATTCCTATGAAGAAAATTTTCTCAAACAAAAACAAATGACATTCGATTCCAATAAATGACATTGAAAACAATACAATATATGAAATAATTCAAATTGAACAGATTTATGGTTGTGAAAGCATAATGGAAAGCATCAACACGTTTAAAAGCTATTGAAGGCATCAACTTATACAATTTAACAACAAGAAATTACAAGATTTGAAACGCTGTTTTGAAAATATTGAAGGTGAGAGAATTCAAACTACCTACACCACGGGCAGAAGAAGATTTAAAAATGGAACACCGCGGAAGAATGAAGAATGGATATGAACCAGTTTGTTTCAAATCAGTTTAGATAAATATATATAGATGGTGTTATATTTCATTTGTATGAAAAAAATTTTTTCAATGAAATGATTTTTTTTAATTGCATAAATTGAAAATATACAGCAAATGACGAAATCTAAAAAAATAAATAATAAAAAGGATTTAGAAAGTAACACAATGGAGTCCATAAATTTTGATCCTCTCAAATTAAAAATATCTTTTAATGGTGAAATTCATGGTGAAATAGTAAATGATGAAATAGAATCAAAGGAAGAATTAGATAAATATAGAGATATGCATAAAGATAAAATGAAGGAATTAAACACATTATACAAAATTGTAACAGAAAATTTATGGGATGCATATAATAAAAATGCAAATTATTATAATAAAGGTAGATCAAATCGTGTCTATGATCAAGGGGATATTGTATGGCGTAAAAATTTCATACAATCAAATGCAGGAAAATACTTCTGTACAAAGTTGGCTCCAAAATTTGTCAAAGCCAGAATATAAAAGAAAGTTAGCAAGATAGTCTATGTATTAAAAGATATAGACACAAATGTTATAAATAAATATCACATCAAGGACATAATCAAATTAGATTAAAAAAAAAAAAAACATATTTTCATGTGTATGAAAAATTTGAGGTGATGAATGATACGGTGAAAGTTGATATAAAAGTGATCAGTGAAAGAATGAATTATGAAACATTGCATGAATGAAGGTATGAAACATAAATTAAACAAAGTATTACATATGAAGGTAAAGTTTTTAAAAAAATTGATGGACTGATAAATTTATTAATGAAAAATAAATTTGAAATAAATTTAAATATTGGGAAAGATGTGATACATGTTTAAAAAAAAAAAGTTATTTTAATGAATTGATTAATTAACTGGTGAATGTTTATTATGTATTGTTATTTGATTATTTTGAATTGTTGAATTAAGTATTTAAAAAAAAAAAAAAGTTATTTTAATGAATTGATTAATAAACTGGTGAATGTTTATTATGTATTGTTATTTGATTATTTTGAATTGTTGAATTAAGTATTTAAAAAAAAAAAAACAAATATTTGTTTATAATATTGAATATGAAATTTGTGTTAAAAAAATATATATATTAATTTTAGTATGAAAATAATTGGTATTGTTAAAAAAGGTATTAATGACTGAATAATGTATCAGAAACAGGTTTTTTTTTATTTTCATATTTTTGAAATTTATCCTTAAAATAAAACAAAATATGTGGCGCCGGCTGAGCATTATGATACATTATTTACTCATTGTAAAAGAAAAAAAAAAAATTGGGAATGTTTTTTTTTTTATGAGAGGAAGGAGGTGTATTGTAACGAGATGGATTTGTTTGTTAGGTAAAATGGAACATGAGATTTGAATTTGAATGAAAAGGAAAACAAAGGAAGGCAGAAAGGGAGAAGAAGCTTGCCTGGCGGGATAGCCACAAGCCTGTGTAATTAAGAATAAAGAATATTATTGTGCTGTGGTTAATTGTGTATACATTGTGAAAGAAATAAAAGTAAACATATTAAAGTGTGTATGTTATATTATTAATTGTGTCAATCAGCAGGACTATTGGAAAAACCCTCACAATACATTTTTTGGTTTACGTTATGGTTGAGTTTAAACGTGGAGTTTAATACATCAGGGGTTATGGAGGATGGTTCTCACCTATTAAAAGTCTTAAGCGATCATTCATCATCGCACCAACACGTATTCTTCAGTTTTTTTTTCACCCGGATTCAGGTAGGTAAACAAACAGCGTAAAAAAACACGGGGGCACACTAATGCAAAGATCAATTAATCAAAGTTTATCATTTGTGAAGAATATGGAGAGGAGTCGGGTAAAAAAAGCTTACAATATTGTGGAGTTTTCTATTACAAAAAAAACGTTATTAATGTGATAGAATAGCATTGGGAATTCGTGAGAAAGCTTTACAAAACATGAATCATATTTATGCTTTTTCATAAGACAACCCAGAGTGGGTCCTGCCCTCCTTTATCAACCGCTGCCAACTTTGTATATTTATAATTTGAATAATATTTTATTTATTTAATTGAAGGATTCAAATCAAAACACTGTTTTGTATTTTCACGATTATAATTATTTATTATTTTATTTTAATTTAATGATATATTATCGGAAACGTTGGTAAAATTAAATAATAAATAATTATAATCGTGAAAATACAAAACAGTGTTTTGATTTGAATCCTTCAATTAAATAAATAAAATATTATTGAATATGAATTTTACACAGTGTTAATACACAAGCAATTCAAAATATAATTTATAATTTTACTTTTCTAAGCCCACATGCCATTACAACCAACATCAATCGCCACTTCCTTGCAGCGCCTCACGACCACAGCAACAATTCAAGCAACACCTCTGCGGTACCCTCCCAGCGTGACATAGACCCCCGAGATTTTCAAGAATTGGGGAGCCTCCCGCACAGGATTCCTTAAAAAAAATTTACACAGGAATATTTTATCCGTTGAATTTCAAAACCAACAAGAATCTCCCTGATGTGCAATTTTAAAATTTCAATTTCCTCTTTCTTGCTGAGCGTCTTTAATTTCCCTCCATCCTGCGGCACCGCTCCCGCCACTACAAAACAACGTTTAAACTCAATCTAGCTTTAAAAATGTACAGAAAATGAAACGCTCCCTAGACGTGCTGTTTTGGTTCACGTATTATTTTGGTAAAACACTATAGTTGAGTTGTTTTATACTTTGACTCTACCAGAAGATGGCGGACTGGCTTCCGAGAGGAGAGACAAAGCAATCACGCTCTTCCTTCCTCCCTCGCTCTCCCATAATTGTCTGTTTATTATTTTAATGAGCTCCGCTAACTGGTAAGCCGCTGCAGTGTCCACGTCACGAGCTCGAGCAGGGTGGCCGGATCGGCGGAGAGACGTCACATTTCGTTTACCTCATCCGTAGGATCATGGCCAAATGTAATTACAACTACAACTAAGCTACACATATAGTGTAACTTCTTGCCTGCGTTGTCCCCGAAGGGGTTGCATGTGGCGATTCGGGACCTATTTATTTTTAAAGGTAAGGGGGCCGGCCTTACACCAACCACTTCAGTTGAAGCGGGGGTTTCCCTGCTCCCGAGGGGGCTGGTTCTCATTTCTTGTGAAGGCTGAGTAAACCTTGAGGTCGAACCCTTGCTCTCGGCGTGGAATGCAAGCATTCTACCAATTGAGCTATCGACCTTTTTATGAGCTTGGTCGTCGTCGCTACAAAGCGCCAATTCTCAAGCAAGACCCAGTTGCTGTAAGGCTGGATGGAGCTTTGGTCCAAATTTTTGTTTAGCGGGCTGGTATAGATTTAAAATGGTTTCTCGAAACCTTGCACTAAGCTGGTATGGGCGGAATGTAATGAAGAACACCGATAAGATTTTCATTTTTAATCCAGTTAAAAAAAATCCATACCATCAAGTGGATGATCTTACGCCTGATCTTTGTTTTAACAAATTAAAGGAATAAGCCCGTACGAGTTTATAAAAAGTACTTTTAAAACGTCAGGGAATACTTTCATAAAACTAAATTTATTTACGTCTTCAAATACACAATACGTCAACAGAGTCATTCATTATTCAAATGATGATAACTCAATCGCTCATGTTTTCCCTAGTGGACCAGAAATTAGTTAAACAAACAATACCTTCGTGAACAAAAAAACTGGTTAAACAAACAATACCTACGTGAACAAAAAAAAAAAATGAGCGTTTGTTTATTTTGTTTGAAAGAAAAACAAACAGTACTCCATATAGAATATTAGGTTTGAACTCATTCAAAGCATTTAAGAAACTAAAACGTTCGTTAGAGGCAGTGTTTTTATTCATATACATTTTTACGTTTAAGTTTACAGGTAAAGTTTTTATACTTGAGGTACGGCCCAGCCAGCAGGTGAGCATCTTCGGTCCACGAGCTTTAAAATGAATACTGAAGAATCAGATCGGCCGGTTATGATGCGTTATTCTGGATATTTATCTTTGCCGCGATACAAAGTGAGCCGCGGAACGGGTTTCCATTCAAATATTGTACGGAGCGAGCGTGTGAGGCTTTCATGATGTATATTTTATATTTGGTATAAATGAGAATGGCTGTAAGATGAGCCCTTTCTTGTAGGTCTACAAAAAGTAAAAATTCGCATGTCGGTAGATCGTTTAACCAACTTACAAGTAGGTACAATATGTCATTTGTAAAAATAACTGACGTTACTAAGCTGTAGACCGGTCCGTAGTCCAGTAGTAATACTTCGGACTCGTAAATGGAAGGTTGTGGGGTCGAATCCCGGCGGAGCACAAAAAAATACCATTTATAGTTTCAAATTTGCTCTTCGCTGGGTTGAAAAATTCATAAAACCTTTACCACGGACCGGTCACGGACCATCCAGCCTTACAGCAACTGGGTCTTGCCTGAGAATTGGCGCTTTCTACAGCGACAGTCAAGCTCGCAGAGGGCTCTTTAGGTGTGGTACACATAAAAACAGCGCTCACCAAATAAATCATCTTAATGATGATGATAATCAAAGCGATCAGTCTAAGTACAAGCCCTGAAGAAGTCAGTCGTATGTTACTGACGAAACGTAGCAGCCTTCCAAAAAGAATAAAGCAGCCTACAAAAGAATTATTGGACCATGGTCTACAAGCCCGGAAAGATGGATTCTACATCCTTATCCAACGGCGTGGCTCCTGAATACTTGGCTGAGCTTTTGTCCCAGCAGTTCAGCACAAGTGACCTGGTGCTTAGATCTGCTATGTCTGGTGGGGCCAGACTCAACGAACCCATCAGATTTTGTGCGACACGCTTTGGCGACCGAGGGTTCCGCAATGGCGCACCCTTGGTGTGGAATAAACTGCCCGTGGAGGTCAGGACGGCGAGTACTGAAGCATCATTTAAGAAAAAATTAAAGACTTACATGTTCAGTCAGTCATTTAGGGACTAAAAACTATGTGTGAGTGGGTGAACTTAAAGTTTTGTGTGAGTGAGTGAGGAATAAAGACAAACCAAACAATAAAAGGGCCCTTGAGGTGTGCTACACACGAAAACGGCGCTTTTTAAAAAAAACAAATTATCCAAATATATATATCATCATCTGAAGCCGGCCATGAAAGCCTAAAAACACTTAAAATCATCTTAATATTTATTTATTTTATATCTCAGTTTTTCTCACATAAATGTTTCATCAAACCTTCTCGTTTCCAGCCTGTCTCCTGTCTGTTGGGGCTGTGATTCTGTAATAGTCTAATGGGTGCGGTGAACCTTTTGAAGCGGTGACCGGTCCGCAGTGCACGAAGCTCCCATGTCAACATTGACGGCTGATCCCCTATTACCTAAACTACAAATAGCCGGAGCTTGTTTTATTTTATTTTATTTTTAATGCGTGCGCGCTTATGCGGTCTTATCCATAGATGTTTACTTAAAGTTGATACTGTGATTATCACAAGATTTTAAAAGCATTAAAAAATAATAAAAAATAGGCAGATTTATTTGGTGAGCGCTGTTTTTGTGTGTATCACACCTCAAGAGCCCTCTGCGAGCTTGGCCGTCGCTGTAGAAAGCGCCAATTCTCAAGCAAGGCCCAGTTGCTGTAAGACTGGATGGACCTTTTGATGTCCGGTCTTTGGTTAAAGTTTATAAAGGTTTATTCAACCCAGCGAAGAGCAAATTTGAAAATTGAAATGGTATATTTTTTGTGCTCCGCAGGGATTCGGACCCGCAACCTTCCAGTTACGAGTCCGAAGTGTTACCACTGGACTACGGACCGGTCAATGATGAGTAGGTAAGTAAAATCTGCATAGTTTTTACTGTAAGATTATATTAGACTAGTTGTACTGTTTAATGGAGTCGGAATCCTTTTTGCACGGTTGTTAGACATTAGATTTTTCACGGTGGGCAAAAGTCACAGTTTTATATAACTGGGGTCGACCTATAAATTATTCGTCAAACTTTGCCTAAGAAACTCGATTTTTTTGGCGTTTTGAAATGTGCAGATCACATTGTAAAAAAAGCAGCTGAAATTTTAGTAATGAATTCGGTAAATATTCTTTTATTCATTTTTCTAGCAATGTTTATAAATTTAGTACAGGAAAGTTTTGAGGGCAGAGAGTGAATCTTACCGTGATTTCATACAGTTCATCTCGATGAGCAAAGACTCGATAGTAGATATTAACTAGTAAATCATCAATAGAATATGTGACCACAAAACATACTGCATGGTGAAGAATTGATTTGAGATTAACAAACAAAATTAAAATTGAAACTGATAGTGTTTTTTTTCTGACCCGAGGCGTGGGCGTTCCGCGCGACCCGCGATTAACTAAAGGCAGAGTGCCGTTAGTTGAGCATGAAGGCAACGCAAATGTAGGTGCACAAGGCTAATTGGTGCCGCCGAAAGTTGGCTGAATGGCACAAGGCACTTGGCCTTGCAGTGGTGTCAAGGTGATGCTCAAGTCACATTCAAGACAAATACAGACGACCACAGGCTATCTAGTAAGCGAAACTAAAGGCAGAATGCTGTGAAGGTAACGCAAAGGTGTACGAGGCTAATTGGTGCCGCCGAAAGTTGGCTGAATGGCACAAGGCACTTGGTATTGCAGTGGTTTCAAGGTGATGCTCAAGTCACATTCAAGACAAATACAGACGACCACGGGCCATCCAGTAAGCGAAACTAAAGGCAGAATGCTGTGAAGGTAACGCAAAGGTGTACGAGGCTAATTGGTGCCGCCGAAAGTTGGCTGAATGGCACAAGGCACTTGGTATTGCAGTGGTTTCAAGGTGATGCTCAAGTCACATTCAAGACAAATACAGACGACCACGGGCCATCCAGTAAGCGAAACTAAAGGCAGAATGCTGTGAAGGTAACGCAAAGGTGTACGAGGGTAATTGGTGCCGCCGAAAGTTGGCTGAATGGCACAAGGCACTTGGTATTGCAGTGGTGTCAAGGTGATGCTCAAGTCACATCCAAGACAAATACAGACGACCACAGGCTATCCAGTACGCGAAACTAAAAGCAGAATGCTGTGAAGGCAACGCAAAGGTGTATGAGGGTAATTGGTGCCGCCGAATGTTGGCTGAATGGCACAAGGCACTTGGTATTGCAGTGGTATCAAGGTGATGCTCAAGTCACATCTAAGACAAATACAGACGACCACAGGCTATACGAGGTGAGGAACACCAAAGGTGTACGAGGGTAATTGGTACCGCCGAAAGTTGGCTGAATGACGACAAAGGGCACTTGAAACTGCAGTGGTGCTAGAACAACACGATGCCAAGGTGTTGTTCAAGGCACTAACACAACAAGTTCATTAAAACAGTAAGATAAGCAAAAACATGAACCACGGTCAAAACCCGGAACCAGAAAATCAAGCATCAGTAAGATAAGCGTTTGATGAAAATCTAGACTCGATAACATGTGGAGATGATAGAGAGTTTTACAGCTAAGTCTGAACCTTACGCCAAGGGCTTTACTTTAAGTGTGGCTTTCTCATGTGGAAGCTGGAAGTGGATCTGGTTCTCATTTCATATAAAAGCTATGTAAGCCTTGTCGGTATTTTGATTTTGGGTTTGAAATAAGCACCGAAACGGTAAATCACCTTTGACACAATTGGTGGGGATTGAACGCTAGCGAACTCTGGCATTGAACGGATGGACTTTACCAACTAAGCTATCGACCGGACAATTATTATTTACCTTTACAGTAATCACTCAAATCAAATATTGATTCACAAAAAAACGGACAATACCAGCAAATGGACTGTCGACATCCAACTGATCATACTAAAACGTACCTATATAATAATGCGGCATCCTTTCTATGATTGCCGGTTTCGCATCGGAGTTCAATTGTCTCCAATGTTCTGGGCGCGTCAGCCATTGCCGTACATGCCCCGCATTGCATTTGTGAAATTCGTCTGCTACAACAATGAGAGAGGTGCGGGTGCATAATTTGCTTTCTTTTGTGCTCATCCGCAATCACTTGTGCCGGATTTCGTGTAATGAATGTGTGTTATACTTGTATCGTAAGCGGATCGACGTATTTGGGAGAGAAATTTTTAACCCTCTTAGCGCGCATTCTACTCTCTTCTATGCAATTATTTATTTTTTGCTTGTAGTTCCCGCTTTACCCATATTCCATACAATAAAAAGTGGGACAAAAAAGTGAGCATGTTAATACGCTCCTTCCACTGCTCCTGCTCATGCTACTCGCGCTGCCCAGTCATCCAAGGTTTTTTTTTTGGCGGACTTCAAAAGGCCCGTGCAAGATCGATTGTTCTTTTCCGTCATTCTGCCGTCTATATTGCTCACCCATTATTGCCCGCAGTGGTCAAATGTAAAAGAAAGTAATGCACGATCTTACTAATAGTAATTTCAAACAAATGTTGTATTTTTAACGCAAAGAAATTATTTAGCATTAATTCATATAACAGTACCTAATTCCTATAAGAATGTATTTTTTTACAAACTTTTAGTTTTACGCTTGTTATCAAGCCTGAGAATGTTTCAGTCAAAAGACAATTCCTTCACAAAATTTGAGTAAGAAGAAAACATAGGCATGGGAAATAATGTTTGACATCCTCGAAATCTTAGCCAAATCTTCCGGCTCCGAAAGCAAGTACCAATAGAGGCTTGAGAAAATGGCCTGGGCTGTTGCACATACCTGTGTTGGCGAAGTGCTGGTAGTACTGCGACAGGTAGGTGAGGATGGACAGCCTGTCCGGCACCTGGTACTGCTCCATGGCCTTCAGCAGCGCGGGGATGTTGCACATACCTGTGTTGGCGAAGTGCTGGTAGTACTGCGACAGGTAGGTGAGGATGGACAGCCTGTCCGGCACCTGGTACTGCTCCATGGCCTTCAGCAGCGCGGGGATGTTGCACATACCTGTGTTGGCGAAGTGCTGGTAGTACTGCGACAGGTAGGTGAGGATGGACAGCCTGTCCGGCACCTGGTACTGCTCCATGGCCTTCAGCAGCGCGGGGATGTTGCACATACCTGTGTTGGCGAAGTGCTGGTAGTACTGCGACAGGTAGGTGAGGATGGACAGCCTGTCCGGCACCTGGTACTGCTCCATGTCCTCGGCCTCCAGCAGCGCGGGGATGCCCAGCGAGGTCTCGGCCGTGCGGAAGGCCAGCTCGTTGTTGTAGTACACGTCTTCTTTCTTCAGGCTCGAGAAGTCACTGCAAGGAAGAGAGAACAAAAGTTAAAAAAAACGTCTGCATCATAAACGATTGAATTTGTTATCTAAATAAGGTGCAACGCAGATGGAGCCAAGGCAGACATACGTAGCTGGAGAGCAAAAGAATGAGTGGAGGAGAATCCTGGATTCACGCTAACATTGGCAAGTAATTTCTCAGAGAATTAATTTTAAACTGAACCTCATAGTGTTCAACGCTCTTCAAGGAATGGCTGTGGAGTATTTGCAGGAGCTAGTGCACCCTGCGTTCGTCAGAGAGGGGCTCCAAAACTTTGGTGAGCGAGCCAACCAGGAGACTAACCACTGTGTTCGGCAATCGTGCGTTTGCTGTTGCGGGTCTCTTTTCGTAGAACAAGCTACCACCGGAAGTTCGAGGATCAAAAACCAGGGAAAACCTAAAAAAAACATCCCTCAAGACACACTACTTCGCCGCGATAGCACAGAAAGCGCCCTTGGAGTGACAATTTTACACGAAACGGCGCTATATCAAATCATCATCATCATCATCAAAGTGAAAAATATCGAAAGATACTTTATTTATTTATATTTTTAATATATTAAGTCAGAAAAGGAAATCTACAGTTGCAGTTTGACAATTAATTCAAAATTGCTTTAATTCACCAAATAATCCGACAGACTACAAATACAGACGATACGATATATTTTTGTGGTCATTTTTACATTTCTTAGAATATAAACATGGATTTATGTAAAATTATATTTCAAGATTAAGAATTTTATACGATGCCCAGAATTAATTTGCATTAATTATAGTGTTGCTTATTATCTAAATTTTGCAAAGCGGTCTTTTTATAGCAACAACAAAAAAAGAAAGGCGAGGCCCGAGAGAGTTCAAAGGGGGGCATTAAATTAAAACGTAATTTATTCCATAGACAAATACCTTACAAATAAAATAAATCCAAAATAATTTACGATCGAGATTTGAATAATCCGATAGACGCGTAAATATGTTCGGTCAGTTGATATATTTTGCAGAAAAAGAGATACTGCAGAGGTAATCGATGGATTTCACGGCAAATCTTTTCATTAGCCGTTAATTCAACATTATACCTTTTTGCTTCTCGGTTTTTTGCAAGCCCACGCGAATCGGATTTAGTTTGGATGGAAATAATGGAATTCAGGTAGGTAAGAGATTATTTGCATATCAAGTGACAAGAGGCTTTTGATTCGTGTCTTTCTTTAAACAGGATTTGTAAAAAAAAAGTTACACAATGCTATTGGATAATAAAATACCAAATACCAACACATTAATCAAAGTTGATAATTTATGTTAATCGAAATGTTTATAAAAAATCTTGAGATATACGGAGAAGTGTAGTTGATAATCTTATGAGATATAAATTATGTTGTGCAGATAACTGAATTAATAATAATGAATGTCGAGAGCAGAACAATCAATGAATATAGAAAATCTTTGAAGGAAGATGCTAGCAGTCCCATTGAAAGATAAAAGGACAAATTCAACAAGTCTTAACTGTGGACTACGGTCAAAGCCTGGAAGAACAATATCAAGCATCTGAATCCGGCCGTGAAAGCCTAAAAACATTGTCTGTTAGCTTTGTGCTAAAGTTGAATTCTCCAGTTCTTTGATTATAGCATGTAGAGTACTAGATGATTAATATAAAAGGCCTGTGGTAACTGAAAATCTGAAGGATCAGAGAACAAGAGATGGATCTCAAACTTGATAAACCCATCGGATGTACATAATAGAGTTGGAAGATTTTGCAGAGGGTTTTAAAATAATCAAGCAAGTATACTGGTCAAATAGTTTATTTTGACTTGTTTGTTCACAACGGATTTTTACTGATTCTATTTCGATTGCTAAGGACTAAAGTCACATAGCGATATGACGTTTACCCGACGAAAACAACATCTATTTTGAAATTTGCGCAACGCCATTCTGTTATGAAACCATATAATTATAGATTTTAAATTACGATTACGGTCGTTAGACATTTTATAGAATGAAAAATACGGATTTTACTGACCGTGCAAAAGATAAGAACGATTTTCTCTACGTTTAGTCGGAGGCATATCCGACGACCTCACACAGGCACCCCAACTTCAACAGAGATGACAGCTACAAACTTTCCAGTATATGGAGGCCAGTAGGTACTAACTTCTATGATCCACCCTTTCATGAATCTGACAATTTCACAAGAAGACATAATATCTTCCTTCTGTACAACTATTGCGACATCTATGGATGCATAACCGAAGGTTAATAAAAGTACCTACAACCTTCGGCCTCGATCAAACAACAATAATTCGACAGTTCGTGGTTCTTCTTTGAAGAAGAGACACGTCTCCTGAGGACGTCGGATATGACTCCGACGAATCGTAGAGAAAATCGTTCTTCTCTTTTGCGCGGTCAGTAAAATCCGTTTTTTTCATTCTATAACATATAATTATAGTATCAATGTAATCGTGTAGGCAAACATTTTGAGATCTTCGTTAGCGACTTGTTTGTATCATTAGGTAGGTGAGTCCTAGCAGCAAGGTACTCAGTCAATTTCCGCCCACCTTTCCAATTCCATATTAGCCCATGACGAGAAGGTATTCAGACGCCTTCCAATCCCGTCTCCGCCCGTCGCGGCTATTTCCAGATCTGCCAAGGACACAATCCGTGCTTCACACGTAGGTTTTCTCAAATGTTTATGAAGTTAACGATCACGATTTACGAGAGATTAATATTTCTTGATCCACTCTACATTTGGATGATATAAATAAACATGAGCGAGCCGGCTCTGTTGGAGTGGCACATAGGTAAAAACGCAAACACGACTCGATGACAGTCGTCTATTTTTATTTTTAACTTGTGAGATGTATTCTGATACAACGCATTTTATACGTTGACTCTGAATGAAATGAAAGAAGTATGTAAGGACCGAAAGAAATGGCGGTTGATTTGCAACAATGGCGGCTAGGGCATTAATTCTAAGTGTAGTATTAAGTAATTTTAATTTTACTTTATTTTAATTTTAATTTGTAATGTGTCTCATTATGAATTTCTGTAAATAATTTATAATTTTTTGTGCTCCTTGACTGATAGGTTGGTACGAGGCTGACCACCCGTGCTGTAAAAATTGGGTTCACTTTTGCCAATGCCACCCCGGTTCAGGGAACGGCGGCAGGAGTTGCAAGGTTTATGTCCATGTGAGGTTTTCTTTATTTGTATGCACACATGCAGAATGTGTAGCCGCGAACCTACATGTGCCTGTCTGTAGGCATGCATTTCATATGAGCCTTAAATGTTAACATATCCTTGCAGCTTAGATTATAGATTTGATGTATTAACATTATAGGTTCTCATATTACGTCAGATGAAGGAAAAATATTTCTATTTTTGAAAACATATTTGTCCATGACTTCTTATCAAACGTGCATCTATAATCTAAGTCGCAAAGATTTATACTACATGCATTTCCATAAGCACAACTATAAGTACACGCTTACGCATGCCGCATGTGGACTAAACCTAATCATAAATGAACATAAGCCCTGCCATTTCTCCGACCTTCCCTGAAATAGGGAGGACATTGGCAAAGTGAATATTTTTTTACAGTTAGGATGGTCAGGATTATACCAATCTATTGTCCAAGAAACTAATCCTATTCTAAAATCCTAAAAGCAAATTGATTCTTTGATATTGAAAAACAATTTTCATGATATACTTGTGAATACCTGTTACAACGGTTTTAATATTAAGTTTGCACTTCTAATAGTTAAATCTTTTTGTTTCTAATCTAAGTTGCAAGATAAATTGACATTTAAGATTCACATTTCGTACGTCTACAAGCAAACTCGTTTAAGTAACACAAACTACGTGCGTATTTATAAAAGAAAACCCAAAACCCCAAATGAACATTAAGTCTGAAAATCTTGTCTCTTTGCACAAAAATATAGGTACCATTGACTAAAATTAACCATTTTTTTAGCAAACGACGTCTGCCCTATACTAACTATGCGTGGCAAAATTCTCCTTGGTCAATTAGTCTGCAGTCTGTTTGCTATAGAAAACAACACACGACTAATAAAACAATATTTCCAGTTGAAGGTTAATGGTTTCTCAAGTAGCAGGTACAGGAATCAGTACTTGAGCTTTAAATAGCATGCATGGTTGTGTTATGAAGATGTAGGTGGCGGTATGGGGTGCCAAGTATCTTTAAATTTTACCAGAAATGTACGCGAAACTTACACAGCGACTCTACTTATCGTTTTAGATTCCATGCATTTTTGGTAGAGTTTGGCGTTAAGTTTTGAACTCGGGGTATAAGTGACTGCGCCATGGAAACAGTCCTATAGAGTACGTAAAGGTGACGGTCGATAATTCACAACGGGTGTCTCACGCCTGCTTATTAAAGGTCGCGAGTCTGTGTATAGGGCAAGCAAAATTAAAAATAACAAATATATTTTAGTTGAAAATATATGTAGTAATAGCTAATTACGTGCAGTGGAATACAATACTTTTGTACGACAATAGAAAAACAAAAGTAAATTATAAAGCATACATTTTTAACTTCAGTAAAAACTGTGGATGAAAGTTAAAAATGCCGAGAGTATGGTGAGAGCCGTTTACTGCGACGCGTGATGTTTAATTTTTAATTATGTATTTTAAATGTTTTTGTCGCCATTATTTATTAGGTTTTTATTGTAGTACGGTTGACTAATTTGGAAATGATCATTACGAAACGCCTTGTAGAACATAGCTTTGTGTATCGTAAGAGGTTTTGCATTGAGTAAATTACCAAATTGGGATTAGACAAACATTATCTTAATCTTTATTTAGTTATTAAAAAATCTTGTTTTATTTTCCCTTTTTTTATTATTTTTGGATGATGACTACGAAGTAGTCGAAAACGTTTGTGTCCTCTATATAAATAATAAAAAAGTGAAAATAAAACAAGATTTTTTAATAACTAATTAATAAAGATGAATTTTCACAGTGTTAATGCACCAACCATCCAAAATATTATTTTAATCATTTAAGGGTGATTGAGAGGTCAGCGCGCTCAACTTTGATGACCGAAATAACCCATATTTTGAATGGTAAGGTAGTATTTTTTCTCCAGTTTAAATTAACACATAAAATAAGGTATTTTTGCCATAAAATACCAATTCAAAATAATTTTATTTACGGAGATACCTTAAAATGGAGATTTCCACTGTTCTTATGAATAAATCCTAACTTTTTTTTATTTCAAAACATTCATTTTGATTAGTTCTATTTTTTCTACTTGTTAGTTGTTTTTTTTTACTTTTCATTGATTTTTTATGACTATTTAAAAAGTACCCAAATTTTGCATACGATATTGTAGCTAAATTCGTCTTTTAATGGTTTATTTTCCTTTTAGGATTTGAAGTGATATTTTTTATGTTTTCAATGCATTACTTGTTTTATTTTTTCTCCTCTAATTTATAATTAATAATGGAAAAAGAAAGATTTTCATACAAAAAATGATCCAGTCTTTGGCGCCACGGATAAACTGTGGCGGATTCGTGAACTGGCTTTAAATATAATATCTCCTCCGTTTTTAACCAAAAAATTATGAGTCCGAAATTTAGGTGTAACGGAGTTCAAGCGTTTACGTTAAAACTGGACCAAACAGGTACAAAAATGCATGAAAACCAAAACGCCAGCTCGAGATGCTGTTTAAGATTCGATACATTTTTCGCATGCGGTCTATTTCCTATAGTTACGAGAATTTTACACTTCGGGTATACTCGTATATCTTCGTATATCGACGGAAATGCACGAGTGGCTGTGGTTAAGTAAAATACGTATATACAGGTATTCCACTAGAAAGATTCATTGGCAAAACATAAATTATTTCGCGGTGTCAGAATATCGTCGCCTTACTTTCAAAACCTCGTATCTCAAAAAAAAAAATATTTTGCTTAAGTACTTCTTTCTATATAATATTACATAACTACTACATACTCGATGGTTTGAGCATATGGAGAGAATGAATGAGGAAAGACTGACGAAGAAAGTATATGTGGCAAGAATGGAAGGGCGTGGGTTCGAATCCCGGCGGAGCACAAAAAATATACCATTTATATTTTCAAATTTGCTCTTCGCTGAGATGAAAAATTCATAAACCTTTACCAAAGACTGGAGGAAATGAAAGAAGTATGTAAGGAAAGATAGAAATGGCGGTTGATCTGTAATGTTGGCGGCTTGGGTTTATAAAATTGGAATTTGTTTTAGTTTTGATGTCCATAGAAATGATTATTTATTGATTTAAATTGTCGTGTATGTTCCTTGACTTATAGGTTGGTATGCGGCTGACCACCCATGCTGTAAAAATGGTTCAATTTGCCAATATCACCCCTGTCTCAGGGAAGGACGGCAAGAGTTGCAGGGTGTATGTCCATTTGAGATTTGGTTTTTATGTTGTAGGTTCACATGAGGCATGTGCAAGCGCAAACTTGTACGTGTCTGGTTGTGAGAATGCATGTAATGTGAATCTCCAATGTAACATATCTTTGCAACTTACATTAGATTAGATTAGAATTGATATAAATCTCTGCAGCTTAGATTAGATAAGTAAATTATTTAAGTTAACCTGCTTTGTTTCATTGCTATAAAAATCACTTTAAGCAGAAATAAAGCACTTACTGCCTCTTTAATTGTACATTTGCTAAGAAAAAAAGTAGGTCGTATCTGTCACTTACTGCTTTTATGCTTAGTTTTTCTTATAACCAAAAAGCAGTAAGTGTTATAATTTTATGAATTGTTAATTTATTTTCATATTTTTTAATAGTTATACGTAAAAGGTCACTCACAAAAACCATGGTAAAAAATTGAAACTGAAATCTTTAAATTTAAATAAGTTAGCCCAACAAACTCAAGTTTGAAGTAGATTATCTCAAAACAAATATTTTGCAGATACTTCCTTTTTGGTAAGCAGGGCAGAACAGCAGAACGTCGCACTGGTAAATAAAAATAATGCTCTGCACACAAATCCGTGTTTGTATTCAAGATGCAATAAATTGTTAAAGTTTGTGTACAACACTCATACAACACTATTATGTGTGCTGAATCTTTTATCTGAAGATTCACAATTAATTATATAAAAAGTAAAACGCTCTCAAGGAGCGTTGTGTTACTTTCTATACAATTTTGTGAAAAATGAAATGTGTAACAAATAATAAATTAATTTATTTCGAAATAAAGTAAATACTTTTATTTTAAAAATGTACAACTTATTGCTTTTAATTAAAGTCAGGATTTTTTTGATGTATTATAAAAAAGAAACACAAAATGGCTAAGAAAAGTTTCTAAGCCCTACCGGTGAATTCTAAAAGCGTTTACACAGCCATAGCGTTTATCCAAAAGTTTATAAAAACTAAAACGCTGGGGAGTAACGCCATCTAATCATGATGAGTCAAAGTTATTTGACATAAAATTACGATTTTAGTTTCATAAAACAATTAAAGAGGTTCTTTAGTCCCGATATTAATAATCTTCTTAAACTCTCGTATAACCTTAAGCCTTGTTAAAAGCAATAAAGTGGTTCGTATGCACCAACAAATATGTAGTGTGCATGCCCTGCTAAGTTCCACTTCCACTTGGTTTGTGCATAAGGTCTTCATGATTTACGGTGGTCACAGGCCCGTGGTGTGCGTGTGGACGCGCTCAATAACCTGCCTCTATTGATTGCCTCTGCGGAGGAGAGACGGCTGAGGGGACAAGAGAGGACACTCGGAGACTTGAAGTAGAAAAGCAAAGCTAGAGAAATAACGCTTGTATTCAAAGACCATGCTGTGCACGGATGCTAAGTATTTGGTTAGTGCTTGCATTGAGAGATATATTGTATCCCATCGGTGCTATTCTTCGGCATTTTAGTCGTCCGTTGAGCCCATGCTTTGATAAAATAATGATGCATTTGTATTAAGACCTGTCAATCCAAGATGGCCGCAAGTGAACCGCTGATTAGTTTTCATACAAATATTACAAAAATTCGGTAGGTAAGAATGACTGTAGTGATGAGACTTCCAGCCCAGGCATCGTTAGTTTGTCAAAGCGTGGGCTCAACGGACAATCAAAATGTGTAAGAATAGCACTGTATGTATACTGGTTGACCTGACAGAAATTGATTTTTTTGCGTTGTTTTTATCTTGCCTTTTTTGTCTTTGGACTTTGCGACGAGTCCATTCTGCAATTAAAAAAATTGCACCGACAGATCACAAATGGTGCTCATTTCAAGATATTGAAACACTTCGGATTGCATCTACGAGAGATAGATACATATCATAGTAAGGGGGGGTCTCATAGTATTGTTTGTGAATACCGGTGTACATGTGGAAGTGCATTCAAGTGTGGTGTAAATATTGACGCTGGATAAGTGATAATAACTGTAAGACCAAAGCTTTATTCTTACTTCGTTTCTGTCAACACTTCGCCGCATATTCATAGAAAGATTCATTCTAAAGAGATTTTTCCACAGAAAAATGTCACTAATAAATTAAAGGGTTTTAATCAAGAGGAAAAGGGGTAAAAGAAATCGAACGGGTCGAACCTGGGTCGTTGGGACGAAAGTCTTAGGTTTTATCTGTTTGGCATTTAGCACATATTTTTCGACACTTTGGTATTATTGTAATTGTTACGCTCCTAACTTGCAACAAGGGTTGATTTCATTTGATGGATTATAAAAGTCGACTAGATAAAATAAACTATTGTTTAACATACGAGTCGTATAACTGCAAACGCCGTCATCACCAAATTTTATGATTTTTGAGATAATTATTGAATTTGATTCTGCGTAGTGTAACAAATCATTTGCTGTGTGCAATGTGATGGACACCTCACTTAATCCTTCGTAATTTTAATTGAAAAAGTATGATTTCGTGCAAATGCCGTCATCTCCAACTGACAAAAAATTGCGTTCAAAACACAAGTTTATTTTTCTCAAAATCATCGCGTCAGGAGTTGACGGCGTTTGCATTTATACGACTCATACATGCATTAATGTTTGTAAATAGTTAATGATACCAGAAAACGTTACTTAGTGTTAACACGTATCACACAAGAAAATCCAATTGTTATTTTCATAAACTGCAGAAAATGTGTTATGTAACGATGGAAAAAAACAACACTTCGAGACCTTTCCGAGCGAATGGCGATCGTTGGGAGGGTGAATTCAGACTAAGGGTTGTGTTTTGTATTTTGCCCGAAAATAACGACCAGGGTGGGTTGTTGGACGTCATTCGACGTCATTGTGACGCGAGATAGCGTGCTGAAAGTTACTCTGGGCGAGTTTACCCCAAGTAAGTATAAAACTTTACGTTTAAACTCGACCATATCGACGGTTAAAATGCAATAGGTAGAGCACAAGCGACAAAAAATAAATTGTTCAGGAGAGCAGTTTAAATAATATTAACAATAATAGGAGTTTATTCCAGCTTAGTCATGTGGAGGGTGCAATACATGACCAGCCATAAAAAAATAATACATCAATAGAAAAAATACAAAAAATATGCAGAAATATATGAAAATATGTGAAGAAATATATGAAAAAAAAAAAAACAAAATATATAGTTAAACAGTGAGAGAAAAGAGAATACATGATCATTGTACATTGGAACAGCAGGAACATATTAAACAGGGAAGAAAAGGCTAGGTAAGATTCAAGTTCAAGAATAGTTTAAAGTTTGAGATTGCAGAAAAATAGCATAACTTTTATAATTTTTATCATATTGTTAAAATCAAAACAGCTCTAGAATAAAAAAAAAATAAAGGCATTTCCTCGTATTGGCATATCTATTAATGTGGTTATAAGTACGATTTTTTTTATGTCAAAAGCGCCTTTAGGACAAAAAAGGCCAAAATCTTGTCGAATACACCAAACCATACTTCGAAAACGCAGTTGTTTGCTTGGGCATAAACAACAACAAAAAATCATCGTAGAGCTACGGGAGTTAGTGCATTAGAAAGAGCGGAAAAAATTAAATAGGATAGCATTCATAGCTCATTTTTGACCAAAATTTCTTCCTTTAAACCGTCGATATATAAAATGTATACAAGCTAAAACGCTCTCTAGAGTTATTGTTTTCATTTCCATGCATTATTTGGTAATACGCTATGACTGAGTTTAAGTTAACTATATAAATACGTAAGAATGTATATATAGAGTCATTGGTTTGATTATACAATGATGTCAATTATGCTTACGTCAGAAATGTAGCTTTCAGGCTGTGTTTATATAAGAGTTTTATGGGGTGAAAAGATAAATTAATGGTTTAACGGTTCGTAATTTATTGTTGTTTGAATTTTCATTTTAGGGGTGTGTTTCGATAATGGTTTAGGGACTTAAAACTGTAACAAATATTTATAAATTTATGTCAATAATCCAAGTAGCCTTTTGATGATGATGATGATGATGATGATTTCCTTAACTTATACGTTGGTATGAGGCTGAACACCCATACTGTAAAAAATGGTTCACTTTGCCAATGGCACCCCTATGTCAGGGAAGGTCGGCAAAAGTTGTGGGGCTTATGTTCATTTGAGGTTTGGATTTTATTTGTAAGTACACATTCAGCATTTGTAAGCGCGAACTACACGTGTTTGTTTGTGGGCATGCATTTGAGAGCTTTAAATGAATATATCCTTGCAACTTAGATTGTATATTATAGATGATGATGATGAGGCTGACTAGGTACTCATACTGTAAAAAATGCTTCACTTTGCCACAATTTCACCCCTGTTTCAGGGAAGGTCGGCAAAAGTAGCACGGTTTATATTCATTTGATGTTTGTATTTTAAATTGTAAGTACACATGCAGCATTTCTAAGCGTTTACACGAGTCTGTTTGTGGGCTTTTAGATAACAAATGTTAAACATAAAAAAACATATCTGTCTTGTGTGAATCATCCGTAGATATGGATTACATTTTGAAATATTTTTCCTGAATTCGAATCCAAACCTCAGGATTCGAGCCCAAAACCTTCCATTTACGAGTCCGAGGCGTTCCACATTCCACCACTAGACAAAGAACAGTACCCTGAGTACGAGTTGCAAAACTTGAGTAAAGTAAAGTTTACGGAAAGTATTAAAGAGTGGTTTTCTCCAAAATCTGCCGTTTTTGTTTGTTTGAACTTGATTTTCTTCATCACTGTAACTCTTTTGCTAAGACCACAAAGTGTAAGAAACTAAAACGGCAGATTTTGGGAGAAATCAAGCTTTAATATTTTCCGCAAACTTCACTTTTCTCAATTTTGGCAACTCGTACTGAGGGTACAGTACTCTGAGTACGAGTTGCAAAACTTAAGTAAAGTAAAGTTTACGGAAAGTATTAAAAAGAGTGATTTTCCCCAAAATCTGCCGTTTTTGTTTGTTTTAACTTGATTTTCTTCATCACTGTAACTCTTTGCTAAGACCATAAAGTGTACGAAACAAAAATGGCAGATTTTGGGGAAAATCACCCTTTAATACTTTCCGTAAACTTTACTTTACTCAAGTTTTGCAACTCGTACTAAGGGTACAGGTCAATTTCTCTATGAATATTCAGGAAATTAAATTTTAGTTCCGAGAGCTTTCATTCCTTTCAGAATCGGAACAATTACAATGCAGTATTCTGTAGAGAAGTCTTCAGTTTGTTCTAGAAGCTTCCATGCCTTGTGCTGCATGGGAGCAGGTATTATTATGGAGATTTGCCCCGACACGCGATGTCCCGGCTCATTGTAACCGCTTAATGGGGGAAGGCAGTACACGATCAGCTGATTGTAGCGGCTCCTGCAAGCCGTGAGCTGACTGCATACAAATTTACGTAGGTGATCTCCTGCTTATTGAAGGTGATACGTGTATCCTAGTAGGACGTTGCAGTTGCAAAGATATGTTACATTGGAGATTCACATTACATGCATTTTCACAAGCAGACATTTATTTATTTATTTATTTATTTATTTATTTATTGAAACAATATAACATGACAGTTGATACCATAAAGTTATAATGCAATACAAGTATTATAAAAATAAACAATATTTTATGCAAAAGAAATCAAAACAATATAAGTGCATTATTCTAACATTCGTCTTTCTAGCAGAACCTTCCATTCACACATCAGTCCATTCATTCTAGTATTAAATATATCCAGATGTGGTGAGGACGACATCAATTCGTTTATGAGCGTTTGCGCTCGCGAAACAAATGAATTGCGAAGAATATTGGTTCGGCTCGCGGTGACATTAAAAAGCCTATGTGACCGGGCTCTGATAAATGAGTCAGGTACATAGAGCGTCAAGAAGCGGTCACTCAACACTACACAATCAACCTCACTCCTAAGAAGTTTGAGGATGAATCTCGCAAGTGCCAGTTGCCTTCTCAGGAGTAAGGAGTCAAATCCGAGGTGTCCCTGTAAGAATGCAGTGGGATATAGGTAGGGATAATATCCATAGACTGATTTGTAATACTTTCTTAAAAACATTTTTTGTACCTGCTCTAGCATAAGAATATATTTACTCTCATGAGGAGCCCAGATTACTGCATTAGTTTCAAGGACACTTCGTACCAGTGCAGTGTATAATGTCCTAATGGCCATGGCCGACATCATTTGAGTATTACGCATGACAAACCCCAACCTCTGGTAGGCTTTGTCCCTTACATTATTGACTTGGGTATGAAAGTTAAGTTGGATGTCAAAGATAACGCCCAAGTCCCTAACGGTACCTACGCGAGTTACAAGTTCATTGGCAATATGATATTCATGGATAAAAGGGCATTTTGCTCTAGTGAAGGACATGACTTGGCACTTTTTAATATTAAATAACAACTTATTCTGTATGCTCCAGTCGTTGACTGAAGTTATGTCGTTCTGTAGAGCAATCGCATCCATGTGATTGTTGACAGTCAGAGAAAGTTTAATGTCATCCGCAAAAATTAAAACTTTCGCCCTCTCTACTACATTAGGTAGATCATTAATAAATATTATAAACAAAAAAGGTCCTAAGTTGGACCCTTGACTAATGCCTGAGCGGGTCGTGTATTTGGGTGACACATACGGGCCATATTGTACGTATTGTGTTCGATTACATAGGTATGAGCAGAAGAGTTTCATCAATTTGGGGACGAATCCCATTGAGGCTAGCTTCTGAAGTAGTACATCATTGTCAACGCTGTCAAAAGCCTTTTGGAAATCGAGATATGCCACGTCAACTTGCCTCTTTCCATCCAATTGCCGTGCCAAAAGATCAACCAGTACACCAAGGTTGGTTGTGACTGATCTGCGTGGCAAGAATGCATGTTGTGCGATGGATAAAAAAGGTTGACATTGGGGTAGCAACTTATCATGGATAATCGTTTCAAAGATTTTTGGGAGCGTTGATAGTATGGCAATAGGTCTATAATTTTCGACATTTTCTTTTGGACCAGCTTTATGAACAGGTATCACTCTAGAGCATTTCCAAATATTTGGATAAATACCCGTGTTAATTATAATATTAAAAATGTGGAGGATTGCTGGAAGCAATAAATCCAGACACCCTTTCACATAGAACGCAGGTATGGCATCAGGTCCGGGGGAGATACCAGGCTTGAGCTTTTTCACAGCTCTTTTCACATCAGACTCACTAATGTTTAGAACATTAACAAGGCGGCTATCAGCAGGTCTGTCAGCATTAGTTGTATTATAGTCCAGTATAGGAGCTTCAGGCAAAAACACGGACTCGAAGTGATTTGCAAACGCAGAAGCCGCATTTGCTCCATCAAATTCGATGCCTCCGTGAGTAACCTTAGTTTTGATTCCTCCTCGGTTGCGCAGTAGATCTATGTGATGCCAGAAGTTTTTGGGGTTCTCAGCTAGATCACCAGATAGTTTATACATATAGTCCCTATGCGCACCCCGTATATCAAGTTTTATCTTAGTCCGTAGTTCCCGAAATTTGTTACGCGAGTTAATATTGCCAGTTCGTTTCCATTTGCGGTGACAATTGGCTTTGAAAGCTATATCTTTAATAATTGTGCGCGTAAAGTATGTAGGATAGGTTCGGCTATTAGATGTGTTACGTATTTTTTTTGGAATACATTCGTTAAAAGCATGATAATTAAGATTACAGAATATTTCTACAGCTGTATTTACATCAGTAGTGTGGAATAAGGTATTCCATTCAATTTCCCTGACGTAATAATAAAGTTTAATAAAATCGGCTTTGGCAAAGTTCCAATCCAATAGATGGTTGATGTTGGAAGGTAACATGGTGACAGCCTTATTTGTGAAGTTGTATTTAACAGAGATATGTAAGGGCGGGTGGTGGCCGTCGATTCTCACCAGTTCCTCTCCCAGCTCAGATGAACGCACACACAATGCATCACTCAGAGTTGGACTCGTCATCACCACATCTAATAAACGATCGTTTTTATTATGTACATCATTAAATTGTTTTAGATCACACAGAGATAAGAAGCAATTAAAATGGTTTTTGATGTTTTCACTGGCACTATATAAATTTAAATCACCGAGAATTATAGTTCTACAACTCCCATGCTTTGAACATACTCTTTCGACTGATTCAAACCACGCCTCGTATGCATCATCGGGAGTTCTAGGTGGCAGGTATACTACACAGATGAAAATGCTATGACCGTCAACGCAGCATTTGGCCCACAAATCTTCCACATCCTTAGTTTCGTATTCGAGTAGTCTTTCAATTTGAAATGAAGTCTTGGTGCAGAGAATCACGCCTCCTCCCTTTTTTCCCGATTCACGATCTCGCCTTAGTATAGACCAAGTATTATGTACTAATTCAGCATCAAGGACCGAGTCATCGAGAAAGGTCTCCGTTGCCGCTACTAGGGTAGTATCTTCGGCAATCATCAAGTTGGTTCTCCATTCCTCTAGCTTTGTTTTTAGACCTCTTACATTTTGATAATATAAATTTAAAACTTCAGTTTTAGGCAATGTTTTGCTTTTCTTTTTCTTATTTAATCTCGGCACGTGAGGGACGAAAAAACCATTTCTCCACCAATAGCCCTTTGGGCCAAAAAGCAGCGCTCAGGCATTCTTCATACGCCTCAACCGGGATGCCTATTTTAAAAGAAGCGTAATTAACATCTCTCTTTTGAATTATTTTTTCAATTATACAAAGATCAGTATTTTTCAATTTTAATTTGATAAATTTATCCATATCCTCCACTGTGGTGTCCTTGCGAGCCCTCCAGACATGTAGGTACCGCTGGACAGCAGCGGGCTGCAGCGCCTCGCTGGGCTCGCCAGTGCACGGTGTACCGCGTTGCACTCGCGCAGATCGCTTGGCAACTGCACCGGCGCTAATGGTGGCGCTGATGGTGGCGTTGGTGTTGGCGCTAGTGCTGGCGCTGGCGTTTGCGTCGGTGCTAGCGCCGGCGCCAGTGCGGATGCCGGCGCCGGCGCCAGTGCTGGTGTTTGCGCTGGTGTTAGCGCTGGTGTTAGCGCTGGTGTTAGCGCCGGTGTCAGCGCCAGCGTTAGCGGTGGCGCCGGCACCGACGCTGGTGCGGGCGCTGGTTGCATCGCAGCTCAAAGAGGAAGAAGAAGAAGACGTCGCTGCTGGCGCTGGGATTTTTTTATTAATATTATTTGCAGCCTTCTGTTTTGCAGCTCTGGTTCTCACAAATGCTGCTGGTGGCGACTTAAGTACATCACTGTAGGTAGTATTGCTTGCCGGTGCAGATGCACTGGCATGTACTTGTGTAGTCCTAGCTCGCAGTTCAGTTGTCCTAGGTACCTCAAGTACCTTCTCGGCGGCGGGTCCACAGCTGCAGGTACATACCAGCGTAGTTTGTTTCAAATGTTGCTGTTCCAACCTTTTTTCAAGGCCATTCACTGTCGTAACAAGGCCAATCAATGTCTTGTTCATCTGGTTCAGCAGTTCTAACACACCTTGCATCGACATTCCACAACAAATATGTTAAAATAAGTTAAAATAAAATAAAATGAGCGGAGCAAAAATAACACGGCACTTCACACTCCGATATTATGAGGTATGCAAGTTCGCGCTTGCACATGCCGCATGTGAACCTACAACATAAAAACCAAATCGAAAATGGACATACACCCTGCAACTCCTGCCGTCCTTCCCTGAAACAGGGGTGACATTGCCAAAGTGAACCATTTTCTACAGCATGGGTGGTCAGCCGCATACCAACCTATAAGTCAAGGAACATACACGACAAATTACATTTTTAAACCAATAAATAATAATATGTATGGACATCAAAACTATCCGCCAACATTACAGATCATCCGCCATTTCTTTCTGTCCTTAGATACTTCTTTCATTTAACCTTCTTCATACAGGCTCTTCTTTTATTATGAATCTGGATATTCCATTCATTCACAATTTCGGATATTTGGTCCATCCATACCTTTCTCGGTCTTCCTCTACCATGACATCCATCTATTCTTGATCGTAGAGTAAAAGTAAAAATATAATCTGTAATGTTTTCTGTGGAGAAATATAAAAAGTAAATGGTTGTTACGAGTATTACTTTAAATAAAAGGTTAATAAAAAAAAGCACTTATTCGAAAGTGTGGATACTTTATTATAATCCAGTAGGTTTCTTATGGTGTCGTTAAAATTTTATTACCGCAAACACAAGTGCTGTAAAAAAAGCGAAAATTAATAACTGAAGCAAATACCTACAACACCGATTAAAAAAAATTTTTAACCCAAGGATGTTCTGGCTGGCATGCACATTTCTAATCTAAATCTAATGCAAAGATATGTATCATTTGATATTCATATTAAATGCATTCCCACAAGCAGACACGCATAATTTCTTCAGATTGAAAACGACGCGATTTTCTTGCAATTTACGGCATTGCCAATGGAACAGACACCGTGACAAAAAGCAGCTCGCTAAAAAGAGAGAAAATTGTCCATTCAGCAGCTCTTAAAGGAATGAATTCGCGCGGGAAAGTGCCCGATAAAGCACAGAAATAAATCCTACAAAACTATTGCATTTCATTTTGTTCAGCTCATAGTTGTGAAGTTCGAATAGTTTTTGAGTGGGCGTGAAGAATAGCTGCTTTTATAAATCACTAATATTGTTTTGAGTACTAAATCAAAATCTAAGTTGCAAAGATATGTATCATTTGAGGTTCACATTAAATGCATTCCCACAAGCAGACACGCATAATTTCGCGCTCACTCATGCCGCATGTGGACCTTCAATATAAAAAACCAATCTCAAATGAACGTAAGCCCTGCAACTCTTGCCGACCTTCCCTGAAACAGGGGTGACATTGGCAAAATGAACAAAGTGATTTAAGGTTTTAAAAAGTGTGCTGTGTGAACCGTAGGTAAATAATTAAATAAACAACCTTTGAGCAAATCATAAAATCTGTCGGTGTTATGGCCGGGGGGGCCAAGTAAGCTGATATTTCTAGCGTGTTTGGAATAGAACAACGTTGGTCCGATCCCCGCCTGGGTCATTTGACCATAACTTTGACCCTGGTTCAACAGATGTTATATAAATATTATTAATTAATAAGTCATTAAAAATAAACAATAATGAATTATTAATTGACGATATTAATACCTGTTTCTGGCCAGGCAGAATAGGTTGGTGAATTGCATTCCTCTTCACAAATCTATTCAACGAAATAATCAAAGCCGTACTATTTCTATACGTCAATGATAATTAATTGACGTTGAAAACAGTGAAACAAGAGTCAAGAAAGACGCTTTAAAAATAATAATACACTGTCAATTTCTACTACACCGTTTAGTGGCATTAGTCCCACCAAGGGCGCTTTTATATGTTGAATAAAAATAATGGTATTCATTTTTTCATAAGCTCATACAAAATGTATACAAATTCGTACACACCTAGTTTTTACGAGTACGTCTCTGACTAAATAACGGTGGTTATTGCAGGGTTAATATCATCAATCTGTACAAATCTGGTTGAGTAACACTTTTTTGTGTATTTAAATACAATGTGGCGAGATGAAATTATCTATTAAGTATTTAAATACGACCCTGTTGTGATATCCGTAAAATGTGAGCGTGATTTCATTAGTTCCGCATCTGTTATGCGGTCGATGACTGAGAAAGTTTTGCGAAGGAGATTAATTGTTATGTTTTAAATGCAATTATATCTATGCATAAATTATTGCTGTTAAGTGAAGGTCAGTAGGTACCCCAGTCGGTAGTCTATGGGTTAACGCTGCGTAATCGTAATCGAAAGATCGTGGGTTCGATTCCCGGCGGAGCACAAAAAATCATCTTGCTTTAAAAATATGCTTGAAAAAATCCAAAGTTTTACCAAAGACCGGGCCCCTAAGGTCTATCCAGCCTTAGGGGCCATCCATAAATTACGTCATCGATTTTGGCTGATTTTCGACTCCCCCCCCCCCCCCCCCTACAATCATCCTATAGTCATTATCTAATGACCCCCCCCCCCCCCTCCCCCTCTGGCTGTAATAATGGATGAGCTTAATAATGAATAATGTTATATTACTTACATAATATTTTGTATATTTTGTAGAAATTGGTATTTACAAGAACGACGTCACTTTTGGTACTCGTACATCATTTGCCATCATCCGCAAACCAGACTCCCTCCCCCCCCCCTTAATGCGAATGACGTAATATATGGACAGCCCCTTACAGCTTGTTGTGATTGGAGCTTTTTATAGCGAAGACCAAGCTCGCAGTGGGCTCTTCTGGCGTGATTTACTTTAAAACCAACGCAATATTAATTAACTTACTTATTTACCCTAAGTATAAAACTATACGTATCGTTCTTTCATAAAATATACGAAAGCTAAAACAGCACCTTCTATGAGGTAGTTTATTTAATTTAATTTATAGATTTCGTTTTTTCTGTTCCTTGACTTATAGGTTGTTATGCGGCTGACCACCCATACTGTAAAAAATGGTGCACTTTGCCAATGTCACCTTTGTTTCAGGGAAGGACGGCAAGAGTTGCAAGGCTTATGTTCATTTGAGATTGGGTTTTTATATTGTAGGTCCACATACGGCATGTGTTAGCGCGAAATTATACATATCTGCTTGTGGGAATGCATTTAATATAAATCTTAAATGATATATATCTTTGCAGCTTAGATACGATTAGTTTTAATTTTAGCAACTCAAATTATATACATACAGAGATTGTAAAAGTGTAACAACGGTTTTTAAAAGGTTAATAAGTTGTTGTGTATGTTCCTTGACTTATAGGTTGGTATGCGGCTGATGCTGTAGAAAATGGTTCACTATGCCAATGTCACCGCTGTTTCACGGAAGGACGGTAAGAGTTGCAGGGTGTATGTCTATTCGAGATTTGGATTTTTATACTCGTATTGTAGGTTCACATGCGGTATAGGCAAGCGTCAGGGAGGCTTTCTCGTCAGGCACATTAGCTTCAGTAACATCGAAATTCTGGGGAGTGGGGGGTCCCTTAGAGTCATGCAATATAGCCTCTGATCTGGAGGACTTTCTTTTCTTTTTCCACGAATAGAGTTACACTAGCTGATTGACTTCATCGGGAAGGCCCTCAGCCACTTGAAAAATATTGTAATGTTGTTCGCCGAGTGAAGCAACTCCGCATGAGTTGTGTGAACTGGGTGGAAAGTGGTGGGAGAGTGTCTGCTTGTGGGAATGCGTTTAATATGAATCTTAAATGACACATAAATCTTTGCAGTTTAGATTTAGACTTTAGATTTAGGACACAAATTTTATACCTACAGAGATTGTAAAAGTGTAATAAAGGAGTCTGAAGAAGAAGAAGACAAAAATGTATCTTGGAAATATTATTTTTTTGTAACAAATTATGTTGATTTATTTATAACTCAATTAAAAATCTCCACATTGCCAGTTTTAGCAAAACAATGTGATAATTTACACAAAATCAGCATTAGTTGTGATAAAATCATTAGAATCCGGTATGTGGCATTCGAAATTAATATATATGTATATATATGCATGCGGCGACAATTCACATTAAAAAAACTTAATTTTTCCGCATGTCTGAGGAAATTTGATAGCCACGAGAAATTGGAGAAATTGCCGGGCGTCATAAAATGCGGAATAATTAACAGAATGTATACAAACAACTCTTCTGATGTTCTGGACATAAAATTAAAATATTTAATGATGACAGCGATGAAAGGCCGCACCTTCTGTTGAATATTGCCTATCCACTTAATAAACTACGTAAATAAAAATGAAAAATGAAGGAATAATCATTTGATAGCTGTTCACGGGATAAAACATATTTTGATGTGATAAATATGACCTGTTTAGTCTCTTACGGTGCTATTCTTAGACATTCTAGTCGTCCGTTCAGCCCACGCTTTGACAAAGTAATGATGCCTGGGCTGGAAGTCTCATCACCACGGTCATTCTTACCTACCGAATTTTGGTAATATTAATATGATGCTCAAAACTCTCCAACATGATGGGACTGCCCATTCTTCGTGCCAATCCATCATCGTTAATTTGCATCATTCAGACTTAAAGGTTGGTATGTAGCTGACCACCCATATTGTAAAAAATAGTTCACTTTGCCAATGTCATTGCCATCCGGTTTTATTCAAAACCGGATGGCAATCACCACTTCCTTGCAGCGCCTCTCGATAGAAGCAAGAACTCAAGCAAGACCTCTGCGGCACCCTTCCAGGGTGACATAGACCCCCAAGACTTTCAAGAATTGGGGAGCCTCCCGCACAGGATTCCTTAAAAAAAAATGTCACCCCTGTTCCAGGGAAGGTCGGCAAAAGTTTTAGGAGCTTTATCTCTTTGATGGTATATTTCAATAATAAGAAAACATCTTTATTGGCAGATATTTAATTTGCAGCGAATATATAAAAGCTATGATGTGTGTCAATTGCTATAATCGTACGGTACTTGAGAGAACACACAACTGAAAGCGCCGGGAGGTCCAAAGACTTGATAAATTATTATTGACTTATCGAAGGAATGGGAAATCGATAAAAACACATTTCGCAGATGTAACATTAACCGACAACAATATAAATTGTCAAGGAGGATGTCGAATATTAGTAATTGTGGTGCATTCACCGAACATTATTCGATTCCCATTGACTAATGCCGCGTCTGCGATTTCATATACTCGTGCCATAATTATTTTCTTATATGTACTTACATGTTTTCTTATGTCTATTAAAAAAATGTAATTTGTTGTATTTCGACGTTTAGAAGGCAGTAATAATAAGCGTCATTTTGGTCAAAAATGAGTTATGAATGCTATCCTACTTGAAATTTTCCGCTCTTTCTAATGCGCTAACTCCCATAGCTCTACGATGATTTTTGTGTTGTTTATGCCAAAGCAAACAGCTGCGTTTTCGAAGTATGGTTTTGGTGTAACCGACAAGATTTTGGCCTTTTTTGTTCTAAAGACGCTTGTGACAAAAAAATCGTAAAGCATCGTTAAACCACATTAATAGGAATGCCAATAAATGCCTTTATTTTTTTAATTTTAGAGCTGTTTTGATTTTAACGATATGATATAAAGAATAAAAAAGTCATGCCATTTTTCTGTGATCTCAAACTTTAAACTGCTCTCCTGAACAATTTAGGTTATGTCGCTTATTGCTTCCTACTGCCTTTTAACCGTCGATATGAAAACGATCAGAAAATGATTTCCAGTATTTGGAATATTTATCCTTGACTGATAGGTTGGTATGCGACTGACCATCCATACTGTAAAAAATGGTTCACTTTGCCAATGGCACCCCGCTTCAGGGAAGGTCGGCAAGAGTTGCAGGGCTTATGTTCATTTCTTTTCAATATTTTTATTAAAAAATAGGTAATAAAGCAATAAACAACATTGATTTTTTATGTATGTCACATTGTTCCTTGACTTATAGGTTGGTATGCGGCTGACCACCCATGCTGTAGAAAATAATTCACTTTGCCGATGTCACCCCTGTTTCAGAGAAGGTCGGCAAGAGTTGAAGGGCTTATGTTCATTTGAGATTGGATTTTTTTATATTGTAGGTCCACATGCGGCATGCGTGAGCTCGAAATTATGCGTGTCTGCTTGTGGGAATGCATTTAATACAACGCAAACGCAACTAAGCTACACATACAGTGTAACTTCTTGCCGCGTTATCCCCGAAGGGGTCGCATGTGGCGAGTTGAACCTTTTTATTTTTACAGGTAAGGGGGCCGGCCTTACGCCAACCACTTCAGATGAAGTGGGGGAATCTCAAATGATACATATCTTTGCAGCTTAGATTTAGATTTAATTTTTTTTTAAATAAGCATAGATTGCCGCCTTTGATTTCATAGAGCTGAATTGACCGTTTACATTTCACACAGCCGCTAGCTTCTTACCTATATCCGGTGAAAGACGTTAAAAATAAGTGTCGGCCAATACCTCTGCCGGCCGATAAATCTAGCGTGCTTATGTTAATTTATTTTGATTACATTCTCTCATTTATACCGTTGATTGGTTAAACGGTGATCATGCATGTGAAATAAAAAATAATAAAGTCGGCTATTATATATCATAGACGGTATGAGAGAAAATGCGGAGTTACTTTGTTCACAATATGTTAAACAAGAGAAGGGATTTTTTTTAAGAAATCCTGTGCAGGAATCCCCTAGATTCTAGACTCTAGGGGTATATGACACTTGTTGTAGTGCCGCACAGGTGTTTACGAGCTTGGTCGTCGCTACAAAACGCCAATACTCAGGCAAGACCAAGTTGCTGTAAGACTGGATGGACCTTTAGTGACCGGTCTTTGATAAAGGTTTTATGAATTTTTCATCCTAGCGAAGAGCATATTCTAATCTGATCTAATCTAAGTTGATAAGATATGTTACATTGGAGATTCACATTATATGCATTCTCACAAGCAGACATGTACAAGTTCGCGCTTGCACATGCCGCACGTGACCTACAATATAAAAATCCAAATCTCAAATCAACATACACCCTGCAACTCTTGCAGTCTTTCCCTGAAAAATTGGTGACATTGACATTTTTACAGCATGGGTAGTCAGCCGCATACCAACATATAATTCAAGGAACATCTTTGAAAATATAAATGGTGTATTTTTTCAAAACTTCTCAGTTTTATTTTCACTGGGAATGTTATCAATGGTATTATTAACTGGCAAAATGATATTTTCAGATAAAGAAAAGCACACTCGCAACCAAACTAAAGTCACTCGCAATTTGCGAGCTAGCGAGTAGAATTTTGGAGGGTTGCTCTTAAGTCTAAAGGGTCCTGTTTTCTTGTGGATGGGAGTAGTCGTTGTGTAGTTTACCGTGGTGCAGAGGCCTTGAGAGTTTTAGCGGGCCGCGTGGGGAAGACGCTAACTTGGTGAAAGTGAGTTTAGATTTTACCGCCGCCTTGTGGTATAGTGCATGCTGTATGCATAATGAAGAGCTGTGTTCACCATCAGCCCACGCTCGCGCGCCAGGTGATAATTTTTTGAGATCTATGCTCATTGTTTTCTCTGCAAGTACATTACAATGCAGCAATAGCCTAGCTCACAAGCTGTAGTAGCTCATGTAGCTGTTTATATTTTTATTCTGACTACTAAATGAGGTCTGCCACATCTCCCCGTTGATGCGGGAGCTGCACTGGCTGAGGGTCCGTGAGAGGGTCGAGTTCAAGCTATGTCTCACAGTCCACAAGGCCTTAAAGGGTACGGCACCCCCATGTCTCACTGAACTATGTCCTGCTGACGTCGCTACAAGGCGACCACTGCGCTCTACCTCCACTGCTGTCAACAGGGTCAAAGAACCCACAAGAGCAAATACCTCTGATTTTGCGGACAGAAGCTTTGGGTAGCTGGGCCAGTTGCCTGGAACAAGCTGCCTGTCGACCTTCGCTCTGACCAGCCCACCATCGCCTTCAGAAGAGGACTTAAGAAAATGCTGTTTTCGAAGAGCCACGGCGCCCTTGAGATGGTCTGTGATCATTAAACGGCGCCACCGGAAATAAATCATCCATCATCATCATCTGCACTAAATAAAACGTCGAAAAAGGCGTTTACGTAACACGCTTGGGTTTTAAGGACAAATGCTAATAAAAAGTTTGATATTGGTTGCTATGGACTATATTTACATTGACGCGTGATTTGCCCTTCGGTAAATGACGAGAATTGTATGGGTTCAGGATCTTAAAAGTAAATATATCTCAATCAAGGAGGATAGACTAAGGAGAGACACTAGTAAAAATCGCGATGGCGAACGTTGAGTCATGGTGTTCGATACGAATATAGTTCACTGTACCAATACCGCTCGCAGCTCCTAAGCAAAAACAGGTACAGCTGATCTTTGTTATAATACCGTGGACTCCTATCGACAACACTAGCGTCTTTTAGTGAGAAATATACGGCTACTTCTTCTTGTTATAGATCTATGATCTGTTTATTGTGGAACTCCCTCCTGTGATGCAGAAGACCAGCTGTTCTTCCATCTTTTGGGAGGGAGACCTGTACCCTGTGTGCGAGTTGCAAAACTTGAGTAAAGTAAGGTTTACGGTAAGTATTAAAGAGTGTTTTTCCCCAAAATCTGCCGTTTTTGCTTCTTACACTTTATGGTCTTAGCAAAAGAGTGATGTGATGAAGAAAATCAAGTTCAAACAAACAAAAACGGCAGATTTTGGGAAAAAACACTCTTTAATACTTTCCGTAAACTAAACTTTACTCAAGTTTTGCAACTCGTACTCAGGGTACGGTAGACGCTGGCCGTCCGCTATCTCCTGTGCCATGACTCGGGCTATCCTTCCTTCGTTCATGCGGTCTATATGGTCCCTCCAGAACCGCCTCCTCTTCCTTCTCCAGACGGCAATCAACCAAAACTGTCTAATGTATACTCTTTTTTAGAATCCTCCTTGATCTCAACGTAACAAAGACTATTCATAGAATTATAAGGATACAGGTATGTATGTACTAAGGGGATGTCCATATATTACGTCATTCGCAATAAGGGGGGGGGTCTGGGGATGATGGTAAATGAATGTAAATGTACGAGTACCAGAAGTGACGTCGTTCTTGTAAATACCAATTTTTACAAAATATACGAAATAGTATGCAAGTAATATAACATTATTAATTATTAAGCTCATCCATTATTACATTATAAGAGGGGAGGGGGGGTCATTAGATAATGACTATATGATGATTGTAGGGGGGGGGGGTCGAAAATCGGCCAAAATCGATGACGTAATTTATGGACGGCCCCTAATCTAATCTAATATAATCTAAGCTGCAAGAATATATATTATTTAAGATTTATATTAAGTGCATTCCCACAAGCAGACATGTCGCACGTTTAATAATAAAGAGAAATAACTCGAAAATTGGGAAAATCGAGATTTTGGAATAAAACGCAAGAACAATGCGAGAAGAATAGGTAGAATGCGACAGCCGTTCAATTTGGACGAATATGACCGAGATAAAACAACGGCCGTCTTTTTCATCCCATACAAGTTGTACTGGATGTCTGAACTTGAAACGTGATTTCCCAACATTTATGTTTCTTGAGTTATTGCTCTTTATTATTAAATGTGCGATGTATAATTTCGCGCTAACACATGCCGCACGTGGACCTACATTATAAGAAACCATCTCAAATGAACATAAGCCCTGCAACTCTTGCCGTCCTTCCCTGAGACAGGGGGGACATTGGCAAAGTGAACCATTTTTTCACAGTAGGGGTGGTCAGCCGCATACCAACCTATAAGTCAAGGAACATACATATATGAAAAATTACATTTTTAAATCACTAAATTATAATATGTATGGACATCAAAAAACTAACAGAAAAACAAATTTTAATTTTAAAAAAAACCCTAGCCGCCAACATCACAGATTAACCGCCATTTCTTTCTGTAATTACATACTTCTTTCATTTCCTCCAGAGTCATAACCTTCTTACTGAAATTCAAAGAGGTTTTGGATCAGGTTATTGCGTTTGGACTACAAGCGACCAGCGTCACCTTGCTTCATTAATTTTTGCCACACCCAAATATCTCGGAGCATCGCAACGTTGACATTAATTAAAATTAATGTTGCGAAATATTAAGACGGTAGCGAGATGGATTTGTCCATCACAGCGGACCGACGATATTAATTAGCAACAAGCAGCTTTCATCTTGGACTAGTTTTCGCGACGAAAAAAACCCGTTGATTAAGAGGTCCTGTCGCGGAGGCTGATCTCGCGAGGTGAGATCTTATCGCGATCTGATAATCCGTGATTTATACAAGTACTCGCAGTCAGAGACACATAAAAGTCGAGTCGGACATTTAAGGCGTACGAAAACCGCTAGGCAATGTTGACTTTATTTATTTGATGTTTCGTTTCCTTTGACAGTTAAATCTGTCAACGATATAGTGACTACATATTTTGATCCAAATGCCATCTAATGGAGTAGTCTACTAGTGGCAAATAAATCGGAAAGGCAACTTATGAGCTGTTTATTAGCAATAAATGTTCATAGTATTGATACAAGTACGAAGTCTGATCGATAGCTCAGTTGGTAAAGGCGTAGGGTTCAATCCACATCACGGATGTTAGAAATGATTTCCCATTTCGATGTTTATTTTAAACCTAAAATTATAGTTCCGTCAAGGCTTTCTAAACCTTTACAAACAAAAAGTTATTACCTGCTGCCTTGGGAGCAAGGAAACAAAGTTTCAATATAAAGTGTTCGGTGTATCGTATCACCAGAATTTTAAATGTTGAGAAATTCTACATTTCTCCTTCGTCTTGTTGTATATTTGTCCATCTAAATTGTACGAGTATATGTCTATATATCCTCTTATCTTCTGATCTCTTTAAGACGAAGGAATGCCCTCTGATGATGAAATCCAGTTGTCCTTCCATCTCTTCTTCGGTGGTATTCCTTGCAGTTTCTTTCCGTTAGGGATATCATATTTTAACAAGTCTTCAGTGAGAAAGTAATCAACGAAAATGACATAAATCAAACAAACTATTCACGTTGCTGGTTTCACATCGGAATAGGTAAAAACCTTAACTGTTTCGACATCGATAATGAGCACATAATGCGTCTGTGCAGTGTGCGACGTGTACCCAAAGTATAAAGCAACCATGCTTTACTATGGAAACTAATACAGCGCTTCTAGTGATCTTTTAAGTTTATATTGGTAAACGCTATGTTTCAGTTAAGCTGTTGACTTCTCTAAGAAGCCTGGCAATGGTAATTACATACGTCCGTGCATGGATGGTGCTCGGTGCGTATTAGAAGAAGTTGGAAGCGGACGCGAACGAAAATTATAGCTCATTTAGATAATATTATGCAGTTATTGGCGGAGCTCCCTGATTGCAATGCTAGAGAAGAGGTTCCCAAAGTGATCCATATGGAAAAATGGGCCTTTCGTTAAACCATAGACGTAGATTCTTCAGCCGCAATGTGTTTTAGTATCCTTTCTCCCATTAATCTTTCCGTTGCTGGAGTGATGTTTTCCGGGATCTGTTGCCGTGGTCTGTGGGAGCTGGAGCTGGAACTTCCGGACGTTTCGCCCATTTCGCCCATCGTAGAAATGGGCGAGACGTCCGGAAGCTCCAGCTCCCACAGATCCCGGAAAACATCACTCCAGCATCATCAGCCGGCCGTGTAAGCCTAAATCTCTTATTCAATCTTTCCTTTATCAAACTTTTGTGAACTGTGTATCTGGGGGTTTATGAACACGGGTATTAAAAAATGGGGTCCATGAGATGTAGATGGGTGTCTACGAGAATGAATCTCATTTAGTTAGTTCATATCGTTTAATGTGGTAGTTTCCCGTTTCTTTCCGCGTCCTATGAAGTTGACCAAGATGGTTCTTCTACATTTAGAGATTATTTACTTATCCAGGACAAGAGAGTGTTCTATCCAAAACATTTGTCTGGTGGGACGAAAGCTGGTGGTCTGCTGATTTTGGCCAACGCTCTGTACCGTCTGCATTCGCAGTGATAGTCGTTCCTCACTCCCTACTATGAGAAGGAAATACATAAGGATTTTCCCTTCCTCCAACCCGAAAACCAAAGTAATTTCTTAAAGCTCTCCTCCAGAGTCTACGTAAATCAAAAAACAAAAATGTAATGGGAAGCTCTGTTCTACGTAGAGACTAGTTGTATATATACTCCGTACTGTGAAAGGTACCCGGGCAAATGCATATCTGCTTACTGAAGTAAGCAGGTACACCGTAATGTGGTCATTTTCCCATTGCCTGCTTGTTGTGACCAGCAATGACATTGGAAATAACAGAATTCTTCGTGTTTTAGAGTGATTTGCACAAGACGTGCCCCGATGCAGTTTCCACAACTGCAAACAGCGTACAATCTCTTCACCAATATAAAGTTATGTCTGTATTTGTAGGTAAGTTGTCCTCATTAGCCTACTACCCAAGAGTTTTTTTTGACAAAGAAAGGTCAGAGATAGTGTGTGTTTGATGCAGAGGAAAAATAAACACGTTTTACCGGTTGATAAGTCAGCGAGCTGCTGCATTGCTAATGAAGTTTTTTTTTTTGTGTTGACAAATTAAAGACACAAATAAATAATAATATCATTAACAACATCAACACACCGGATGTGAGTGTAGAAAAAATATATACGAGTACCAAGATTGAAATATTGTGAAATTATTAAGAATGGTGAATTGAAATACATTTCTAAGATTATGGTAAGATCTTTTCACCCACATATTCTTCATTACCCTAAATGAACAGTTGTCAACTAACCAGTCATAACTATTGTCTTGGATGCGGGGTATTTTATCGAAAAGTTGCTGAACCAATCCATAGGATGGCCAGCTGCAGGGTATCAGAAAGTCCATTGGAAACCGCAAAAAAATTTAAAAACATCACAAGAAACGTCTTATTGGCATAGCCAGACGAATAGACCATGCTACTGTAATTAAAAACTACCATTCTACTATGGGTGACCAGAGCCTCTGCAGAGTTGCCTTAATTTCTTCCTATCATTACATACCTCTTTCAATGCATTCATATCCATAACCCATTTTTTACATAACCTTTTCCTTGACTTATATAGGTTGGTATGCGGCTGACCACCCATGCTGTAAAAATGGTTCCCTTTGCCAATGTCACCCCTGTTACAGGGAAGGACGGCAAGAGTTGAAGGGTGTATGTCCATTTGAGATTTGGTTTTTATGTTGTAGGTTCACATGAGACATGTGCAAGCGCGAACTTGTACGTGTCTGGTTGTGAGAATGCATGTAATTTGAATCTCCAATTAGATTAGATTAGACCTTCTATGGAACATACATTTTCTTCGACGAAACAATGTAGCTGGTATGAATTCCTGGTTGAATCTATAATCTAAGTTGAATAAAATAGAAATGAAGTAGCCATCAAAATAGCTCAAGTAAAAAGCTACATTTCTATCCTACCATAGATGCAGTTGATGGAGAAATTTCAACGTTTAACTATTTTGTTGAACGACAATACCTGCGGAGTACGGCGATTACATATCGGCTCTATATTCTCCAGTTATGTTCCCATTACCTTTCCTCGCTATCCCACACGACTCGGCCGACTATTAAATTTGTAGTTATCTCTGTTATTACAGGTCTAAAGACCCAATATTGACCTCAGCAACCTGAGCTGGACTGCTATTATGATATCTGCAATAATAACTGCTAACACACCGCGCAGATGGAGAGTAGGATTCGCAGATCACGGGTTTAACTTGACGTAGGCCATTTCACTTTACAACATACAAAAATTAGCATTTCTCGATCATGCTCAAAAACAAGGAACTAAACTGCTTACTTCGGATATCTTCGGTGTTTAGTAAAGATTGCCTGTAGATAAAATGCGAATCAAAATACTGTTTTGGCGTTACTAAAGCATATCTCGAGCATAATCTATAATCTAAGTTGCAAGGATATATTCAATCAAAGCTCTCAGATGTATGCCCACAAACAAACACGTGTAGTTCGCGCTTATAAATGCTGATTGTGTACTTACAAATAAAATCCAAACCTCAAATGAACATAAGCCCTGCAACTCTTGCCGACATTCCCTGAAACAGGGGTGACATTGGCAAAGTGAACCATTTTTTACAGTATGGGTGGCCAGCCTCATACCAACCTATAAGTCAAGAAAACTATGAAAAGATAAACTATGCTTTATGAACTAATTTAGCTTCAAATATGAAAATACCGGTCCTTACTGCGCTAGCGAATACTGAAATGAAATTTGGAGAGATATTGTACGACAAAAGTAAGGTTAAATGAAAACAGATTTAAATTTATTATACTTTTCGGATATCTGACTTACCGTTATAAAATTTGGAGAACTTTCATCATTCTTTGATTCGTTATGAATGTCTTTAGGACGAAGGATTAAGGATGACCTTATCAGATCACTCCTAATTGCCGTTCAGAAAGGGTGCATTATTAAGTCGATGAGTTTCACGCTCCTCTATTTTACGAATGAATCAACCGATTCAGCCAAGAGTACATCAACTGACGTGCGTTAAACGTCAAGGTTCACCTCATACTGGATCCCGTATTGAGATCGCGTTACCTTGCCTTTGATTCGCCCAGACGCTTAAAAGGAAAATTGCTTCGTTCTGTTACACTACACATCTTAAGTGGAGAAAATGCTTGAAATTATCCTCGCTTGATTACCGGAGAAAGAGCTCGGGCGGGCCTCGGCGGCTGCGGTTTCGTTTCAGCAATCTCGCCAATTGCTTTCTTCTTTATTTCAACAGACCACTTCACGGTTGCGGTGCGTGTGTGCTCTACTCAGGAGATGCAGACATTGGCGATCGCTGGAGGTACTTACTTACTTCAATGATGATGATGATGATTTTTATAGCGTCGTTTCGTGACTACTGTCACTGCAAGGGCGCTTTCAGGCTTGACGCGGCGGTGAAGAAATGGGTCTTCATTCCCTTCATCCTCTTCAACAGAGGTATTATTGTTTGGCTTATTTCTCCTTCCTTTTGTTATAGATCTATGATCTCTATGATCTGTTTATTGTGGAGCTCCCATTCGTGATGCAGAGGACCAGCTGTTCTTCCATCTTTTGGGAGGGCGACCTGGTAGACGCTGGCCGTCCGCTATCTCCTGTGCCACGACTCTGGCTATCCTTCCTTCGTTCATGCGATCAATATAGTCCCTCCAGAACAATCTCCTATTGTATAGCATGCGGTCTATAGTTGTCTATTGTATAGCCATGTAAAGAATCTATTGTCATATTCATTTTGAGACAATGATATTCGATGTCATTTGATAGTCAATGGAGCTGCAACTAAGTTCCAAATTTTATTTTTTCCCCGATGGGGTGACGTCTCAGGTTAAGTTGACTAAGGTCATCAGAAACCAATAACAAAATGTTTTAGCCAAAATATTTTTGATCGATATTTCAAGAGTCTCAAGTATGGTGCTAGCTATGAAATCAAGAAGATTGCAGTGGGCAAGATAAGTATGAAATGTCATGAATGGTGCCCCCTCCGGTGTCAGACCACTAGGACATCCCAGGATACAATTTTGAGGCTGATGCCGAAGTTCTGGGAGAAAGGGGGCTATGGATACGCTACAAGGTGACCACTGCGCTCTGCCTCTACTGCTGCCAACAGGATCAAAGAACCCATAAGAGCAAATACATCTAATTTTGCGGACAGGAGCTTTGGGGTAGCTGAGCCAGTTGCCTGGAATAAGCTGCCTGTCGACCTTCGCTCTGACCAGACCACCATCGCCTTCAGAAGAGGGCTTAAGAAAATGCTGTTTTCGAAGAGCCACGGCGCCCTTGAGATGGTATGTGATCATTAAACGGCGCCACCGGAAATAAATCATCCATCATCATCATTATGGAGGGAAGCAGCACAAGACAAGAAAGTTCTGGCACATTATGATGCGGGATTAAGCACGTACTGTTTGACCTAGGAACGTATATTGTACGACCTACAACTATTTCACATTCGATCAACCGCAAGAGAAAATAGTCTAGACGTGCAATCCATGTGCCATATTCACCGATCAGTAACACAACAAAACTACGATTAAATACAGTCATAATTGCACTTTGAAATGTAATTTTCGCTGTGGATCGGATAAAGGCGAGATCCCTTTATCTGATACCTGTACTCTTAGAACGAGTTGCAAAACTTGAGAAAAGGAAAGTTTACGGAACATATTAAAGAGTGATTTCTCCCAAAATCTGCCGTTTTTGTTTCTTACACTTTATACTGGAACTGTAACTCTAACTCTGTCGCCATTCCGCTAGGGGTAGCCAGAGCCTCTGCAGAGCTGCCTCCTTTTTTTCCTATACTTACATACCTCTTTCAATTCATTCATATCCATCACCTTTTTCATGCATTTTCTTCTTTTACGCTCACTTTGTATATCCCATTCTTTCACAATCTCCTCAATCTGATCACTCCATACTTTTCTCGGTCGTCCCTTCCCTCTTTTTCCTTTCACACTTTCTTTGTATACATACATACTTTATGGTCTTGGCAAAAGAGTTACAGTGATGAAGAAAATCAAGTTCAAACAAACAAAAACGGCAAATTTTGGGGGAAATCACTCTTTAATAATTGCCGTAAACTTTACATTACTCAAGTTTTGCAACTCGTACTAAGGGTGCTGTAGAGTCCAAGCAATACTTGGTTCACCTGTATTCCAAGCAATAAGCCAACACTAACGTTTAACCAAATATGTATGGAAGCTATAACGCGCCCTACACGCGCTGTTAAAGTTTTTACTACATTTTTTGATAAAACGCTCGTAGAGTTCTATGCTTGGAATACAGACGTTGGCCGTCTGACCCCGACAGAGGGCCTGAGGGTAAATCCGATATATTTCTTATTATGGCTACACAATGTGATAAGCTGAGGACTAGTGAACGTAAGAACGAATGAATTATAGCCTCGTTGCTCTTGCAGGGGTGATTGGTGTCGTTTTTGGCAACATATAATGATATCATGTAAGGTTATATTAAAATGATATCACCAAGGTTGTGTCCGGCCGATAGCTCAGTTGGTATAGTGCTTGCATTCCATGCCGTGAGCTCGGGTTCGAATCCCACCGAGGGTGTCAGAAATGATTTCCCGTTACAGTGTTTATTTCAAACCCCAAAATAAAATACCAGCAAAGTTTAATCAGCTTTCAAAAGAAATGGTTACCAGCCCCCTCAAAAGCTGGGAGCCCCGTTTCAGGGAATGACGGCAAGAGTTACAGGGCGTATGTCCATTTGAGAGTTTGGTTTTTATATTGTAGGTTCACATACGGCATGTGCAAGAGCGAACTTTTACGTGTCTGCTTGTGAGAATGCATATAATGTAAATCCCCAATCTTTGCAACTTAGATTAGATTATATTTGATCATACTAACATTTAAATCAAAGCACGCATCTCTGTAATATTTAAAAAAAAAACTCCTTCCACCTAACAATAATTAATGTCTGACTACACTGTATTATGTTTTCATAATAGATTGAAATTTCCACATCATCGATCAAAACGACACTTGTTTAATTCAACGCCCAACAATGGCCCGTAGAGATGAGCCAGTCCTCCAGTTATCCGGGTGGTTAGAGCTGATCAATGATCATCCGTCTTTGGTCTCTGACGACCTCACGGAGCAACGCGTGGGCGGAGGACCATGCAAGAGAATGCTCCGCACCATATACGGCATCAACACGGCATTCAATCCGCCGCATTTAGGCTTCTGAGAGACGCCGTGGCCGATGAATCATTCAGTTTTAGTGTTATCTGACAGGTCACAAAGCTGAAGAAACGGAAGACGCATTTGGGATTTAATTTGTAGCATGAACGGTGTAATTAAACTAAGTTCATAGCTTCTTTAATCAAGAGCACGTTGTACCCCCTAAATTTAAATCTAAGCTGCAAAGATATGTATCATTTGAGATTCGTATTAAATGCATTCCCACAAGCAGACACGCATAATTTCTCGCTCACACATGCCGCATGTGGACCTACAGTATAAAAACCCAATCTCAAATGAACATACACCCTGCAACTCTTGCCGTCCTTCCCTGAAACAGGGGTGACATTGGCAAAGTGAACCATTTTTAAAGTATGGGTGGTCAGCCTCATACCAATAATATAATACTACAAAATTGAAGAATTTATAATAATAATAATTATACACGCATTTGTTTAGCGCCTTTTCGTGGCTGAGTCACTGCAAAGGCGCTTTGTAAGAGTCTTTGAAAAATTAGGTTTTGAGCTCTTTGCGAAAAGCTGCACCAGTCTTCAGCTCCCTGAAAGTCGCAGCAAGAGACAGGAGCAGCAACGCTAAAGGCTCGGTCACCAAACACCGTCCTCGTGGCTCTGCGCGGCAGCTGGAGCAGACTTTTATTTGAGTCCCTGGATCTGAGTGTCTGTCCGCGGGTATTGACTTCCGAAGTTATCCGAAGTATGTATTGGAGTTGGAACGTTTTTTGCACGGATGTTCCAAATTTGTTTTTTTCTGTTGCCTCTACAGAATCTTCTCCACTTATTCCTATACCAACATACTTCTCTCAGTTCATTCATATTCATCACTTTTTACATACATTACCTACCTTCTTTTACATTTACCTGTACCTATACTATCCCATAGCTTCACAATATTTCTCTCTCGAACATCAAAAACTCAGCGGGCAAATGTCACACGTCTATAAAACAAAGGTCCTTCGCAATCAAGAAACAAATTATACTTAGTTACCCTTTACCCCAACAACCTACCACGTGACGTCATCTTTTTCGTTATGAAATGTGCAGGCTTGATTTTTTTGTTCATCACATGTTTTGTGAACTAAAAACATGATATTATTATAAAGCGTGTGTTTGGTTAAGTTTATAAATAAATAAATAACACATGTGTTTCAATACGTTGTACATATTTTTTAATGTTAACAAAATGCACATGGCAACATGACTCACCGTCTCTCTAATCTAATCTAATCTAAGCTGCAAAGATATATATCATTTAAGATTTATATTAAATGCATTCCCACAAGCAGATATGTATAATTTCGCGCTAACACATGCCGCATGTGGACCTACAATATAAAAACCCAATCTCAAATGAACATAAGCCTTGCAACTCTTGCCGTCCTTCCCTGAAACAGGGGTGACATTGGCAAAGTGAACCATTTTTTACAGTATGGGTGGTCAGCCGCATAACAACCTATAAGTCAAGGAACATACATGACAAATTACATTTTTTTTTTTAAATCAATAAATAACAATATATACATCTAATCTAATCTAATCTAAGCTGCAAAGATATATATCATTTAAGTTTTATATTAAATGCATTCCCACAAGCAGATATGTATAATTTCGCGCTAACACATGCCGCATGTGGACCTACAATATAAAAACCCAATCTCAAATGAACATAAGCCTTGCAACTCTTGCCGTCCTTCCCTGAAACAGAGGTGACATTGGCAAAGTGAACCAATTTTTACATTATGGGTGGTCAGCCGCATAACAACCTATAAGTCAAGGAACATACATGACAAATTACATTTTTTAAAAACAATAAATCACAATATATACATGGACATAAAAACTAAATCATAAAACCAATTTTACTTTAACAAACCTCAGCCGCCAACATCACAGATCAACCGCCATTTCTTTCTATCCTTACATACTTCTTTCATTTCCTCCAGAGTCATAACCTTCTTCATACAAGCTCTTCTTTTATTATGACTCTGGATATTCCATTCATTCGCAATTTCGGATATTTGGTCCATCCATACCTTTCTCGGTCTTCCTCTACCACGACATCCATCTATTCTACCAACATATACTTTCTTCGTCAGTCTTTCCTCATTCATTCTCTCCATATGCCCAAACCATATACATGGACATAAAAAAAAAACATTAAACCAATTTCACTTTAACAAACCCTAGCCGCCAACATCACAGATCAACCGCCATTTCTTTCTATCCTTACACACTTCTTTCATTTCCTCCAGAGTCATAACCTTCTTCATACAAGCTCTTCTTTTATTATGACTCTGGATATTCCATTCATTCGCAATTTCGGATATTTGATCCATCCATACCTTTCTCGGTCTTCCTCTACCACGACATCCATCGTCTCTCCCAAGGTCAAAATAATACACAGCTAGTTCATATACAGAACTATGCTTTTTACTTTATTGGCCTATACAATAAAAATTCATCTTTGCTTCTGGATTGAATGTTATCGGTGATTAAATTACTCCAACGATGATTAATATTTTTATGGCAGTGCAAATAATTTCGTACTGATAAAACATGACCTGTATCGCCATTTTGTAATAAAAAAAATTCAGCGATACGTATGATTCACGCATCATGACACATCTTTAAGTATGACAATCTTGCAGTGGCGAAGGGTGCCATACAACTCGATTCCTATCGGTTTACCTTTTAAAATGAGGCAAAAATGATAATAAAGTAGACTGCATGGTTTCAATGGGGGAAAAATATGTATTGTTTCTTTAGTTTTTACATGTATTTTTTTACTTTGTGCCTATATTTTTTAACTATTTTGTTGCCTCATTTTAAAAGGTAAGCCGATGGGAATCGAGTTGTATGACACCCTTCGCTACTGCAGTGAATCTTGCACATTAAAACGACACTACATTTTCGTAGGGCGAAAAGAATGAATGACGAAAGACTGACGAAGAGCGTGCATGCTGCAAGTATGAGAGGAAGACCGAGAAAAGTATGGATGGATCAAATTTCTGAAATAGCGAATGAATGGGATATACAGAGTGCATGAAAAGATTATAACTATGAAAAGAAATGACAGTTGATTTGCAATGTTGCCGGCTAGGGTATAATTTCAATTTAAAGTTTAATTTTCATTTTAAATTTGATTTCTAAGTTGTTTCTTACAGCATTTTTTTCTAAATCATTTATATTTTTTTGTGCTCCTTGACTGATACTTTGGTATGAGGCTCACCACCCATGCTGTAAAAAATGGTTCACTTTGCCAATGTCACCCCTGTTTCAGGGAATGTCGGCAAGAGTTGCAGGGCTTATGTTCATTTGAGGTTTGGATTTTATTTGTAAGTACACATTCAGCATTTGTAAGCGCAAACTTACACGTGTCTGTTTGTGGGCATGCATTTGATATAAGTTCTGAATGTAAATATATCTTTGCAAATTAGATTAGATTAGATTATGGCAACTAAATGCGATGTTTCAAAACGCAAGAAAAAACGTTTTTGTTTTCATTCCATTTTTTTCTATAAACTCTGCGGTTAGGTTAATACTTGTAAGTATTCTCAGATATAAATCCAAGACAGACAGCACCACAATAATTCATCGGAGACCTGGTGGTTTATTTCTCCCATTATATCGGTCAAAGAGACGCGGAGAGGGGCTTGAAGAAATGCAGAGCTACAGGGAACAGGTTTAAAGTCTAAACCAGCTTATCCTCAAAGTTCCGCCCGAACAGTAATTCATACTTAGACGCAACGGAATAGGGACGTTTACGAGCCGCACCGAAAATTATTATGGCATATTAACTAGCTTATTGTGGATGCGGACAATGTGGAATGAGAGGGGATTCAATAGGATTTATATCTGAAATCTAGAAAATGATGCCGCGTCCACCGTCTCGAATTTTACTATCGTAATCTTTTATTTATTGGGAAAGGTTATTTTTGTGATCCTATATGAAGATGATTTTCGTTGATGGCGGTCAAGGAGTAGGTAAATACTTTCGTCATCATCATCATCCTAAGCTCGACAGCCCTAGGAGGGCCTTAGCTGAATCCAGGAGTTTCTTCCATTCCTGTCGGTTTGTTGCCCTCGTTCTCCAATTTCTCACTCGAATCACAGATGTATCCGCGTCGACGTTGTCTATCCATCAAATTTTGGGCCTTGCTGGTCTTCGAAGTCCCTGTGGTACTAAAAGTGAGAGGCGTTTTGTAGGGTTGTCGTCGTCCATTTTGGTTATGTGACCAGCCCATCTCAATCGCCCCACTTTGATGGAGCTGATCACATGATCTGGCTCTTTATAGATATCGTACAACTCTCGGTTTTATCAACGACGCCAACCATCGGGATCTCTCACAGGGACATAGATTGATCTAAGGATCCTTCTTTCAAATGCTGCGATGGACCCTTCAGTGCGTTTTGTCATCACCCAGGTTTCAGAAGCGTATGTCAGGACTGGCTTGATCAGAGTTTTGTATATACGCGTTTTTGTAGTAATTTGGACCTTAACTGTTTTTGTCATCATCATTGTTACGGTTCGAAAACCCCTGAGGTGTGACATGATATGCATCATCTGTAAGGCTGAGAATCGTACGCTTCTACTTTTTGTATCTGGCTGGCTAAGCCACCTGCAGGAACCTACCAATAAAGAGCTATTTGTAGGTACAATAAGGAATAAGGATATGACAATATTGCAGTCCCCGAAAAGTGGATAACTAGACCCCACAAGGGTTGGAAGGTTCCAGTTGAACCATTACCATCTTGCCTTCAGAATCTTCTGTCCGTAGACCAACCAGATACAAGGTCGAAACTCTTGCTAAATCAATGTGAATGTTATAACAGTCATCACCATCATCCCCGTTAAGCATAATCATCATGATTTTTGACAACGTGAAAAAACCTCAAATATATTTCTATTTTCTTTGGAGAGGCACCTTTTATCGCAGTCGTATGCTCCTTACGTATGAAAAAAGAAGTTTTAGACGTTGAAAGAGCGCAGATCTGTGCCCGTCTTTTAGACGTATAGTTAAAGACTGATCTTTCTTTACACGTCCTACTCAAGACTTTCAGAGGTCTTCACTAGCCTTGTCATATAAGCATCATGTACTATACAGTCAAAATATAATGCAATTTGTTCTATAAACCTGGGTTGGGTACATGGTAATGCATCTCAGGAAAATAACTCATGAGGCATGATTCATGACATGTCGGGCCCATAACAAAGCAACCTAAAACTAAAACTGAACCAAAAAATGTATGCAAATTTAAACACTGCCTCTAATGAGCGTTTAAGTTTATAAACAAATATATTTTGTAATACGCTATGCTTAAGTTTTAACGTAAATGAAACCCAGTCTCCCACGGAGTTACAGCGCGCAGCGTGGAGTAGGTAATATAAACATGGTGAAGTTGACAGACACGTATAAAATTTACGTTCATGGGGTTTACCAAAAAAAGTATGGAAATTGAACCAGCATCTCAAACGGGCGTTTAACTTTTTGTACACTTTATTATTAACGTTGCAGTTAAGTTTAAACGTAGTTTCAGTCTTGGTGTACCTACTTGTGTGACGTGAGGACGAGAGGCGGCGCTGGAGCATGATCCGTGACGTCAGATGTGAAGGCTTACGGTAAACGATAGCACTGACATCAAAATGTTAATAACATACATATAATCCGGCCGATAGATGTATTATTTACTCTGTCACGGCTTCTTGGGTTTTAGAATCTAATGCGTCTTACCGCAGATTTGCTGCGATCATTGCGTTCATTAAATCCACAGTTCCTTGACTTATAGGTTGGTATGCGGCTGACCACCCATGCTGTAGAAAATGGTTCACATTGCCAATGTCACCCCTGTTTCAGGGAAGGTCGGCAGGACTTGCAGGGTGAATGCCCATTTGAGATTTGGTTTTTATGTTGTAGGTTCACATGCGGCATGCGCGAGCGCGAACTTGTACGTGTCTCGCATCTCACATAACTTTTGCATGCGAGTCCTGCGACACATCCCCGGATGGGATGGATATACAGGGCGTGGGTCAGTGGTGGGGAGACTGACCCTGAGAGAAGGTTGTTGTCTGCTTGTGAGAATGCATGTAATGTGAATCTCCAATGTTACATATTATCTTTGCAACTTAGATTAGATTAGATTAGATATCTATACCTAATGTATGTAATGTTAAACATCGCGCAAACAGAAAAAAGTATGAAATCTAAAACACTAACTAGAGTTGCTTTTGTATTTAACATACATTTTTTAAGTTTACTGCATTTACGCGATGATAGAGTATTAACGCAATATTTGGTACTCGGATTATTCTTTTCTAGAATTTTAATGTGTTATTGCAAAATTCAATGTTTTTTTTAGCATTAATTCTTGATGAGCTTGTAATACACGCGCAAAAAAAAATACTGTGATTCATACAAATTCAGCAATGCATTGCAGATTTAATGAATATCAATGATTTATTTATGTTTTTTATTTTTATATTTTTTTACTGTTTAATTGTTTAGAGTTTATTTGTTTTATATATTTGAATATATTAATTACTTGTATTCCTTGACTGATTAGTTGGTATGCGGCTGACCACCCATACCGTAAAAAATGGTTCACTTTGCCAATGTCACCCCTGCTTCAGAGAAGGTCAGCAAGAGTTGCAGGGCTTATGTTCATTTGAGATTGGGTTTTTTATATTGAAGGTCCCAATGCGGCATGTGTAAGCGCGAAATTATGCGTGTCTGCTTGTGGGAATGCATTTAATATGAATCTCAAATGATACATATCTTTGCAGCTTAGATTTAGATTACATTTAGATTTATTTAAATGTGATCCGCATTCATATTATTCGTGTTCTAGGCATGTTGTATACCAATAACATAAATCTACGTTTAAACCATAGCGTTTTACAAAAAAATGTATAAAAATTGAAACAGCGCGCACAGTGAACGTTTTAGATTCAATACATTTCTGGTTACAAAACTGTGATTTAATTTTTAAACGTTAACTTTTATACTAGGAGTACACGCCTTTATTGCAAACGACGCGACTGGCGCTTTATATAAATTTATGCATTAGTTTCTATTGACTCGTATAAATTTAATATATTATTTGCTCTGAATACAATCGTTCACCAAGGTTAAAAAAGAGTCGTTGCTGGTAAATTGTCGTATAAAGCTATCGGGTTGTGGTCAGACATAGCAATGTTTATGTTAAATTACGGAATTTCTGTTGGAATAAAAAAAAAAAAAAAAACGCAACTAAGCTACACATATAGTGTAACTTCTTGCCGCGTTATCCCCGAAGGGGTCGCATGTGGCGAGTTGAACCTATTTATTTTTACAGGTAAGGGGGCCGGCCTTACGCTAACCACTTCAGTTGAAGTGGGTGTTTCCCAGCTCCCTAGGGGGCTGGTACTCAATTCTTGTGAAGGCTGAGTAAACCTTGCCGGTATTTTTTTTATGGGGTTTGAAATAAACACCGAAATAGGAAATCATTTCTGACACCCTCCTCGGTGGGATTCGAACCCGAGCTCACGGGGTAGAATGCAAGCACTCTACCAACTGAGCTATCGACCGGACTTGGAATAGATTTGTTATTGTTTTAATGTGGCTATTTCAAACAAAAACGAGACAAAGATATGAAGTGCATACACACAACAACTAGTCCAATTTTAAAATCAAAATTAAACCATATTTTCTATAATATTTTATAATATTTCTTTAATATAATATTTAAAAAAAAAATAGATTTGTGAAGAGGAATGCAATTCACTAACCTATTCTGCCTGGCCAGAAACAGGTATTAATATCATCAATTAATAATTCATTATTGTTTATATTAATGAATTATTACTTAATAATTACCCAATAACAATAACCAGGGTCAAAGTTAAAGGCAAGTGACCCAAGCGGGGATCGAACCAACGTTATTCCATTCCAAATACGCTAGAAAGATCGGCCGCTTGGCCCACTCGGCCACAACACCGACAAATCGACCGACAAAATTTTATCCAGTATGAATTAGAGTTTTTGTAAGTCATAACATTTCTCCACATACGTATCAATTTCAACAACCAAATAATATGAATAACATAAAAATAATGTATCTACCTAGACATTGCATGCTCTTTTTTGTTCATCAATTTTGCATAATTTTAGTGCATCTTTGACCCTCAATAATACTTGATCAATTTATGTATATCTAATTAATTCATTCATTGCCTATCAGAACCCCTTGATAGTCAAAGCTATTTATGACACCAAACTTGTAGTTGCCTATCTGGAATTGCGTTTTGTTGTCCAAGGATCCCACGGTTCCGTATTTTGTTTGGCTCTATTGATGATAAGTCGCATATTGTCTTTGACTCCAAAGAAAATAATGCCTATTATTTATCTTGTATCCCTAAATCTATTTCATATATTAATGAGCACAAAAAAGGTATATGGTTGTATTTGTAGGTACTTTTACAGTTCAACATTTCTGTACATGGTTGTACTATTGTAAGTTTATCAACAACCCACGCAACTCAGTCAGGAAATAGGTAAACGACAGTCATTTGCCTAAATTCCCAACATACACGATTGTGAGTAAATACTAAATAGCAATCATGTACCTTTAGGTATTACTACAATATCTATGCGACAGCATTATTGTGGAGGTACTGGGCAGGACATGCTTTATGCTTTGTATCGAGAAACATGTCACTATGAACTGGAATTAAAATAATTATTATTATTCAGATAAGACATTGCGTAGCAGTCTCGCAGGGTCTAAATAACACGATTCCCATAGGATTGCTTTTTGAAATCACGCAAAAAAACTAAATTGGATAAATAGACTCCACGAGGAATGGCAGGTAACAGTTGAATCATTACCATCTTGACTTCAGCGTCTTCTGTCAGTAGACCAGTCAGATTCAGGGTCGAAATTTTTGTTACTCGTATGTTAAAACTCAATTAATGAATAATCCTTAATTCTTTTTTTCAATTACTACCGTAGTAACAGTGGCATTAATGAAATCAAGAATACTTAAATGGGACAGACATGTGATACTTGCAGACTGATCCAGGGCAATCAAAAATCTATTGGCTGGTGTCTCCTACGGTGTCAAATCACTCGAACGTTCCAGGATACGGGGGGCAGACAATGTAAGAAAATCTTGGAGGAAAGCAGCAGAAGACAGAGAGTCCGGGAGGATTGTGGTACGCGAGGCCGGTCCGTAGTCCAGTGGTAACACTTTGGACTCGCAAATGGAGGGTTGTGGATTTGGATCCCGACAGAATACAAAAAATATACCATTTGTATTTTAAAATTGTGCATGTATGTTGATATTTTTATTTATGAAAGTGTCAATTGCTTTTTGAAGATTCAATGATTTTGTTATTGTTATTATTATTATTAATATTATTGTTATTAACGAAAAATGTAGAGACAATTTTTTCAATTATTTATTAATCTACTGATGTTATTGTAATTATCCGAAGAAATTTGTTGTTTTTTTCCTGAATAAAATAAAATAAAAATTTGCTCTTCGCTGGGTTGAAAAATTCATACAACCTTTACCAAAGACCGGTCACTAAAAAGGTCCATCCAGCCTTACATCAACTGGGTCTTGCTTGAGAATTGGCGCTTTGTAGCGACGACGACCAAGCTCGTAAAAAGGTCGATAGCTAAATTGGTAGAATGCTTGCATTCCATTCTGAGAGCAAGGGTTCGATCCTAAGGTGTACTCAGCCTTCTCGAGAAATGAGAACCAGACAACCGGGAGATGGGAAAACCCCCACTTCAACTGAAAGTGGCTGGTGTGAGGCCAGACCCCTTCAACGTACATAAAAATAAACAGGCCCCGAACCGCCACATGCGACCCCTTCGGGGATAACGCAAGTACGTCGCCACGCCTCTAACGTATTTTTCAACTTCAGTGAGACATACGACTCCAGGCTAATAAAAATACTTTGGATGGTGCCTCCTCCGGTATCATATCACTCGGCCGTTTGACGATAAGGTGGGCAGACAATGTAAGGGAACCACGGAGGGAAGCAGCAGAAGACAGATAGTCCTGGAGGATTGTGGTGCAGGAGGCCCTGAGCCTTCAAGGCTTGTGAGCCGGAGTAAGTAAGTAAGCATTTAAGTCTCTTCGCTGGCTGAAAATGAAGGAACGAAACAAGCAACAGGACCTCCAAATTCTATCAGCCGCAGCCAAATAGAGATTCCAAGGATACATATCAAGACGGTATTTGGAGATCGAGCCTTAAGGTGGCTGCTCGACCTACCAGATAAACTACGTAATATGGTGCCAGGGAGCTCATTCAGAAGCGGACTAAAGACGCACCTTCTCGCACGCTCATATATTGTATGAGCAGGCGCCTTTGTATGACCAAGAGTCATGAAAAGGCGCCGTACAAATCTAGGATTTATTATTATAAGCAGAGTACGTACATGAGGTCAGGTCTGAAGTGGTGGATGAGCGCGCAGAAGGCCAGCCCGTCCCGCCAGGCCGTGGTCATGTTGTCCACCTTGACGCCAGGATAGCCGTCCGTGATGCGGCGGCACCACAGCTCCAGCGCCTTGGGCCCGCGCTTTTCCCCTGACTCTGAGCCCTGCAACAACCAATACAACAATCTGTTATACAAAGCAAACGGTTAGTGGAAAACCAGGGCTGGAAGTCTCATCCCCACGGTAATTCCTACCTAACGAATATCGATAATACTTGTATGAAGACTAATCAGCTGTCCACTTGCGGCCATCTTGGAGTGACATGTCTTCATATAAATATTACCGATATTCGGTAGGTAAGAAATACCGTGGTGATGAGATTTTCAGGACTGGAATATAGTTGGATAATTAGTTTTCTCTTTTTGGGCGCCGTTTGGTGGCTCCAGCCACCTCAAGGGCGTCCATCCTTCGCTTGCTTCCTGGAAAACATGTAACTCTTTAACTTCTTCTTGAAGTTTTCTTCACCGGTCTCCATCCTCAGCTTCAGAGGTAGCTGGTTCCAGCACAACGATCCTGCTGAGCCAAACGCCCTATCCCCAAAGCCCGTTCTGCTCCGTCGAGGTAGCATTTTCAGCCTGTTGATAGCATCACCCATCACTGTTATACAAAACAAATGGTGAATGGACAACCAGCCCGGCTGCAAGTCTCATGACCACGGTAATTCCTATCTACCGAATATCGGTAATACTTGTATGAATATATATCTAATCTAATCTAATCTAAGCTGCAAAGATATATATCATTTAAGTTATATTAAATGCATTCCCACAAGCAGACATGTATAATTTCGCGCTAACACATACCGCATGTGGACCTACAATATAAAAATTCAATCTGAAATGAACATAAGCTCTGCAACTCTTGCCGTCCTTCCCTGAAACAGGGGTGACATTGGCAAAGTGAACCATTTTTTACAGTATGGGTGGTCAGCCGCATACCAGCCTATAAGTCAAGGAACTATATAACGTAAAGATAACGTAAAATAACAACATGGCGGCGAGTGAACAGCTGATACATTTTGTATAGTACACCAATCAGCTGTTGACACGCCGCCATGTTACGAGTATAATAAGTACCTACGTTATTTATTAAAAAATAGAGCAGTAGTATCTTATCAAATAGTAGCCAATTTGTGTACCAATAAAAATGCGCTTTAGGGCATCATTTTCATACAAATAAGGTCTTGCTATAATCAGTTTCCTGGCAACCGTCCTGTTTATGTCTCTTTTTGACGTATGACGTTAATATCTTATGTCTAATTTTTCGGTGTTAGCCATTGATCTAAATAAAATATATCGATGGTGTTAGCCTATTGTTCTTGTACATGGTACTTACGTTTGTTTCTATGGGAAAAAATAGACGTACGCTATCTATGCTTATTATATTGATCAATGAATAACACACAATACTAACGGAGTTGCAGTCATAAACGAATAGAGGACGATAGATACATTTAACATTTACACATTTACATATAACAAAGTTAAAAAATATATTTAACAAAAAATGTGTGTACGAGTAAATGGAAAACATAAAAGATGTGAGGTAAAAATAGATAATAGTGAACTTACTTATAGTAATTTTTAGAATAAAATTATTCTAAAAAACTACAGCAAAGTGGGGATATTTTTTCGACTATGAATAATTTTAATTCTTTGAAGGAATAATTGAAAAAAAAGTATGCATGGGAGTGTATACAAAAATTTAAAATAGAAATTACGTAAAAACAAGCGTATTGAGCAAATTAATTTAGATAAGAAATATGCGGTTTTTAAATTAGGTACAGAATCTCTGTAATAAAATAAACATTAAGTATAGGTCCGCACGTGAATTAATATAGGCAAAATTGTGTCGTCACCCGGCCGGGTTGCTAGGGAAAAGGCATACAAATATTTTGTTATTAGTTGCTAAAGACGGTAGGTCTATACAAAACTGACGTTTGCTCGCCGAGAAACAAGTTACAAATTTTAAAATGATCTATCTCCATCATTAAAAACAAAAAGAAAAAAATAGCATGAAAGAGGTAATAATTTGTTTCGGATGAGTCAAATTTGTTTCAATGACTCATTCAGAACGTAGCAGATTCAAGTTACAGGGCATGTTAAAACAAAAAGTTGGGATTTTGTTTATTTTAATAACCTGTTTTTGTTTCCTATCACTGCTCAAATATGTGTCGATAATTTTGCCGCGTACACGATACAGGATTCGATACGTCACAAAACAAATTACAAAAAACATTTCAAAAATAGTTCTGCTTTTGTTTTTAGTCAAAAATTAAAACAGTCCACCCAAAAAACATGTTCTAAATTCAAAAGTTAATGTACACGCGCGCAAAGTTGAATATCGAATTTACATGACGTTTAACCTCAAATAAATGGCTGCTAGTGTTGCAAACTTTTTGAAAACAATGCAATTTTGACATTTCTGACTTACCATGCTATGATTGTTGCAATTTCCTTTTGTTATTGAATATTTTTCCACATTATTTCTCACACAATATCGCAGACAAATCGCGCAGACTACCGACACGGAACAAAAACAACTCGAGACTAACGTCAGAGCGGTGCGCTGCGGGTAAAACAGTTTTTTACGTTGCCGACGGTGGAGGCACGATCATAAAACGTTTTTATGAAATCTGGCGAGTAGTAAATTAACTCGATTCAGTCCATTATTTTAAATAATTTAAATTTATAAAATGTTTTGCAGCATTAAAAATACGTACGTAAATAAAACTTCGTATTACAAAAATACCAACATTGTAAGTAAAATAATAATATGTAGGTACTTACTTACGTAAAAAGCCATTGTAAAAAGCACTAACTTTTTCATTACTTTTTTTGTGGGGTTCTAACAATTGGAAAATTATCTATCAAAACTATTTTATTAGGTAAACTTCTTCTAAGTACTTACTCACTCTATTGGTGCATTTCATTCAATGAAATTCTTTTTGAAAGATTCAATATCGATTAAAAATTGTCTGACTAAGATATTTCTTAAAAATAAATGGGTAGGTAAATTCTTATTGATATTTGTGTACCTGTGTAAGTATTTTTTTTTCAAACTGCTCAAATGCAAAAAAACGATGACATGTCTAGGTACCTACTTACCTAGCACAACTATTTTTTTTCCGAAAACTAAGTACTTACTAATACGAAAACATTATTTTATTTCATTTGCAGCTTTTTTAAAATGATTTAGTTTTTAAACCACTTTTTTTTATTTCAATGAGGTCAGAACATTGAAAAAGGCGCGAAAATAAACCTCGTCACCCAGCCGGGTTCCTAGAAAGAAGTTCCGAATTCAAAAATGTTCGTACCTCATTTCACCACAGGCAATATTTAAAACTGTTTTGCTTTGATTTTGAATCCGGTTTCAATTCATCTTACTAAAAACGGTTCAACTCGGGATTCTGTTTGACCATATAATCAAGATGGCGGAGAGTCTGTATTTAATTTGAATTCGTAGTTGCTCGTATTATGTCACCGCGTCAATACTGATGGATTGCTCCAATTAAACCAATAGGTACCTACTCTATGTATAAAACTTTCCCCCTGATTCATAAAAAGGTTTTATTTTTAAACCAGCATAAAGTCAGATTTCCCATACTAATAAACTCGTTTATCTCTGGTTTTGGGTTCAACCAATCTAATGAATAAGGCCGTTTACATTTAAACTCTACTACACCGTTTTAACACAAATTTTTGGAAAGTAATACGCTCACTAAAGGCGATGTCTAAAACTACATACATTATTTTAGCAAATGTTATGGTAGAATTTAAACGTTAAGTTGTATAGGTACTTCGTAATAGCATCGCTTCTATTTTTTATTTGTCAATAAATAAGCCATCGGCCGCGGAGCGTTCAACTTCTTCTTCTTCGTATTCTAGATATGTTGATCTATCTATTGCGGAACTCCCTCTTGTGATGCAGAATACCATATTCTGTCTTTCCATCTTTTGGGTGGTCAGCCTTGGTACACGCTGTCTGTCTGATATTTCGTGTACAACGATTCGAGCAATCCTATTTTGGCTACGTGGTCCCTTCAGAACTGTTTCCTCTTCCTACTCCATCTGACGATGTCATCAGTGTCGAAAATGCTTCTGACTTATAATTCCTTAATCTGTCAAGAATATTTACACCTGCGATTAAAACAGCCTTTATCTCAGTGGTGCTAAGACCTGAGAAGACTTTTTATCCTGAGGGTTTCAGATCTGATTCTGGATGTAGGCAATGTTCTACCTTACCCAAGTTTAACTCTTCATTACCCTGCTGTTTTTCCATACAGCAACCTTAAAGTTTCATAAAAAATATGTAGAAACTACAAAAGCACCTCTATAGAACGTTTCTTTTTCTTTAGATTCTTGGGAAAACGCTGAAGTAGAGTTTTATTTTCGATCCGCCAATATGACTTTGTAAACTGCTACTTTTTCCAAGATTCATTTACATAAGCCCGCGCTTGGTTCATCTCCATGACATCATTCTGATTCCACAAACTGTTTGATCAAAATATTACCAAGTAATGTTTACTAAATTTGACTGCAGAAATCTAGTCGAGAGCTCACATTAGGTACAGCTATTTTATAGTAGCTACTTTGGATTCGAAGAACTGATTTAATATATCAATTTCATTCTCGGATTTTAAGCTACGATGGGAATAGGGAAACCACTTTCCGATAAAGTGATTGACGTAAAGATGTTCCTTATTTCATATTTGTGTTAAACTGATCATGACATTTAAATCTGTAAATTATGGAAAAAGGAGACATAGAAAACGCGTGGAGTCATAGACATTGTAAGGAAGTCTGAAATGATATTGAGTTATGCCGCGAAACAAAACGACGCAACTACGCAACGCAACTAAGCTACACATATAGTGTAACTTCTTGCCTGCGTTATCCCCGAAGGGGTCGCATGTGGCGCTTCGGGACCTATTTATTTTTACAGGTAAGGGGGCCGGCCTCACACCAACCACTTTCAGTTGAAGTGGGGGTTTCCCAGCTCCCGGGGGGGCTGGTTCTCATTTCTTGTGAAGGCTGAGTAAACCTTTGAGATCGAACCCTTGCTCTCGGCATGGAATGCAAGCATTCTACCAATTGAGCTATCGACCTTTTTACGAGCTTGGTCGTCGTCGCTACAGAGCGCCAATTCTCAAGCAAGACCCAGTTGCTGTAAGGCTGGATGGACCTTTGGTGACCGGTCATTGGTAAAGGTTTTATGAATTTTTCAACCCGGCGAAGAGCAAATTTGAAAATATAAATGGTATATTTTTTGTGCTCCGCCAGGATTCGAACCCACAACCTTCCATCCAGAGTCCAAAGTGTTACCACTGAGCTACGGACCGGTCGACGAAAGATGAAAAAGCATCCTATGGTGGCGACCCAATATACTCAATCAGAAAGTGGGAAGACTACAGCTGATATGGTTTTAGGATTAAAATTGATCAATGAGGCTTTTTTTAAAGTCTGCAACAGTGTTTGGTGAGCGTGCTTTTGAAGTGGCGCCTCCAAGGGCATGGGACCATCTGACACGAATCCGAGAGAGATTTCCGACAGCAGTCACTTCAAAACACGTCTCAAGTCCGATCTGATCACCAAATCCTTCGTGGCAACAATATCATCGACTCTTTTAGGGCACCTTTGAAGTGGCAATGTCACGAAACCAATGAAAAAAGTCAACTGAGTCGTCATCATTAGATGAACATAGGAAATGGAGCAAGAGCAAGGAAACCTCATATCAAAAAGTACCAAATCCCTTCATTTGACATGAGGGTTTTCAAAATCGATGCCTTTTTAAGGAAGCTAATGCAATTTAAGGATATCGATGTGTTTTGATACACTGTCTCAAATCAACATGATGTGAAAGAAGGTCCAGTAGTGGAAATAGATTGCCGGAGAGAGGGGAAGAGAAAATCTACCGCGTATCATTCCGTCATACATAATTTACATGACTTAGACATAGTATTGCAAATTTGTATATTTATCATAAGGTTGCTAAAAAAATCGAGGATCAAGGGACATCGTAATGATGGAGCAGAACCAGATGTAGAATTTGGAGGGACAACGTTGATAGAACGAACGGTTCGGCAAGATGGTTTGGGCATGGGGAAAGAATGAATGATGATAGACTGACAAAGTATGTATACAAAGAAAGTGTGAAAGGAAAAAGAGGGAAGGGACGACCGAGAAAATAATGGGATATACAAAGTGAGCGTAAAAGAAGAAAATGCATGAAAAAGGTGATGGATATGAATGAATTGAAAGAGGTATGTAAGGATAGGAAAAAATGGAGGCAGCTCTGCAGAGGCTCTGGCCACCCCTAGCGGAATGGCGACGGAGTTACAGTTACAGTTACAGTATTCCAGGATCCCATTTATTGCTTCAAATGAAATTCCACTGAGTTGTTACCTTCCTGGAAGACCGCCAAAAAGGTGCAAAGATAGCTGAACTTCATCCTCTCAGGAGTAGCTCTCACTATCTGCTAGAACAGATCTATGATCTGAATAAAGAAGAAGGTTGCTAAAAACAAATTGAAACAAACCAAGCGCAGTGATGTCGATACGCTTCTCACTCGACCATTACTCTATTACAGCAGGTGATTGCTTGCCTTTTACATTTTGTAGAATCTAATTAAATCGTTGACCATGAAAGGTGGACGTACGCCGCGTCAAGTTCAAATATTCATGAAACCAACACTCCGCGCCGTACATGGACAAAACGACTTACAATTTATTATTTTGCTAAACGAGTTTCCTTCATTATTGGCGAGTGCGCGGATAGGGAGACCAGCGCGAGCAGATTACTCGGGAAAATGACAAACCAGAAGCCACAACGACTTCTTAAGTTACAGTGTTATTCAAAGACAAACTTGGGTTGCAGCCTTGTCAGGAGGCAACGTAAGCTTACTCATATGTAACTTTAAACTAAAAAAGTCTATGCTTGCACGATTTTCCTAAATTTGACAGTTATATGCCTTGACTTATAGGTTGGTATGAGGCTGACCACCCATACTGTAAAATAAATAATAATAAAATAATAAATGTTCTACACTTTTATAGCGCCATTTCATAACTAACGTCACTTCAAAGGCGCTTTGTAGGATTGTCCAAACAAAAATGGTTCACTTTACCAATGTTACCCCTGTGTCAGGAAAGGTCGGCAAGAGTTGCAGGGCTTATGTTCATTTGAGGTTTGGATTTTATTTATAAGTACACATTCAGCATTTGTAAGCGCGAATTACACGTGTATGTTTGTGGGCATACATTTGAGAGCTTTAAATGAATATATCCCTGCAACTTAGATTAAAGAGATTATTATAGATATCGAATATAAACTCGCTATGTTTGAAGAAACTGAACCCTACTTCATGGTGAAATGCTTGTAATAACTCACAAAATCATTGAAGAAATAATCTGGGGAAGACGAAAAAACAGTCACCCGAGAACTGTTTACTTTTAAAGTTTGCAACAGCTCATGGACGTAATTTCTAATCTAATCTAAGTTGCAAAGATATGTCACATTAGAGATTCACATTACATGCATTTTAACAACCAGACACGTACAAGTTCGCGCTTGCACATGCCGCATGTGAAACTACAACCTAAAAAAAAAACCTCAAATGGACATACACCCTGCAACTCTTGCCGTCCTTACCTGAGACAGGGGTGACATTGGCAAAGTGAACCATTTTTACAACATGGGTGGTCAGCCGCATACCAACATCTTTTTTTTCACCAACATTTCCTTTTGAAAATTCAAGAGGATAATGATCAGAGGAGACTACTGGATTAAAGATGCCTTTACAAATTAAGACAATGCCAACACGTCATATAAGTACAATATAAGACTTTGAAGTTGAGGCTTTTGGAAACTCGTACCATCAGTTTTTAATTCACGGGAAGGCTTTCCACCACTTTCAATATTTAAACCATTGAATAAGTTTAGGTACATGCTCTCGAGTCTATTTAGAATAAATAGTGTAGGGAACGAAATCGTCTATAAAGTTTTTAGACAGACATATAGCTTCATGTTTTTTTTTCTTCTGCTACAAAATATTTCGAGTAACGCTTAGTACCTAACTGAGCGAGCGTTCAGTATAATGTTAGTATAACAATTGACTCTGAATACCACAGCAAGTCTTTAGCGGTTTACAGCCTAACCTTGTATGTAGGTGACAACACTTTTATGGATTTTAGAAAATGATCAACAGCTCTGTGAAGATAACGGGATTTTTAATGATCGACGACAGAGTAAATCCATCAATTGAAATGAAATATTTCTAGATTTTTTAAGAAGCAGAATAATCGCATATTTGCTTTAAAAGAAATCTCCCTTTATCCATAAAAATACTGTAATTTTTAATCCGCTTTTAAGTCAACTTTTCAGTAAAAAAAATGGTTTAGATTGATTTTTGTATTTTGGGTTACAAAAGGAGAAACTCTCATTGTATTCAATTATTACGTATCTTTAAAAAAATAAAGCTCTAATTTAAAACAAAGGTTTTTTTCAATAATTTTGAAAGTGTTTATAATAAGTGCTTTAGTGATGGTCAACGGTATACGTAGGTTCAGCAACTGCATTGGAAACCACCAGATTAAAGGATTTAAAATTCATACCAATAAAAGTTTAATTGATATTATTTATATATATTATGATAACATATCTAAAAATGCTCGATTGGCGGTACGCAGTGGCATACTTTTACCCACCTTGATGTATGGAAGCGAGGCCTGGACGGTGAATGAAAGTGAAATTAGTAAAGTCCATACTGTTGAAATGGACTTTCTAAGAAGTATGATTGGGAAAAAACGGAGTGACAGGGTGAGGAATGATTTTGTAAGAAAAGAATGTGGTGCAAAAGAAAGTGTGAAAGTGAAGATTAAAAGAAGTTTGTTAAGATCTAATCTAATATCTAATCTAATCTAAGCTGCAAAGATATATATCATTTAAGATTTATACTAAATGCATTCCCACAAGCAGATATGTATAATTTCGCGCTAACACATGCCGCATGTGGACCTACAATATAAAAACCCAATCTCAAATGAACATAAGCCTTGCAACTCTTGCCGTCCTTCCCTGAAACAGGGGTGACATTGGCAAGATGGTTTGGGCATATGGAGAGAATGAATGAGGAAAGACTGACGAAGAAAGTATATGTTGGTAGAATAGGTGGATGTCGTGGTAGAGGAAGACCGAGAAAGGTATGGATGGACCAAATATCCGAAATTGCGAATGAATGGAATATCCAGAGTCATAATAAAAGAAGAGCTTGTATGAAGAAGGTTATGACTCTGGAGGAAATGAAAGAAGTATGTAAGGATAGAAAGAAATGGCGGTCGATCTGTAATGTTGGCGGCTAGGGTTTATTAAAGTGAAATTGGTTTTATGATTTAGTTTTTTTAGTGTCCATGTTTATATTATTGTTTATTGATATAAAAAATGTAATTTGCGATGTTTGTTCCTTGACTTATAGGTTGTTATGCGGCTGACCACCCATAATATAAAAATTGGTTCACTTTGCCAATGTCACCCCTGTTTCAGGGAAGGACGGCAAGAGTTGCAAGGCTTATGTTCATTTGAGATTGGGTTTTTATATTGTAGGTCCACATGCGGCATGTGTTAGCGCGAAATTATGCATATCTGCTTGTGGGAATGCATTTAGTATAAATCTTAAATGATATATATCTTTGCAGCTTAGATTAGATTAGATTAGATTAGATGATCTTTAATCGAAGTGGCATTGAAAGAGAAGGAATACAACTTCCAATAGGATAAATAGGTGTGCCTATTTGTTACCCATACCATAATTGACTTTCTTTTAGATCTGTGCCATTATCTCTGAAATGGGCATTTATCTGCTGGTCGATGGCTACTGAATATAAATTATTAAACGTAGAGGCAATCTAGCTAGATGATCAAACTAATAAGTCGTTTAAAGTGCGTGGAAAACGGAGAATAAAGTGAACTACGAAGATGCGAATTACAAACCATCAAGAAGGCACTTAAACTCTACGGTGTTCAAGCGTTTTTCAATCAATAACGTTCCAACAAGCCTTACTTACCTTACAATTTGGACGGACTTATAATTTATTTTAGGATGGACGTGAGAGGTGTGAAACATGATTTTTTTAATTGACTGGTAGAAAAATGATAAATTTTCTGGAAATTTAGATAGAGCAATGATGCGTTATAAAACTTTTCTGAGCAACATGTAACCAGAGAGATATTTCGCCATTGTGAGACTTAAATTTTGTACCAATTGCTTATCAAAACAAATCACAGTTCTTGTAGAAATGAAGGATATCGTTCTTCAAATAATATCCTAATATTTATGGGCAGATATGTATGTAAGACCATTTTGTGACAATTTGAAATTCAACCACTATCAGATCCGTAAGTAAATAAACCAAAGCAATATTTTTTAACGCTGTCACATTGTCTTTGAAGGAGTCATAAAAGGATTTATTTGAATCACACTCTGTAATCTAAGTTGCAAAGATATATTAACATTTAAAGCTCATATCAAATGCATGCCCACAAACAAAAACGTATAGTTCGCGCTTATAAATGCTGAATGTATACTTACAAATAAAATCCAAACCTCAAATGAACATAAGCCCCACAACTTTTGCCGACCTTCCCTGAAACAGGGGTGACATTGGCAAAGTGACCCATTTTTTACAGTATGGGTGGTAAAACATGTTTGTAAATAAAAAATAAAAGAAACGAGTGGGAAAAAAGTGTTTTTAAAACAATTATTTTTTAAGTATTAACAATGAATTTTCAGTTTTATTAATACACAAACCATAAAAAATACAAAAAATATTGTTTTCACGCTGTCGCATTGTCTTTGAAGGAGTCATGAAAGGATTTATTTGCATCACACAAACAATATTCAAGTGACAAAAGTCTGTACAAGCCTGCCCCAACAACGTAGAGTTAAATGTGATAAAAACGGTCGATTTTCAACGAAAGTGGGCTCAGAGGTATGAAGTGCACGCAATTTGCTATGTACGTAGGTACAGAGAATATTTTTGGAAAGTTAATTATGCACGTGGCTTCAACATAATGTCTAATGGCGCTTGTAAAAGGGCTCATTATTTAAATTTACGATCAATCTATCGAATCATGTGAATATCATCAATTTTGAAAGCAAAATTTGAATAATAAAGAGCACCCACAGACATGTAAATCTGAATCTATAATCGATAATCTAAGTTGCAAAGATATTTTAGCATTTAAAATTCATATAAAATGCATGCCCACAAACGGGCTCGCTTACAAATGCTGCATGTGTACTTATAAATTAAAATCTAAACCTCAAATGAACATCAACCCTTCCCTGAAACAGGGGTCATATCGACAAAGTGAAACATTTTTTTACAGTATGGGTGGTCAGCCTCACACCAATCTATAAGTCAAAAGATATACATTCAAGCAACTGTCCAAACATCACCCATTGACCAACTCGCAACTCGTAATTGCAGCTCGCATGGGTTAAAAAAAATCTCCCGTGAACTGTTCCTGTTTATAATTTTTAACGCCTTTAAACATATTGTGATCGATTTTATTGAAAGGGGATTTAGATTTCCGACATACAATTTTCAAAACTTCTCAGTTTTATTTTCACTGGGAATATTATCAATGGTATTATTAACTGGCAGAATGATACTTTCAGATAAAGAAAAGCACACTCGCAACCAAACAAAAGTCACTCGCAATTTGCGAGCTAGCGAGTAGAATTTTGGAGGGATTATTATGGGTGATTTTTTAAGAGCTTGAGAACTTTTTTTAAAAAAAAAACGCATAAAATTTGCAAAATCTCATCGGTTCTTTATTTGAAACGTTAGATTGGTCCATGACATTTACTTTTTGAAGATAATTTCATTTAAATGTTGACCGCGGCTGCGTCTTAGGTGGTCCATTCGGGAAGTCCAATTTTGGGCAACTTTTTCGAGCATTTCGGCCGGAATAGCCCGAATTTCTTCGGAAATGTTGTCTTCCAAAGCTGGAATAGTTGCTGGCTTATTTCTGTAGACTTTAGACTTGACGTAGCCCCACAAAAAATAGTCTAAAGGCGTCAAATCGCATGATCTTGGTGGCCAACTTACCGGTCCATTTCTTGAGATGAATTGTTCTCCGAAGTTTTCCCTCAAAATGGCCATAGAATCGCGAGCTGTGTGGCATGTAGCGCCATCTTGTTGAAACCACATGTCAACCAAGTTCAGTTCTTCCATTTTTGGCAACAAAAAGTTTGTTAGCATCGAACGATAGCGATCGCCATTCACCGTAACGTTGCGTCCAACAGCATCTTTGAAAAAATACGGTCCAATGATTCCACCAGCGTACAAACCACACCAAACAGTGCATTTTTCGGGATGCATGGGCAGTTCTTGAACGGCTTCTGGTTGCTCTTCACCCCAAATGCGGCAATTTTGCTTATTTACGTAGCCATTCAACCAGAAATGAGCCTCATCGGTGAACAAAATTTGGCGATAAAAAAGCGGATTTTCTGCCAACTTTTCTAGGGCCCATTCACTGAAAATTCGACGTTGTGGCAGATCGTTCGGCTTCAGTTCTTGCACGAGCTGTATTTTATACGGTTTTACACCAAGATCTTTGCGTAAAATCTTCCATGTGGTCGAATAACACAAACCCAATTGCTGCGAACGGCGACGAATCGACATTTCACGGTCTTCAGCAACACTCTCAGAAACAGACACAATATTCTCTTCTGTACGCACTGTACGCATTCGTGTGGTTGGTGTAATGTCCAATAAAGTAAACTGAGTGCGAAACTTGGTCACAATCGCATTAATTGTTTGCTCACTTGGTCGATTATGTAGACCATAAATCGGACGTAAAGCGCGAAACACATTTCGAACCGAACACTGATTTTGGTAATAAAATTCAATGATTTGCAAGCGTTGCTCGTTAGTAAGTCTATTCATGATGAAATGTCAAAGCATACTGAGCATCTTTCTCTTTGACACCATGTCTGAAATCCCGCGTGATCTGTCAAATACTAATGCATGAAAATCCTAACCTCAAAATATTATAATATTTTGCATACAAGTACGTTTTTGCATGACTCTCTTTGCATGCTTTTTTAATTGATAACGCAAAAAAAAAAAAACGCAACTAAGCTACACATATAGTGTAACTTCTTGCCGCGTTATCCCCGAAGGGGTCGCATGTGGCGAGTTGAACCTATTTATTTTTACAGGTAAGGGGGCCGGCCTTACGCCAACCACTTCAGTTGAAGTGGAGGGTTCCCAGCTCCTGAGAGGGCTGGTACTCATTTATTGTGAAGGCTGAGTAAACCTTGCCGGTATTTTTATTTTGGGGTTTGAAATAAACACCGAAACGGGAAATCATTTCTGACACCCTCGGTGGGATTCGAACCCAAGCTTTCGGCATGGAATGCAAGCACTCTACCACCTGAGCTATCGACCGGACTGACCGCAATTGATATTTTGTTAAATTTACTTATATAAACACCCTTTCACAATTTGTACTGTTATGTAAATATAAATATTGAAATAAGTATGGGTAGTTATAGTGTTATGTAAATATAAATATTGAAATAAGTATGGATAGTTATAGTTATAAGAATTCTCTAGGCTAAGTAGGTATTTGTTATAATTATAGGAATACTGTATTACATTTGTAGGTAGGATTTTGGTTGTGTCTAGGTAGTACGTGAATCATCGAGAAGTAATAATTACTCTGGAACCGTCTAGCAACTTTGGGTCTAGATTATACTGCTCTAAAGAGTATAAAGGGTGCAAATGGCCTGCAGAGCGGCCAGTATCATAGAGACTTACAAACACATCGAAGTCATCTGATCAGTGAACCAAAACCAAGTGGAATAATCGAGAAAGTAGTGTGAAAATAAATTTTGTAACTGTGTAAAATAAATAACTATTGAAGAAGACCTGTGTATTTTTAATTTGAAGACAATTGAACCCTAATTTCGTAACAATTGGCGTCAGGTGCGGAATTGTCAAGAAAAATTAAGATCTTCTGTCTAAAAATAAATAAAATAAATTAAATAGTGTTAAAATGAACTTTATTCAAATTGAACTTTGTGTGAACTGACTTTTGTGAAAACAAGTGTTTAAATAAATTTTTGTTAAAAGAAAAGACGCAAAAGCAAGTTGCTTATAAATTCTGGAACATCATATGGAACATAATTCTGGACATAATTCTGGACATAACATAATGACTATTTTACCGCATTGAGAAAGTCATCAAATTGGACCATAGTTTTTTATTATTGTGTGTGATTAAAAAAATAAAATAAATAAATAAAAATCTTGAAAAATATTACAAAAGAACGTTCCAGATTCATCGAGAAAAAGTTTTTGAATAACTATCCTTTGTTTACAAGTGTGTGAATGTACATTAACTACCTACCTGTGTGTTTGAAAGACTTGAGACGAAATAAATAATTATGTACTATCAGACATTATTATGTTAAAAAAATATTGGTGAATTAAAAATAAATATTAAAAGACAGTACCTACCAATCAGTGTAATCAGACAAATTATTATTTTTGCTAAAGTACGTATTCAAAACAGCTATATATATAAAACTCAAAACTTGTATTAAATAAATTTAAAAATATTTTTGTTTTGAAGTAAATTTTGAAAAAAATGGCAACCAAAGTGAACATCAAGGACCTCAAAGTCACTGAGCTTAAAAATGAGCTTCTGGAGAGGGACCTGGAGACCTCAGGAGGGAAGGCGGCCTTACAGGCACGCCTCATGGAGGCCTTAGAACAGTCAGGCGAAGACCCGGCATATTTTGTCATGGCGTCTGGAGGGGACCGCGCCTTGGACGAGCTAAACCTCAGCATCACCGGAAACTTCACTTCCATGGAGGAAAAGCTGAAAGGGGAGATGGCTGACAACGCCAAGACCCTGAAAGTGGAGATGGCTGACAACTCCAAGACCCTGAGGGAAGACCTGAAGGCGGAGATGGCTGACAACGCCAGGACCCTGAAGGCGGAGATAGCGGATAGTCTCACAACCCTGAAAGGAGAAATAGAGGAGAAGATGACAACCAACCTCTCGGCCCTGAAGGGGGAAATGGAGACTCGGATGTCAAACCTGGAAGACCGTCTGCGTGCCGAGCTGGCTGACAAGTGCCAGATGGAGTCCACCAGAATCTCCCCCAAAGGCGGCCTTCACGACGAGACCGACCAGGGATGCTCAACTCCAACCAGGATCACAAGAGGGGATGATGACCCTTCCCTAGCCAAGCACAACCTCCCAACCTTCGACGGGAAGACGTCGTGGGAGGAATACTTGACCCTCTTTGAGACAGCTGCCATGATGGGAGCCTGGAGCCAGCAGAAGAAGGCTTCGGTTCTCAGCCTGTCGCTCCGAGGAGACGCTCTCAGGGTTCTGCAGGCCATACCCCTGGACAACCGTGGTGACTTTGGGCAGCTGAAGCAGCGCTTGGATATGCGCTATGGCCACAAGTGCCTGGAGCAGCTGTACAAGTCGCAGCTGAACACAAGGGTGCAGAAGCCCAACGAGAGCCTCCAGGAGTTTGAAATGGACATCGCCCGCCTGGTACGAGACGCTTACCCGACAGCCTCCGACGACATCTGTGAGAGCTTGGCAGTGGACAAGTTCCTAAATGGATTGCGGGAATGGGAGACGCAACAAGCCGTAAAACTGGCCCATCCCAAGGCTTTGAACGAGGCGCTCAGCCAAGCTCTCGAGTTTGAGGCTGTCAAACAGTCCATCAGGGGCCACGCCAGGGTTCGTGCAGTCGAGGCAGAGGAGGTCAAGCTACCTACAACCGAGGAGCTAATTGAAAAAGTGCTGGAACGTCTGAGACCTCGAAGACGAGACCCACGCTGCTGGAACTGCGGACAGCTGGGCCACCTTAGCACCAAGTGTCCCAAGCCTCAGAAACCCAGAAAACAGGCTGCGGAAAACTAGAAAGGGTTAATGGGAAGGGGCAACCGTTGACCCACGCTGGAGAGGCCCTGAAATCTGCTGCTACTGTCGCAACCGTGAGAGGAAAAGCCAGCAGCATTTTTATCAATGGCATAATAGATGGAGTAACTCGTGAACTACTGGTGGACACGGGAGCAACCAGGACAATTCTGAGACGCGACATAGTGGCACGAGGTAAGCAGATTGCACCAACAAAGTGGTCTCTGCACACCGCCACGGGAGAGTCAGCACAGGTGTATGGGGAGACGATTGCCACCTTCCAAATTGGCAGCACCACTTTTGATCATCGGACGTTGGTGGCCAACATTGAAGAAGACGTTATATTGGGAATGGACATACTGGACAGATTTGGGTGCAGTTTAAATTTAAAGAAAGGGTCCATTAAAATTGGAAATGAAGAAGTCATCCTGCAAAGACGGAAAGAACTGGCTGCACGTGTTATCCTAGCCAAGAATACCGAAGTGAAGGGGCGATCCGAGATGATAGTGAGTGCCCGCCTGGATTCCAGTAGTACAAATGACCAAATCTGTATGATAGAACCGGAGAACATGGACAATGTTAACAAAGGAGTCATGGTGGCAAGAACAGTGATTCGCGCAAAGGAGACCATTCCTGTCAAGATCATGAATGTGAACAGCTACCCAGTTAAAATGAATGAAGGTTTTGTTTTGGGCAGATGTGAGAGGATAACTTCCATTGTGCAACAGATGACAAACATGTCATGCGAAGGAAACAAATTGTCAACACAATTGGAAGCCCTGGTCCACGACGCTTCCCAAGGTCTAACCGAGGAAAACAAACGGAGAGTGAGGAGTTTGATCTGCCGCTACCAGAACATTTTCGAGGACTCTAATGGCCGTCTGGGAAGAACCAAGGTAGTGCGACATAGCATAGACACCGGAGAAGCGAGACCAATAAAACAGGCTCCAAGAAGACTACCCTTTGCAAAGCGGGAAGAAGCTGACAAGATCATCAAAGACATGAGCAAGGATGGCATCATAGAACCATCAAGTAGCCCTTGGACATCCCCGGTGGTACTGGTGAAAAAGAAGGATGGCACCACGAGATTTTGTGTGGACTACAGACTGCTCAACGATGTTACGAAAAAGGATAGTTACCCTCTGCCAAGGATTGACGACACCTTGGACACATTGGCAGGATGCACCATTTTTTCCACATTGGACCTGAAAAGTGGCTACTGGCAAGTTGAATTGGATGCCAAAGATAAGGAGAAAACTGCATTCTCGACTGGATCTGGACTTTGGCAGTTCACCGTGATGCCATTTGGCTTATGCAATGCCCCCGCCACGTTTGAAAGGCTGATGGAGAATGTGCTGCGAGGACTATCATGGGAAACCTGCCTGGTATACTTGGATGACATAATCATCCTGGGAAAGGACTTCAACCATCAGTTGAGAAATCTGGAGCAAGTTTTCGGGCGACTACAAGACGCTGGACTGAAGCTCAACCCGAAAAAGTGTAACCTGTTCAAGAAACAAGTAAATTACCTGGGACACATAGTTTCTCAACGTGGAGTTGAAGTTGACCCTGCCAAAATCAAGGCAGTAAGAGACTGGCCCGTGCTGAAGGACAAACATGAAACTAGGAGTTTCCTGGGGCTGTGCACTTATTACAGGAGGTTTGTGCCAAGATTTGCGGACATTGCAAAACCGCTCACCAAGCTTACGGAAGAAAACACTCGCTTCCATTGGAGTGATTCCTGCGCACAAGCATTTGAAGAGCTTAAGGGAAGATTAACAAGTGCCCCCATCTTGAGCTACCCACGAAAAGATGGAAAGTTCATCCTGGATACCGACGCTAGTAATGTGGGGATAGGAGGCGTCCTTTCCCAAATACAGGATGGGCATGAGACTGTTCTGGGTTACTTCAGTAAAGTGCTTTCCAAGCCAGAACGAAATTATTGCGTGACCAGACGAGAGCTTCTTGCCGTGATAAAATCAGTGGAACACTTCCGCAAATACTTGTACGGGAGAAAATTCACACTACGGACTGATCATGCTGCACTGGTTTGGCTTCTGAAATTCAAAAACCCAGAAGGGCAAGTGGCTAGATGGATTGAAAGGCTCCAGGAGTATGATTATGACTCCGAACATAGACCTGGCACGCTTCATCGAAATGCGGACGCATTATCCAGACGACCATGCGCCAGTGACTGCAAACATTGCAGCAAGATGGAGGACAAGGTAGCAATTGTCCAAAGGACGACCACCGAAGATGAGGACTGGCAAGATGAAAAATTGGCGCAAGACCAACTGAATGATCCGGACTTGAAGTATGTGATGGAATGGGCGCGAGAAGGAGAAAGGCCAACCTGGGAAAAACTCGCCCCCTTATCACCAACTGTCAAGGCTTATTGGGCTCAATGGGGATCCATAGTGATAGAAGGAGGGTTTCTGAAACGAAAGATCGAGAAGGAAGACGGCACACTTAGAAGAAAGCAAACCCTCGTTCCGAGGAGCCGAGTACCGGAAATCCTTGGACTGCTGCATGGAGGAACTTCTGGAGGACATCTAGGCGTTAAGAAGACGCTGGAGAAAGTGAAAGAGCGATTTTACTGGATCAACTGCAGCGAAGACGTCAAAGATTGGTGTCGAAAATGTGTAACCTGTGCAACGGCCAATGGACCGCAAAGGAAAAGGCGAGCACCAATGCGTCAGTACAATGTTGGCAGCCCCTTTGAAAGAATTGCCATCGACATAGCTGGCCCATTTCCTACAACTGAGAAGGGTAACAAGTACATCATGGTGGTGATGGATTACTTCAGCAAGTGGGTGGAAGCTTACTCAATCCCTAACCAAGAGGCCGTAACCGTGACTGAAGTTCTAGTTACCGAATTTATCAGCAGGTTTGGCGTACCCCTGGAATTACATTCTGATCAGGGAAGGAACTTTGAAGCTGCTATCTTCCAGCAAATGTGTGAGCGGCTAGGGATCTACAAGACCAGGACCACTGCGCTACATCCACAGTCTGATGGAATGGTGGAAAGGATGAACCGTACCGTGGGGAGGTACTTAGCCAAAGTAGTGTCCAGCCATCAGCGGGACTGGGACCGACATCTGCCTTTGTTCTTATTGGCTTACCGGTCGGCTGTTCAGGAAACGACGAAGAAGACTCCCAGCAGCATACTGTTTGGGCGAGAAATGCGACTTCCTTGTGATCTCAAATTTGGCTGCAAACCAGGTGAAGACCTAGCCGGAGAAGACTATGTGACAGACCTTCGCAGGAGGCTGGATGACATCCATGATCAGGTCCGCATGAACATCGGGGAAGCCAGCGATCAAATGAAGGAGCGCTATGACACCAGAGCTGACAGCATGGGGTACAAAGCTGGTGACTGGGTGTGGCTTTTTGACCCCAAGAGGCGCCAAGGATACTGTCCGAAACTTCAGCGTTCCTGGGACGGGCCGTACGAGATCTTGGAGCGCATCAACGATGTGGTCTACCGCATAAAAAAGAGACCAAACGGAAAACCAAGGGTCGTGCACTACAATCGCCTCTCACCATACCTAGGCGATAATGATGACCAACCAGCCCAAAAAGTACGACAGTGCGTCGCATCCGAAAGATCACCAGCCTTTGAGACGTTTTGGGAGAACGCGAAGGCAGGGCAGAAGTTTCGCCATGGAGTGACCACAGAAGTCCACAAGGACTTATTTGAGGTCACTAGGGACCACACACTGGCATGCAGTGTACCGGAAGATCTAGATATGTCTAGAGGAATTGCACGGGTCTTCCGATACAAATTCGGAGAACCGCAACCCTCGAGCAGCCCGCAAGGAAGAGCTCTGAGACTACCGAAGGGGCGTCAACAAGCATACTGCCTGGTTGTCCCGGATTCCAGCAACCTGGAAGAGGACTACAAGGCATTGTGGGACGGCCTTGTTGAGCTGCGTGACTACATGTTGGAGGATCAGCAGGCGCGTCTGGCAATACCGAAGATGGGTGGCGGCCGCGCTAATCGAGACTGGCGGATAATCCGGAGTATGATTGAAGCAGTGTTCTCGGGAGTCGGCATCAGCGTCGTGGTGTGCTGCGAGCAAGCGCAGCCGAGAGCCAGTGGGGAGAAATCCGTGGACTGCCACTTCTTCCTGACCACAGGGTGTCGACGTGGATCAGCATGCCCCTACCTACACAGAGTCAAGACTGTTCCGGGACGAAACAGTCTAGGTGGGGGGTAGTGTTATGTAAATATAAATATTGAAATAAGTATGGGTAGTTATAGTGTTATGTAAATATAAATATTGAAATAAGTATGGATAGTTATAGTTATAAGAATTCTCTAGGCTAAGTAGGTATTTGTTATAATTATAGGAATACTGTATTACATTTGTAGGTAGGATTTTGGTTGTGTCTAGGTAGTACGTGAATCATCGAGAAGTAATAATTACTCTGGAACCGTCTAGCAACTTTGGGTCTAGATTATACTGCTCTAAAGAGTATAAAGGGTGCAAATGGCCTGCAGAGCGGCCAGTATCATAGAGACTTACAAACACATCGAAGTCATCTGATCAGTGAACCAAAACCAAGTGGAATAATCGAGAAAGTAGTGTGAAAATAAATTTTGTAACTGTGTAAAATAAATAACTATTGAAGAAGACCTGTGTATTTTTAATTTGAAGACAATTGAACCCTAATTTCGTAACAGTACATTGTTTTTTGTGTTGGTAAGTAAAATGATGAAATGACACTCAACAAACTCGTGTTCGTGCCGAGCAACATTGTATTTTAACTTCGTGATTTACTTTCAAATGGCAGTTCGCTAGCGAAGTGAGATATCTTTAACAACAGTGCACTTATAGTTATAACTAAAACATGGCGTTAAGCACAAATAAAAAGAAAGTAAAACGCTCACTGGAGGCAATGCTTAAGTTTCCATACATTCTTGGTTAAACGAAAAGTTGAATGGCTACAGGTGTAAGCAGGATGGAGTGAAGATAGTCCATTATTTTATCATTACGACTCTTCAAATTGGTGCTCAAGAGTGAACAGTAGAAGATACGAGAAAATTATCCACTCTCAGAAAAGTGCTTATGATTATTTTTGTGTTTTGGGTTCGGAAAGTCTCTAAATTAAAACATACTGGTGTTCTCTCTGGATATTTATTTTTAATTTATTTATTTTTAAATTTACATTTATTTTTATCACTTTTAGCAACTCAAATTTATTTTCACAGTTCAGCACCTCACACACTCTTCAATCAAAGGCGACTATCTATCTGGCCTCCTGTATCCAACTTTGCACCTTATATACATACTTCAGAAACAGAAGTTTCTACGGACCAATTTGCCAGCAAACTCTCGAACGTTCTACCAGCTTCAAGAGTACAAACGGATTATTTTTAGATTTCTTAAGCCTATAATAATTATTGCTACCTACGATGTACACCTATATTAATCTACTATTTACAAAACAATATAAATAAGTGAGGCAGTTTTGTCTGCGACTGATTCTGATTACCTTACAAGTACATACAAGACAGACTGTCACTTTCGTTTTCTGAAAGTAAAAACTCGATGGCAAGCAGAAATAATGAGCGCTTACTAAGCCTATAACGATCTACAATATTATATGACTGGTTACAATAAAAAATATATAGTTTGTAATTCAATACGGGTGTATTTTTCAAAGCCATAATTGCAGCAAAAAAGTTAAGTAAAAAACAATTAATATTAACTTTCCATTAGCTGTGTCTCGAGTATAAAACAATACATAAATTCTAAACCTATGTACGCGTAAAAGGAAACATTTATTGAAGGTACAATAACGCCACTAGTGCGAGTTGTAGTTTTCGAACATTTCGATTGTTGAGTTTTTAAGAGTTTGTTTTCTATAACACTTAATCGGCATTATTCATTAGATTGGTTGAACCTCAAATCAGAATTAAGCCCACTTATCTGTATGGGAAAATTGGCTTTAAACTGATGTAAACATTAAAACGTCTTTATGAATATATGGGTTTATGCTTATATTTATTGCGTACACATTACCACAAGTAAAATCAGCCAAGCCGCTTGCAGTTGGCCGGTATTTAAATTTACCACAATTTCAATAACAATCGTAACAATGAAAGTGATATTCATATTTTATAAGTGCACTTAACCAAGCGAGAGTTTCAGATGATTGTTAGTAAATAAGTGCTGTCTATTATTATGGTAAATTGTTATGAATTTACTTTCTATATTTGAAGATATCGATGATAATGATGCATAAATTTGCTTATAAAGTTGATCTACTTAAAAAGACATATCGTAAATTTAAATCGTTTAATTAAATTTTTACATGTCTGAACACAAAGTGTCATGTAGTTAAGTCCATAAAAACCCTGAAGCGCTATTCTGCCAAAATCCTTACGACCTTAAGGCGACGAGGTAGCGATTCATGTCCAAAAATAAGGTGTCCTGTGATTTTTTTGTACATGAACTTCTTTCGCAAGCGTTAGCAAGCTCCGAATTGGTTTGATATCCAAAGTGTTAAGGAATCAGCAGAATCGTCTTTCAAGAAAACTTTTTTATTTGCCAGTTGTTCTCTTGAAAATAATGTGTTAATTGTGAAGATTAATCTTTACAATTACGATACAAATATTTCTAGCCTTCTCTTATAAAAGACTGACAAAGTATGTATTCCGAGGTAGTGAAAAGAAAAAGAGGTAAGGGACGACCGAGAAAAGTATGGAGTGAGCAGATTGAGGAAATTGTAAAAGAATGGGATGTACAAAGCGAGCGTAAAAGAAGAAAATGCATGAAAAATGTGATATGAATGAATTGAAAGAGGTCAGGATTGGAAAAAATGGAGGCAACTCTGCAGAGGCTCTAGCCCTCCTTAGCAGAATGGAGTTACAGTTATAGTTACTTCTCATATAAGCTTCCCTATTCTTTCTTAGTTTCACCTCAATGATATATAGTGCATTGTTTTAATAAAATATTTACACTATGATTTTACTTACATATATTTGTACCTACTCGTTTTTTTAAAGGTAATTTGCATGACTCAAACGACATGTGGGAGGCAGACATACATTTAAGTGTCACTTTAAACTTGACACTCAAAAACCACGTGACATTTTGTGAATACAAACTGACAGTAAAATTGTGCTTTGAGTGTATACAACCTCATCTTCTAGTAAGTATATTATATGGCAAGCAATAGTCGTAAAACTCACAGGTGAGAATTATTTTGATGTGCTGCTTTATGCGACAATTACACATAGATGATCGTCATTTCACATACTAAATATGATAATTTTGTTTTTTGTATGGATTAAATATGAATAAGAAATAAATGTAAAATTAGATATTTTCAAGACTAATAAAAAATAATGTCTCTTTATGGTTCTCGTTTCGTATTTCCGACTATATATTTGAAAATACTCTTAGAATATTTAAGAAAAACGAATAAAAAAGTGGTTCTGTTTTTCGCATCCTGCCCCCGCAGTCTCTACAAATATATAAATCCCATCATGTAGACTATCAAACATGGCAGCGAGTGAACAGTTGATCGGAATGTCAAATGTGCTTCATGCAAATTTTATGGAGTAGAAAATAATTTCCCAATCAGCGGGTTCAGGCGCGGCCATTTTTCATCGCAAACTAAGACGAGACAAAATACGCCCTACAAGGCATCATAGATTCGGAAAAGAGCCACCTTTTCTCAGCGGGCAAACGTCACACGACTGTATAACTAGGTGCCTTATCAACCAACAAAAAAAAATATTAGTTTCCCTTTACAAGAGTCATAATAAAAGGAGAGCTTGTACGACGAAGGTTATTATTTTGAATGAAATGAAAGAAGAATGTAAGGAGTAAGGACGGAAAGAAACGGCGGTTGATCTGTAGGTACTGTTGGCGGCTAGGACTAGAGTTTTAATTTTTTTTTTAAGGAAATCAGAATTTTGTACTTCTTTTTGATGTTTTTACATATTATTATTTGTTTATTTAAAAGATGAAAGTTGTTGTGTATGTTCCTTGACTTATAGGTTGGTATGCGGATAACCACCCATGCTGTGGAATTTTTTTCACTTTTCCAATGTCAACCCTGTTTCAGGGAAGGACGGCAAGAGTTGCAGGGTGTATGTCCATTTGAGATTTGGGTTTTAATGTTATAGATTCACATGTGGCATGTGCAAAAGCGAATTTGTACTTGTCTGCCTGCAAAAATGCATATAATGTGAATCCCTAATGTTACATATATTTGCAACTTCGATTAGATACCTTAGCAACGTGGCCGTATAACGTCACATCTTTTTGACATTTTAAATGTTCAAGCCTTTATAGACTAGGACTGGAAGTATCATCACCACGGTAATTCTTACCTACCGAATATCGGTAATATTTGGATGAAGACTAATCAGGTGTTCACTTGCGGCCATCTTGGATTGACAGGTTTTCATACAAATATTACCGATATTCGGTAGATAAGAATTACCGTGAGGATGAGACTTCCAGCCCAGCAGCGTTCAATCAAGAAGTGCAAGAAATATAAGAGATACAAGCTATTCAATAAACAGTTAATTTGCCAGGATATTTCACCCGCTAATCGCTATCGTTTAATTCCCCCATAAATCGATACTAAGCGCACCTCGCTGCCTGGGATGAGGCTGGGCACGCTATCGTGTTCCCCCATTAGCGAGCCACCTTACAAGCTGCACTAACAGTGAACACTCCCATTAGAACGTCAAATGAATTACTGCAAATTATAAAGCTAACTGTAAGATAACATCTTCTTTGGCCATTTCCCTCCAAGTATACAACCCAACGTACTCAACTATACAGAAATCAAGACAGCCCTCCTGTTGAGTGTTTTAGTTTCGATGCATTATTGTTAAAACGACTTGGGTACAGGTGCTGAGATGCCTCGGGATTATAATGGTGGAAGAATAACTTGGAGTACAAACTTCCATTCCCTGATTCACGGACAAGGGTTTTTATCATATTTTAATATTGTTAATTTTTTAATTTTTGTACATTCACAGCATGAAAAATCATTATGTTATATTTTTCAAAGGTTCATCCAGCCTTACAGCAACTGGGCCTTGCTTGAGAATTGGCGCTTTGTAGCGACGACGATCAAGCTCGTAAAAAGGTCGATAGCTCAATTGGTGGAATGCCTGCATTCCATGCCGAGAGCAAGTTTTCGATCTCAATGTATACTCAGCCTTCACAAGAAATGAGAACCAGCCCCCCTCGGGAGCTGGGAAACCCCCACTTCAACTGAAAGTGGTCGGTGTGAGGCCGGCCCCTTTACCCGTAAAAATAAATAGGCCACATGCGACCCTTTCGGCGACAACGCAGGCAAGAAGCTACACTATATGTGTAGCTTAGTTGCGTTTTGCGTTAAAAAACATGTGTGGTTTTCCAATGCCAAGACGCTTTCGGATTATTATTAGCATGGTATTGAAAAGTGATACAACAAACCAAGAATACACGCAAAAGTTTTGCAAATATTTATTTTGTTTTATTTAAAAGTCATTAATTTCCTTGACTTATAGATTGATATGAGACTGACCACTCATACTGTAAAAAATAGCTCACTTTGCCAATGTCACCCCTGTTCTAGGGAAGGTCAGCAAAAGTTGCAGTTAATTTGAGGTTTGGATTTAATTTGTAAGTACTCATTCGTTTGTAAGCGCGAACTACACGTGTCTGTTTGTGGGAATGCATTTGATATGAGTTTCAAATGTTAATATCTTTGAAACTTAGATTATATACGAGTATTATGTCGGGGTTATAGCCGCGTGGGCCAAGAGGGCTGATCTTTCTAGCGTGTTTCGAATGGAACAACGTTGGTTCGATCCCCGCTTGGGTCACTTGACTTAAACTTTGACCCTGGTTCAACAGATGTAATTGGGTAATTATTATTTAATAATTCATTAATAATTAACAATAATGAATTATTAAATGATGATATTAATACCTGTTTCTGGCCAGGTAGAATAGGTTGGTGAATTGCATTCCTCTTCACAAATCTATTTTAAAAAAAAAAAAAAAAAAAAAAAATTATAGATTTAAAAAGTAAAATGCACAACAGTATTTTTTTATGTTAGAGCATTCTACAATAAACAAATAATCAAGTTTTTTTCACACACATGTTAAAATACATGGAAATATTCTAGCGTAGAGATGGGCAGGCAATTAAAAAGTTAACACAAGTAACTGCGACTACAAGTAAGTATTTGGGTGCTAACAAGTTGTATTCGGATACACATCTCAAATGCTGGAAAAGTCACACAGCTGTACTAACTCTGGGCTTATTATTGCATTACCGTTTATTTCCACGGAAATATGAAATATACGAGCGCTCTCATCGGAAACGAGTTTTTGGCTGTGGCAAGTTCTAACAATGATGCAGGAGGAACATTACTGAGAAACAGGGGTGCAAATACACCGTGGCAAAATAAATAATAACATTCTCAAGAAATAGTTAAAAAGTGTCGAGTAAAAGAGGAAATGTGATAGGAAAAAGAGGCAAGGGACGACCAAGAAAAGTATGGATCAGATTGAGGATATGGTGAAAGAATGGGATATGCAAAGTGAGCGTAAACGAAAAAAATGCATGAAAAGGTGATGGATATGGATGAATTGAAAGAGGTATTTCAGGATAGGAAGGAATTGAGGCTGCAGAGGCTCTGGCCACTCCTAGCGGAATATTGGCTACAGTTACAGGATGTTGTAACATATTTAAAATTCTTCGTGTTTTGATTAAGGTTTATTTATTTCTCATACATAATTAGACACAAACCACCTTTTTCCTGAATCCTTATCAGGCTTTCTAAATTCAAAATACTATTGTAGCTCATAGACCCTTTACTTTTGAAAAAACATCGATCCTTTAAAAACTTTTTTCTTTCAAAAATATAGTAAAAACGTTAACCAAACTTATTTATGCTGGTTTCAAAATCACTTACCATAAACAATGTAAAATTTATCTATCTATAATCTAAGTTGCAAAGGTTTATTACATTTCTGATTTATATTACATGCATTCCCATAAGCAGACATGCATGTGAGGCGGTCGCCTCATACCAAGGTAATCAGTCAAGGAACCATAAACCCTTACAGGTAATTAAATCAAAAGAAAAAATATTTTGTTCATAGCCCTAGTGCAACCATACTACTCATATGAGCACTAATTATACCGTATTCGGAACTCATGCTTGCTTTATGAGACCTTGTAATAACTATCATTTTGTTTTTTGTTTAATGTGATACAAAGTAAGACGTTTTTTTGCACCACGTATGAATCGCCTTATATCAAGATACCAACCACGATTGCAGAAGCTCCCAAGAGCGCCTACAAATTGAATTTGTGAATTTTTTGTTTTTCTGTGTAATGTAATAAAATGTTATTTTTTGTGTATGCTCCTTAATTTATAGGTTGATATGCAACTGACCACTTATGCTGTAGAAAATGGTTCACTTTGCCAATGTCGCCCTTGTTTCAGGGAAGGTCGGCAAGAGTTGCAGGGTGTATGTGCATTTGAGATTTGGGTTTTTATTTTGTAGGTTCAAATCAATAATTTACATAGTTTATAGTTTAACATGTACGTTCACCATAAAAAAAAAGCAGGATTATTTAACCAACACAAACATTCTACGGTCTTTAGCAACCGATAACAAGATATTAATTTGCCTTTCCCTTAGAAACACGGCTTAATGACTTTACATGTTTCCCCCAATTTCTTCAACAACAGAATGTGATGAGATGGTTTGGGCATGTGGAAAGAATGAATGATGATAGACTGACAAGTACCTATACATACAGAGGAAGTATGAAAGAAAAATAAGGTAAGGGACGAACAAGGAAAGTATGGAGTGATCAGATTGAGAAGATTGTGAAAGAATGGGATATACAAAGTGAGCGCAAAAGAAGAAAATGCATGAAAAAGGTGATGGATATAAATGAATTGAATTGTTTGGTCGGTTGGTAGAGTGCTTGCATTACATGTCGTGAGCTCGTGTTCGAATCCCATCGAGGGTGTCAGAAATGATTTCCCGTTTCGGTGTTTATTTCAAACCCCAAAATAAAGCACCGGCAAGATTTACTCAGCCTTCACAAGAAATGAGTTAACTAGCACTCTCGGGAGCTCGGAAACCCCCCACTTCAACTAAAGTGGTTGGCGTAAGGCTGGCCCCCTTACCTGTAAAAATAAATAGGTTCAACTCGCCACATGCGACCCTTCGGGGATAACGCGGCAAGAAGTCACACTATATGTGTAGCTTACTTGCGTTTTTTTTTTAGTTGCGAAAGAGGTGTGTAAGGATAGGAAGAAATGGAGGCAGCTCTGCAGAGGCTCTGGCCACCCCCAATGAAATGGCGACAGAGTTATAGCTCTTTATTCCGAGTCCATTAAGAACCCCTGCTATGTACTCATGTCCACAGGTACACATTGAATACGAGTACATGAGTATATTGATGAATTTCTTTCTCAGTTTGTGTGAGTAGGCAGATTGTAACGGTGATCAGAGCCTGCCCCAAGCCTGGGAGAGTCTCGGTGCTCAATACGTATTACTATAATGAGCAGTAATATGAGCATGTACCTCTATATCAGGGGTCGGCAACCTTATGTTATAAAAGGGCCAAATATTTTACGTGGGACTTAGTGCGGGCCGCACTTGGGCAGTGGTGGATCTAATGGTCAGCATGCATTTCAGCAAATGCTGACTAGCACCCCCCCCCCCCCCTTGCCGCGGCCCTTGGGACCTCTTGTGAGTTATGCATCGTAAACATTAATCAATTGACGTACGAACTACAAATGAAAATTACCCCCAAATTCACTATTAATTCTACCCCCCAAAATAAATCTCATATTGTAGAAACCCCGTCAATTCAATTTGGGAATCCCCCGATTCTTTAAGGTTTTCATTCAATACGCTCATTTTTATAATTTTAAATTTCTTGATAAATACTTTTATTTTGTCATTTACTGCAAATAGATTTGTTGTTTTCCGGCACGTGCGTTGCGGGCCGCACCAAGACGCCTCAAGGGCCGCATGCGGCCCGCGGGCCGCAGGTTGCCGACCCATGCTCTATATCATCATGTACCTGATGTATTTACATACGCATTATAAATGCATGTACGTAAACACGCAAATGAGGGTCAATGTCATTGACATAAACAATATTAAAGAGGTTTTTTTTTTTTAAGAAATCCTGTGCGGGAGACTCCCTAGAATCTAGAGTCTCTAGGCGTCTATGCCACTTGTTGTAGTGCCGCAGAAGTGTACGAGCTAGGTCGTCGCTACAAAACGCCAATACTCAAGCAAGACCCAATTGCTGTAAGGCTGGATGGACCTTTGGTGAACGTTCATTGGTAAAGGTTTATGAATTTTTCAACCCAGCGAAGAGCAAATTTGAAAATATAAATGGTACATTTTTTGTGCTCCGCCGGGATTCGTACCCACAGCCTTCCCATTCAGAGTCCGCAGTGTTCCCACTGAGCTACGGACCGGTCAATTAAGTCAAGTCAAGTTAAGAGGTGGTACATTTCATGAAACTTTTGGTGTATTGTAACGCAAAGCAACTAAGCTGCACACATAGTGTAACTAAAGCCGAACACGTCGCATGTGGCGAAGAGAAATGATTAGTATTTTACCTTGGGCTTTCCGAAGGATTTATTTGCCAGCATCATGAGGTCTGTTTATCCACGTTGCTCTGGTAACTAGTAGGAAAAGTCTTCACCAAGTCTAGGAAACTTGGCAAGGATGTCCAGAACTTCTGCAACCTGAGAAAAAAAAACACACATTTATATTAGTACTCAGTCTCATGTAAAGCATACTAAAAATCTAACTAGAAAATCTCAAAACTCAGTTAAAAAAACCCTAATACGTGTCATTTAAATAGGTACCCAAACTTCAGATGAATATTATCTGTGGTACTCTTGCCACCCCTCCCTGAAACAGGGGTACCATTGGCAAAGTAATGTGTGGGTGTACCGCCTAATAAATCATTGACCAAATAATGGCCAATGATTGAAAATGGCTGTCAATATATTATAGCTAATTTAATGATTAAGAAGTTATTTTTGTCTTTCAGGGATGAAATAGATCAGGAACCAAGTCGGTACAATAAGCCCCAAGAAAAATGTGACGTCACCCGGCCGATATCCTAAAGAAACGGCTAAACAATATTAATTTATTGGTTGCCTAGGTTGCCAACCTAGACCTTGAGGTATGGTAGGTACTTTGTTCTAGCGCTCAAGAAATAAATCAACTAGTGAAGAAAATCTGTGTTTAGTTTTCACATTATTATTTTTAAAATGAATCTTTACAATATCAATACACAAACCCTGAAACTTTTAATTACTAGACTGGAAGAGATGAACGATTTTCTCTACATTTCGTCAGAGTCATATTCGACGTCTTTAGGAGGCGTGTGTCTTCTACAAGGAAGAAATACGAACTGTTGAATTATTGTTGTTTGCTCGAGGTCGAAGGCTGTAGGTACATTTATTGACCTTTGGTGATGCATTCATAGACTTGTACAGAAGGACGATATTATGTCATCTTGTGAAACCGTCAGAATTATGAAAGGGCGGATCATAGAAGTTAATAAATGTACCTACAACCTTCGACCTCGAGCAAACAACAATAATTAACAGTTTGTGTTTCTTCCTTGTAGAAGACACACGCCTCTTGAAGACGTTGAATATGACTCTGACGAAACGTAGAGAAAATCGTTCATCTCTTTCCACAGTCAGTAACATCCGTTTTATTTCATTCCAAAAAATATGTAAATTTGATCATCACCCACACGATACTGAAAATTTAGTATAACTTTTCCATCTTTTATTATATTGTCCTTCGTGGTCGTCTTTCGTCGTCGAGTTTCGATTTTCAAAATCAATGCCATCACAGCAGATGAAACACATTCATGACCTATGGCAAATTAATTTTTGTATATATGCTGCAATGCTGCGAGCTTTCGCGTGTGTGTTTACAAATGTATGAAAACTTTTAGCAATAAATCTGTTTGTTCATACTGAAAATGTATGGAACCATATTGACATCTAGCGGCAAAACGTGAAAGTTTTTTTTACATTTTCTTTTATTTCATGCAAATTAAAAAAATAAATAAAACCAAATAAAAATGGAAATCTGTAATCTAAGTTGCAAACATATATAACATTTGAGATTCATATTACATGCATTCTTACAAGCAGACATGTATAAGTTCGCGCTTACATATGCTGCATGTGTACTTACAACATAACAACCCATTCCAATGAACATACGCCCTGCAACTATTGCCAACCTTCCCTGAAACAAAGGTGAAATTTGCAAAGTAAACCATTTTTTTAAGTATGGGGGTCAGCCTCATACCAACCTATAAGTCAACGAAATTATTTTGTGTATTTCTTTACATACTCTAAGTTGCAAAGATACATACCATTTGAGATTCATATTAAATGCATTCCCACAAGCAGACAGGTAAAAGTTCGCGCTTACAAATGCCTCATGTGGACTTACAACAAAAAACCTAATCTCAAATGAACATAAGGCCTGCAACTCTTGCCGACTTTTCCTCAAAAGAGATAAAATTTGCATGGTGAACCATTGCTTACAGTATGGGTGGTCAGCCACATACTAACCTTTTAGTCAAGGAAATTATTTTGTTTAGTTCTATAATCTAAGTTGCAAAGATACATACCATTTGAGATTCATATTAAATGCATTCCCTCAAGCACACACTTATAAGTTCGCGCTTACACATGCTACATGTGTCCTTACAACATAAAAACAATCTCTAAAGAACATAAGCTCTGCAACTCTTGCCCATCTTCCCTCAAACAGGGATGACGTTGGCAAAGTGAACCATTTTTACAGTATGGGTGGTCAGCCTCACACCAACCTATAAGACAAGGAAATTATTTTGATTTCTATTCTTTATAATCTGTAATCTAAGTTGCAAAGCTATATTACATAGTTATATAACAGTGACAAAACGATACATGACCAAATAACAAAGTAACAAAACAGCACAGTGACAAAAAAAGCACGGGGACAAATAAACAGTGAAAAAACAGGAAGGTGACAAAATAGCACAGTGACATAACAGCACAGTGACAAAACAGCACGGTGATAAAACAGCACAGTGATCTAACAGCAGTGTCAAAACGGCACATTGACAAAAAAGCACGGTGACAAAACAGCACAGTGACATAACAGCACAGTGACAAAACAGCACGGTGACAAAACAGCACAGTGATATAACAGCACAGTGACAAAACGGCACATTGACAAAAAAGCACGGTGACAAAACAGCACAGTGACATAACAGCACAGTGACAAAACAGCACAGTGAAAAAAAATGACGGTGACAAAACAACACAGTGACAAATCAGCACAGTGACCAAACTACACGGTGACAAAACACCACAGTAACAAAACAGCACAGTGACAAAGCAGCACGTTGACAAAACAGCATAGTGACAAAACAACACGGAGACAAAAAAGCACAGTGAAAGAACAGCACAGTGACACAACAACACGGTGACAAAACAACACGGTAACAAAACAGCACAGTGACAAAACAGCACAGTGACAAAACAGCACAGTGACAAATCAGCACAGTGTCAAAACAGCACAGTGACAGAACAGCACCTTAACCAAAAATCACAGTGACATAACACAAGTACACTAGCAGACTCGTAAAAGTTCACGCTTACACATGCTGCATGTGGACTTACAACATAAACACCCAACTCAAATGAACATAAGTGCAACTCTTTTTGCACTTATGTTCATTTGAGTAAAAAAAAAAAATATTTGCATACACTATCGATGTATTTATTATATTAAGGTATAACCGTTTACAGTGCGGGATATTCCCAGTATTTTTTTGTAATGGCGGATTTTCATAAATTTATTTTATCAAAGCCTAACAAATCTAGGTAAATGTTCCTTTACAAAAACTGCGTGTTTTTATTTTACATGTTTTTTAATACTACGAAGTTTAACGCGAGGAAACTATGTGCAATATAAACATTTCACAAATGTTAAGGGGTTGGGCTGCGTAGCAGCCAGGGGCAACGCCCCTAGTTAATTCAATAATACTGCAGTTCGTCTGCTGGTGAAAGGACCACGAACACATAATATGTGCTGTCTACCTTCGGAGCTGTAAATTGTTTTAATAGATTCACGATTACTATAATTGATGCTGATCTCATTTTGAATGCCGACTTCGAACAGGTCACACGTGAAGACGTTAAAACAGTGACAAGCGAAACGTCAGTCCCGTTACTCGCTAAGCAGAGATCTGGAACACAAGAATGTTCTTTTTTTTGCGATCAATAAAAGCAGGATTATCGATGCCGAAACCATGTAACCTTGGTGCCTTAGTACTTAAAAGATAGAAAAATTTACATACAAACAAAGCCGCTTTCACGATTCATTTCTTCGCTAGATTGCCGTGAACATTGTAGATTTTAATTTAATTTAGAAGTACACACGCGTAACGGGCCTGTTGCACCAAACTCCAATCCGACGAAAATCAAAATTAAGTGTGATTTCTCCCTTTCAAATCAAACAATTGATTGCATATACGTAAGTCAGCTGATGTGAATCATATTTCCTGTTCAAATTCCATCACATTTTTACCAACTTTCGAGAAATATTTAACCGAGGTACTTACCAGAACTAAGCAATCAAATTTGATGTTTCAATCAAATATTGATTGGAGGTTGTTGCAACAGGCCCTTAGTTTTTGAAATTGTGACAATTGTCCCTTACCTTCCGTTTTACAAAAAAAAATGAAATCAACCAGCTTTTTCTTTTTAAGGTTTTGTTGTTTTTATATACTTAAATGTTATTTATTATTTGTATTCCTTGACTTATAGGTTGGTATGAGGCTGACCACCAAGGTCGGCAAAAATTGTAGGGCTTATGTTCATTTGAGGTTTGGATTTTATTTGTAAGTACACAATCAGCATTTGTAAGCGCGAACTACACGTGTTTGTTTGTGGGCATACATCTGAGAGCTTTGAATGAATATATCTCTGCAATTTAGATTATAGATTATTAACCAGCATACACACAATTAAAACATATTTGTTAAATTCTTGAATACAATTCTTACAATAAAAAAACAATCATTTGTAAACGCAAACTTCCACAAATCTGTATGCGGGCTTTCATTGAATATGAATCTTAAATTTGCGTACATTATTGCAATTTAGATTATAGATTATAGACTGTGTTATAATGCTAGGTTTGATATATCGCATTTCCCCTACATTTTGTCTCGCAACTATAATTTCCTGTGGCTGCAACTTTGATTAAACAATAATTATATATGCACGTGATTTGAGTAACTAATACGCGGTTTTAAAACAAACGTCGCTGGTTGTGAGCTCAATGAAAACCTGTCCCCATGTACTACAAGATAACGTTTTGACTCAACCCTGGCGTTGACCACAAATGTACAGAAATTTAAAAAGCACATCTAGTGAGAGTTTTTATCTCAAATCATTTTTGTGGTTGAGTTTAAAGTGGAGTTTTTTTACTTGGGGTAGTGTGACGTAATAGAAAATATTCTACGTAGGTGAGTTTTTTTTTAAATAACACCACGTCCGCTGGTAGTAAGTGGGACATTTTATATATAATCTAAGTTGCAAAGATACATTAAAATTAAAAGATCATATCGAATGCATGCCCACAAACAGACACGCGTAGTTCGCGCTTAAAAATGCTAAATGTATACCTAAAAATTAAAATCCAAACCTTAAATGAACATACAACCTTCAACTTTTGCCGACCTTTCCTGAAACAGGGATAACATTGGCGAAGTGAACCACTTTTTTACATTATGAGTGGTCAGCCTCTTCTAAATCTAAATCTAGGTTGCAAAGATATGTATCATTTGAGGTTCATATTAAATTCATTCCCACAAGCAGACACGCATAATTTCACGCTCACACATGCCGCATGTGGACCTACAATATAAAAATCCAATCTCAAATGAACATAAGCCCTGCAACTCTTGCCGACCTTCCCTGAAACAGGGGTGACATTGGCAAAGTGAACCTACAAAGTGAACCTCATACCTACCTATAAGTCAAGGTATAGCAAATATTTTGTACCTGACGATGGAAACATTGTTTCCGAAACCGGTCGTACATTATTGAGTTTTACTCGCCCCGTAACCTAATACAAGTTGTTTTTTTATTTTTAATTTTATTCTTTTATTCATACTTCGTTAATAATTGAATAATAGGTACTTAGTGTCATATTTAAATCAACCGTTAAATTTAAAACAGTGAATGATTGCAGTTCAAGTGTACAGTAAAATACCCGCAATTACAGAGTCACTTGACTGTTTGAGCAATTTAGTCCGCAGACCTGGAGGTCAATGGCGAAACAATCATAATTCAAAAACTCCTCAAACTCAAATAAATTAGTCAATTCACTCGCAAACGAGAGCGATTTAAGTCACGTTCAATTTCATTAGTAAGAGCAAGCATCATTTTTATCCGGTATATTATTTGTTGTGTACATTCCTTGACCTATAGGTTGGTATGCGGCTGACCACCCATGCTATAAAAAATGGTTCACTTTGCCAATGTCACTCTTGTTCCAGGGAAAGTCGGAAAAAGTTGCAGGGTGTATATACATTTGAGGTTTGGATTTTAATTTGTAAGTACACATACAGCATTTGGAAGCATGGAAGGCATGCATTTGATATGAGCTTTGAATGTTAATATATACTTGGGGCCGTCCATAAATTACGTCATCGATTTTAGCCGATTTTCGACCCTCCCCCCTTAAAATCATCCTATAGTCATTATCTAATGACCCCCCCCCCCTCCTCCTGCTGTAATAATGGATCTATAATCTATAATCTATAATCTAAGTTGCAAGGATATATTCATTCAAAGCTCTCAGATGTATGCCCACAAACAAACACGTGTAGTTCGCGCTTACAAATGCTGATTGTGTACTTACAAATAAAATCCAAACCTCAAATGAACATAAGCCCTGCAACTCTTGCCGACATTCCCTGAAACAGGGGTGACATTGGCAAAGTGAACCATTTTTTACAGTATGGGTGGTCAGCCTCATATTAACCTATAAGTCAAGGAATACGAGTAATAAATAACATTTAAGTATAAGAAAACAACAAAACCTTAAAAATAAATCTATAGGTACAAAAAAAGTAAAAAATGTCTTGTGCAAAAAATGTAGCAAGCCAATAAACCAACATTAAAAATCAGCATTGCAGATTAGCCGCCACTTCTTCCTGTCCTTGCATACTTCTTTCATTTCATCCAGAGTCATAACTTTTTTCATACAAGCTCTCCTTTTATTATGACTCTGGATATCCCATTCACTCGCTATTTCGAAAATTTGGTCCATCCATACCTTTCTCGGTCTTCCTCTTCCACGACATCCATCAATTCTTGCAGCATATACTTTCTTCGTCATTCTTTCCTCATTCATTCTCTCCAAATGTCCAAACCATCTAAGTATACTTCTTTTAATCTTTACTTTCACACTTTCTCTTACACCGCATTCCTCTCTAACAAAATCATTCCTCACCCTATCACTCCGTCTTTTTCCAATCATACTTCTTAAGTAATCCATTTCTACCGTATGGACTTTACTAATCTCACTTTCACTCACCGTCCAGGCTTCACTTCCATACATCAGAGTGGGCACTAGTATACCACCGTGCACCGCCAGTCGAACATTTTTTGAAAGATTCTGGTTTTTGGCGATGCTAGCGGTAGCACCCAGTACGCACCTGCCTTTCATTATTCTTCTTTCAAATTCACCGGTCATTCTTCCATCTTTTTCAAACTTACTTCCCAGGTATACAAACTCATTTACGACATCAACATTCATTCCATTAATTTTAAATTCATAATTCATACTTTCATCATCTCTTTCAAAAATCAATACTTTCGTCTTACTTGCATTCAACTTCAAATGGTTACCTAACAAAGCTTCATTCAATCTAGAGAGCATTGTTTGCAATTCTATTGCAGAATCAGATACAAGAACTGCATCATCTGCATACAGTAGAACACTCACTTTGCTCTCTCCTATCATCAATCCACAATCATTAAGTCTAGCATCCCTGACACACTTGTCCATAACTATGTTAAATAGCCATGGACTCATCACACATCCTTGCCTCACACCCTTATACACTTCAAACCACTCACTATACTCACCATCAATACACATGTTTCATGCACATCAGTTTGCATGCACCGCACCTAGGAGAGCCCCATTCACTCCGTATGCTTTCAAAACATCCCATAACATACCTCTGTCCACTGAGTCAAAAGCCTTTTCCAGATCTACAAAGGCCGTGAACAGCTTCCGCCTCACCGACAATTGTTTTTCAACAAGTTGTCGTAGAGTAAAAATCTGATCAACACAGCCTCTACCGGCCATAAAGCCGGACTGTATATCGGAAATCCTTTCACTAGTAGTCAGAATCACATTTTTTATAATCACCTTACAGAAGACTTTTCCTGGTATACTGAGTAGACTGATTGGTCTGAAGTTCTGACAGTCTTTTTTGTCCCCTTTACCTTTGTAAATGGGAACAATGACTGCCTTCCTCCAATCCATCGGTACTACTCCTGCATTAACACAAAGCTTACATAATTCGTACATCCAATCTATCACACATTCACCTCCTGCTTTAAACATTTCACCATTTATACCATCAAACCCAGCAGACTTCCCATTCTTCAGACGTGAAATAGACACTTTCATTTCTTCTTTCAAAATATTCAATTCATTCTCTTCATCTATCTGTTCATAAATTCTTCTTTCACCCTGACCAAAAATTTCTTGAAAATAGTTCTTCCATCTTTTGCATACTTCTTCATTCTCCCATACCATCTCACCGGCAGCACTTTTGACTCCTGGAGTGGTCAATGCAGAAGATTTATTTCTATCCGCATTGATCCACCTCCAAAATTCCTTCTTACTGTCGGTGAAACTTTTGTTAATCCTTTCATCAATCTTTCTTTGTTCATTCATCTTGCTTTCATAAATTATAGTCTTCGCCATTCTCTTAGCTGTCTTATATTCGTCTTCTAGCTTTCTATCATTTCTATCATTCAGCCAATTTTCATAACACTTTTTCTTAACTTTCACAGCTTCTTTCACTCTATCATTCCACCAGGCATCTCCTTTCAATTTTCCACCTTTCGTTACCCCACATACTTTTTTAGCACATTCAATCATTCCTTCCTTTAGATCTTTCCACATGCTTTCAATATCTTTTCCACACACATTCTTCTCAAGTTCATTTACACTTAAAATTTTGTGGAGCTCTGATACATACTTCTCTTTCACATTTTCTTCATTCAGCCTTTCTACTTTTATTCTAGTCATTCTTACTTGCTTCTTACGTTTCTTCTTTCTTACTTCACCAAGCACTATTTTAGCACATAAGAGATAGTGATCACTGCCTATTTCAGGCCCGCGGTAGACACGGCTATCTCTTACGGCTCCTCTCAGTCTTTCATCCACACAGATGTAGTCAATGATTGTGCGACTTCCCACAATCTGCCTCGTGTACAGATGCACATCCTTATGCCGAAACCAAGTATTCGATGCAAAAAGACTGTGCTCCGCACACAAAGCAATCAGATGTCGCCCATTATCATTGACTACACCTCTCCCACCAGGACCAATTATTTTCAAACATTCATCTCTCTGTGCACCTATCCATCCATTCATATCACCTAAAATTACAATGTTTTCATTATTCTTCCTTTCATGCACAACCGCATTCAATTCATTCCAAAAACTCATTCTCACCTCCATACACTCTGAATCAACAGGAGCATAACAGGCAACCAAGAAAAGTCTCAAACTGTTAATTTTGAATTTGACAACCAAAATCCTGGGAGAAATTCTTCGATAACCTGTTATACATCCTTTTACACACTCACTCACAATCACACCTACACCCTGCCTTTCATTCCCATCTTCCACACCTGACCAAATATACAATTCACCGTTCACTAATACTTTCTCACCATTCCCTTTCATTTTTGTTTCTGTCACACCCATTACTTTTATTCGTTTCTCTTTCATTACATTCATAATTTCTTTCTCCTTGCAATCATTCATCTTCCTTACATTCCATGTCCCGAAAGCCCATTCATTCTTTCTATGAAAATTAGTGGCGGCATTTCCACAACGTGCACGTACAAAATTATTGTGGGTGGCCATTTCTACATAACAAAATTTGAAAAACTTAAGTTAGTAAATATAGTACACAGAAAAAAAATATGTATATAGCTAAAAAACATAAAATTGAAACATAAAAAAGTTAAAAGTAAAGTTAATAAATATACAAAGAAAAAAAATAAAAATAGTTAAAAAAACAAATAATACATTGTCCATATAAAAGTTCACAATTTTAATTTAGCGCCATGTGCCATGTTGTCCTCTTGAATCAGGTAGGTAGGACACAAGTTGTATTTTTTCCTTCCAATAATTTTGTTTTTGTTCCAAAAAATTTTCAAAATAGTTGAGGTTATGTACCAAAAATTTTTCTTTAAAAGATGCAAACACAAACTATTGCCTTTCCCTTTAAAACTTCACATCCAAATTCTCGTGTCTTTATACGCCTGCAGACTCTTTTGATCCCTTTTTTCATTGAATGATGTATTTTTTTTTTTCGTTTTCGTGTAGACATTTACGACAAATTTTGTCCATAATATGGATGAGCTTAATAATTAATAATATTATATTACTTACATAATATTTTGTAGAAATTGGTATTTACAAGAACGACGTCACTTTTGGTACTCGAACATCATTTGCCATCATCCGCAGACCAGACTCCCCCGCCTTAATGCGAATGACGTAATATATGGACAGCCCCCTTGCAACTAGATTCTAGAAATATATAATTTATATTGCTTTAACTAAAACTATCCGAAATGATTCCATATACAAATCTCAAACCGAAATAATATTATTAAAGTATCCGTATTCATGTAAGAAATTTTAAATCACAACATCAAGAGTTTTTATCTCCGTCCATTGCCCAACACAATCGTGCTGCCAAATAGATCACGACTCTTGATCGCTTTTACCTATTTATAGAACTGATGGTGGACGCGACACAGCCCGAGGCCGATCTATGATCCGTCCGAGTGTGCAATTTTCAAAGTTGATCCAAGTTAAATGATCAATTTACCGATTGAATTGTCTGCAACCTTGATTTCGGCGACCGCCAACGACTGCAAAAACTACGGCTCTTCCTACTTGTTTGTACATTGACTTTGACCCAGTTCTTTTTTGCAGATGATTCCTAATTTTACTATAATTTTGTCCGGTCGATATAGCTAGCTCAGTTGGTAGAGTGCTTGCATTCCATGCCGTGAACTCGGGTTGGAATCCCATGGAGTTTCCCGTTTCGGTTTTTATTTCAAACCCCACAATAAAATAACTGCAAGCTTTACTCAGCTTTCACAAGAAAGGAGTACCAGCCCTCTAGGGAGCTGGGAAACCCCCACTTTAACTGAAGTGGTTGGCGTAAGGCAGGCCTGCTTACCTGTAAAAATAAATACTCTAAGCACTCGCCACATGCGACCCCTTCGGGGATAACGCGGCAAGAAGTTACGCTATACTAATAAAATATACTTAAAACACGCATGAGGGTGTCACAGATGATCCTTTTCTTTGCAGCATCATGAAGGATGTGATGTCTGATGCTGGACTTGGATGAAATCGAATGAAATTGGGACAAATTTCGATGACATTGCTGTTTTCCTAGTGGACGATCACTTAGATCTTGAATCACTGCTGGGTCGGGTCACAACCATCGGGAAGGCCTTCCGCCACAAAAAAATATAGAATTGCATGAGCGTTCTGTGATACCCTTCCCTGGATGGAAGTGTATAAACGGAACGGGTAAGAGGCTGGGTTTTCGCAATGACCTTCTCTAGCCGACCTTCCCTGAAACAGAGGAGGTAATGGCTTAGTATTTTGTTGTTGTTTACACTATGGGTGGTCAGCCTCATACCAACCTACAAGTCAAGGAACTCTAATAATCTGTAATACAGCACTATTATCCATTCACCTGTTAATTTAGTATATTACCAGAACAGCAACAGGTATTTTAGTATAAAATGTTACGCTAAAACTCGTAACCAAAAATGGAAGGAAAGTTAAACGCTCAATAGTGGCGCTCATTTTTGCTTCACACTTTTACACAATATGGATGAGTTTTAACGTTGAGAATGAGTATTAAAGATGGTGAATGTTTAAAGGCAAGCAAACGGTTATCATATCACGACTCCATATAACGGATCTCTGCATCTCCAGAACTCGCTAAATAAATACCCGGACAATGGGTTGGTACTTCCACACAGCCTATGGCCAAGGCCTTCCAAGTTTCAACTCAAACAAAGCAACTAAGCTACACATATCGTGTAACTTCTTGCCTGCGTTATCCCCGAAGGGGTCGCATGTGACGATTCGGGACCTATTTATTTTTATTACCATCGCATTACATTACCAGCTCCCGGGGGGGGTTGGTTCCCATTTATTGTGAGTAAACCTTGAGATCGAACCCTTGCTCTCGGCATGGAATGCAAGCATTCTACCAATTGAGCTATCAACCTTTTTACGAGCTTGGTCGTCGTCGCTACAAAGCGCCAATTCTCAAGCAAGACCCAGTTGCTGTAAGGCTGAATGGACCTTTGGTGACCGGTCATTGGTAAAGGTTTTATGAATTTTTCAACCCAGCGAAGAGAAAATTTGAAAATATAAATGGTACATATTTTGTGCTCGGCCGGGATTCGAACCCACAACCTTCCATTGAGAGTCCGAAGTGTTACCACTGAACTACGGACCGGTCTGCGAAGGTCTACGAAGCGTTTCCCAAAAATTTATGAAAACTGAAACGCTCACGAGAGGCACTTGGTAAAAACGATGCTTAAATTTATACTTAGATGTTGGTCTCCTCTCTCCGACCCACATCACTTGATTTTAGTTCGTATAAAATATCTCTACCATCTATCGCAATATAATTCCATTGCAATATTCAATTGTAACATTGTAGTTTTTTTTTTGCAAGGCTTGTTCATACAATGAACCGTTTATAAGTAGAATATAACTTCAGGGCTTTTTGTCAATGAAGGATAGCGTGGTCGGATATAACTGCATTATTTATAACTGCATGTTTCCCTTCAGAAGAAATATGCGATTATCAGTGAAATTGGCACCTTTGATACTGAAAGCATGAAAGATGGATCTTTTGCTTCGTCCAAACAATTGTCTAAGGTTCTTTAAACCAAGATTTTCTCACTAGACTTGGAGTTCGCCTTCCATCAATTCTTCCCTGTTTGATGAGATGCAGCAAAGAGTAGATCTGGAAGTTTCATCAGTCATCACCACGGTAGATCTTACCTACCGAATATCGGCAATATTCGTATGAAGACCTGTCAATCCAAGATGGCCGCAAGTGAGCAGCTGATTAGTATTCATGCAAATATTATCGATATTCGGTAGGTAAGAATCACCTTGGTGATGAGACTTCCAGCCCTTTCTGGCGGTAGCTTATTAGAATATTGACCGGTCCGTAGTTCAGTGGTAACACTTCGAACTCTGAATGGAAAGTTGTGGGTTCGAATCCCGGCGGAGCACAAAGAATATACCATTTATATTTTCAAATTTGCTCTTCGCTCGGTTGAAAAATTTATACACCTTTACCAATGACCGGTCACCAAAGGTCCATCCAGCTTTACAGCAACTAGGTCTTGCTTGAGAATTGACACTTTGTAGCGTCGACCAAGCTCGTAAAAGTCCGGCCGATAGCTCAGTTGGTAGAATGCTTGAAGCAAGAAGTTACACTATATGTGTAGCTTAGTTGCGTTTAGCAGAACAAAGTGCACTCACATTGTTGGAAAGCAATAAGCCAACCAAGGGTCAATGAATTTGTAACCTTTAACTGTGTCAGCTATAGTAACTCGGTTCACATGTCATTCCTTGAAGTGCTGGACTGTACTGTCTTTCATCGTCCTTTATTCTGTACACGAAGTGTACTACTTACCGGTTCAAACTCAACTAAAGTGTCTACCTAAACTAAAACAGCGCTCCTAGCTATCGTTTTAATTTCAATACATATTCGTGTAACTGGTATATTTGAGTTTAAACGCAATCTATCTAATGTATAAAATTGAATGTATGTGTGTATGTGTATTAGGTACGTATGATCGCTGTGGATTCCTTAACCTCTCATACGATTTTAATGAAACTTTCAAGGAGTGTGTAAAATACTTTTGGAATGGTTCCTGTGAAGTCTGATGTCAATCGCATTATACTTTTTTTTCGTATAAAATAAATAGAATACTCGTAGTTGCTCCTCATGCCTGACTAAGCCCCTTATCAGTTATTGTTATTTTTTTAGGGAACATGTAAATTACGCTCCAAATGGGTCGTGTAAACTTTGATATCGATCGTATTACACAAAAAAAACGGTTCTGTTGTTGCGTAAAACTATTCCTTATTGGTGGGAAAAAATGACTCCTGTATTGAAACTCGTGAGGCACTGATAGTGTCTTATACTTGGAATACTGTGGAACATTTATTAGTAACGGATAGTCGGTGATAAGTTATTCTCGACACGTCGGCGACTGCAAACAAGTGCAATCAATCCTAACTGTGCAGAGAGTCATTTGGCCGAACACTTTTATGGGTTGTTAATATTATAAACTGTTTATATTGCCAATCAATTCACGGCGGTGAAGCTGTTAATTATCGGATAACTTTAATGGATTGCACTTGCCGATATGATGTTATGCAATTGATCAAGTTAAGATGTTGCCATTTTAACACTAATGTGTGGGAAAAATATCCGGCTGATTTATATTTGGCTGGGAGTCTCATCTCCACGGTAATTCTTACCTACCGAATATTGGTAGCATTTGTATGAAGACTAATCAGCTTTTCACTTGCAGCCATCTTGGATTGACAGGTCTTCATAAAAATATTACAGATATTCGGTAATAATAATAATAATAAACTAGATTTATCTGCGCCTTTTTGTGATTTACATCACTACAAAGGCGCATGTGGGCTCTAGCTGGAAAACAAGAATGCTTTGAGCATCTTCCTGAAGGTTGTCTCATCTTCCTGGACTCTCAGGCTCTCTGGAAGAGCATTCCATGCCGCTGGCCCGGCAACACGGAAAGAGCGATTCCCGAAACCTGTGCATGACTGTCTTTTCGGCAGCTCCAACAGACTGACACATGACCCAGCTGACCTCAGAGTAACTCCCCCTTCACTTAAACAAGTTCTACTCCTGAGTTCCACTAGATAGTCAGGAGCCAGCTCATGAAGAGTCTTACAAACCATCAAGTAAAGCTTGAAAGCTAAGTGAGAATTACCGTGGTGATGAGACTTTGAGCCCTGGCTACCCTTACGTCAATTACATCACTCGAATCAGGGGTTTCCCAAATGGGGAATTACTCATTTCTCATGAAGGCTTAGTAATTCTTAAAAGTATAATGATTCAGGATTGAAATAAACACCGAAACAGAAAACCATTTCTCTCACCCTTGGTGGGGGGTTTGAACCCTAGCCTAGCATTGAACGTAAGGGCTCTAAGCTAAACCAAGAAAGATTCCGACCGGACTCAGATCAAGAGTGTACCTAAGTATGACAACGTATGACGAAAGTTTGAAGGAATTGAATAAACTATTAGGCTCGATATTTTCACAGTTAGCATAATTATGTGACTTGATAATAACTGATAATAAAACTACATAAGTGCCTCATTTTCATTCGGTATCAAGTCGCTATGCTAACGTTGAAAATACCTAGACTAAGAGGCTTTCACGGCTGAATTAAGTCGCTTAAAATAGTTTTTCCGGGTTTTGACCATGGTCCATTGCTTTTATCGTCTTTCGTCCTTTTATCTTATTGTTTCCTCATGTTTTTTTTAAAGAAATCCTGTGCGGGAGACTCCCTAGATTTGAGAGACTCTAGGGGTCTATGACACTTGTTGTAGTGCCGCAGAAGTGCTTACGAGCTTGGTAATCGCTACAAAGCGTCAATACTCAAGCAAGATCCAGTTGCTGTAAGGCTGGATGAACTTTTTAGTGACCGGTCGTTGGTAAAGGCTTATGAATTTTTCAACCCAAGCGAAGAGTATATTTGAAAATACAAAAGGTATCATTTTTGTGCTCCGCTGGGATTCGAACCCATAACCTTCCATTAACGAGTCCGAAGTGTTGCTACTGGACTGCGGACCGGTATGCTTACATTTACTTTACTTTAGGACCGGTCCGTAGCTCAGTGATAACACTGCGGACTCTGAATGGGAAGGTTGTGGGTTCGATTTCCGGCGGGGCTCAAAAAATATACCATTTCTACTTTCAAATTTGCTCTTCGCTGGGTTGAAAAATTCATAAAACCTTTACCAATGACCGGTCACCAAAGGTCCATCCAGCCTTACAGCAACTGGGTCTTGCTTGAGAATTAGCGCTTTGTAGCGACGACGATCAAGCTCGTAAAAAGGTCGATAGCTCAATTGGTACAATGCTTGCATTCCATGCCGAGAGCAAGGGTTCGATCCCAAAGGTTTACTCAGCCTTCACAAGAAATGAGAACCAGCCCCCCCGGGAGCTGGGAAAACCCCAACTTCAACTGAAAGTGGTTGGTGTGAGGCCGGCTCCCTTACCTGTAAAAATAAATAGGTCCCGAAGCGCCACATGCGACCCCTTCGGGCTGGCAAGAAGTTACACTATATGTGTAGCTTAGTTGCGTTTTTTTTTTAGTATATAAATTAGGAATTGAATTGACTATAAGACTTTTCGTGTTTATTCTAGCAATCCAAGCGTGTATAAACTATAACAATCAAAGACAATACACAATAAAACCGTATTCCATTCTTTATTGTTTCATTCTTCAGATATCTTACAGGCAGGTGATGTTCAATCCGACGACAAATTTCCTTTCATTGAAAAAGCAGCTCTATTCTTAGTGCTCAAGTTAGTTAACACGCACAATCACTTAGCAGTTTTCCTGAATAACGGCAGACAGGAAGGCGAAATACAATGCACAATGGTGAAAAAAACTAAGACGGTTCAAGCAATGACAAAGCAGGTAATTGCTAAATGGAAGACCACGTCAAGGAAGCTCAACGGTTTTGTATTTTTTTGTATACGTGGGTATACTACGTAAATTTTTTGTATCCAATGCACGCGTTTAGAGTCGTTTAAATTGATTGAAAATAATTGAAATTCTGGTCAAGGAATTCTGTTTGATAATTTAAATGTTTTTCAAGATATAGTCAATGTTTGATTTTATCTTGTTAAGTTATTGTAGTAGCATTGTAGACCGTTTTCTAAAAATGGACATTTTTAGGAAAGAATATACTCTCACAGTTCTTGCCGGTTTTTAATTTTGGGGTTTGAAATAAACACCGAAACGGGAATCATTTCTGACACCCTCGGTGAGATTCGAACCTGAGCTCACGGCATGGAATGCAAGCACTCTACCAACTGAGCCATCGACCGGAAAATTTGATCAAAGGCGCGTGTTGTTTATTTGACATCCTGTTTCAGGGATGTCGGCAAGAGTTGCAGGGCTTATGTTCATTTGAGGTTTGGATTTTATTTGTAAGTACACAATCAGCATTTGTAAGCGCGAACTACACGTGTTTGTTTGTGGGCATACATCTGAGAGCTTTGAATGAATATATGTTTGCAACTTAGGTTATGATTATAGATAGATGAAAGACCTAGCTTTAATCTGTGAAAATATTATGATAATATTATCATTACCTCTCGTTACCATTTGTTCCAAACAGAGGAGAGCATGCATGTATATATTCAGTGTGTGTTTCCAATAGAAGCACTCACATGTGCATACAATGTGACAGGCATGTTCAAGGATCGTATCGTATGTACATACATACATACAGATCGCTTGTTTGTACATACAGTGTGACAGGCGTTCTCAAGGATCGCCCCGAGTGGGAAACTGAGTTGACTCTGACAGACGCAAATTGACATGCTTTATGGGCCAGCAGTCCTTTACAAATCACCAATCCGATTATAATAGCTTAGGTGATTTCACACGGTTCAGTTAACATTCATTGCTGAACGATTCTAGCGAATGAACCTACTAGTATACTAGATCTAAATGAGTCAATAATGTCGTTATTTTTTTGTTGTTTTTGTTCTAATGTTAGAATATTAGAGACGGATAAAGAAAGGGCATTTAGAAAAAGGTTGAAACCTCACTTTTTCCCTCGTTTGATGACTTGTTTGATGGCGCTCTTTAAACTGCAAAGTGCATATGTATAATATTAAAGGTAAAACTGTTTTAGTGTTCTATAATCTATAATCTAAGCTGCAAAGATATGTTAACATTTAAGGCTCATATTAAATGCATGCCCACAGACAGGCACATGTAGGTTCGCGCCTACGCATTCTGCATGTGTGCATACAAATAAGCAAAACCTCACATTAACATAAACCTTGCAACTCCTGCCGCCGTTCCCTGAACCGGGGTGGCATTGGCAAAAGTGAAACGATTTTTACAGCACGGGTGGTCAGCCTCATACCAACCTATCAGTCAAGGAGCTCGATTGTTGATTCACTGATTTGAGAAATTGTTGATAAAAAAATATTGGGACTAACTTCTCATAGTAAGTGAAATAATTATAAGGAAGTGCTCATGACAAACTTCTAAACTACACTGCCCTGCTAAGAAAGAAGGCAGTAACTGTTTTTTTTCGATATTGATATGTATTTCCATATTTTAAACGACGCTGAATACAAAAAGCTCAGTAAAAAAGCAGGATCTCCTATGGTTACTGAGATATAAGCACACAAACTAGCAGTAAGTGTACTTAAAATCATACAATTCCTAGGTTTGAAGTCGATTATCTCAGAACAAACATTTTGCAGATACTGCCTTTTTGGTAAACAGGGCAGTACAAGATTACCACAAATCTATAGTGTTTTCTCTCGTATAAAATATGGGAAAAAGGTACATTTATCTGAGAAACCTGTGCTAGTTTCATATGTCATTAATCAGTTGTACCTTTAAGGTATCGTAATGAAATGCGGAGAACTTGTGAAGGATTTGTGATTCGAAAACTAATTATAAGGTAAACTCAAGAAAAGAATTTAAAATACAAGGTTTTCACACTTTTTAAGTGTTTTCTTTCGTAAAAAATAGGAAAGAAATGAGCGTTTATCTAAAAACCCTCTGTAAGCTTGACATGCCAATTATTCAGTCTTACCTTTTCGGGTATTGATATCATTAGGCGGATATCGAATGTCAAAAATTCCGGAAAATTTTCAATAAAGTTCACTATTGTTGTTGCATTAAAGGCTAAATTGTGTCAAAGTTAACGCACGGGTGCCCCTCTGTCCGCAGACCTGCATGATTTATTGAAATATCAAATCATTTTTCCGACAGCAAAAACTGCAAGCTGTCGGCTGGAATCATTGCGAGTGTAACCGCGAAAAGCGGCGCGCAAAAAATGGGGGACCGTATAAAATGTGAAATTATTGTAAAACATGAGAAAATGCTATGGAACACGGGCAGCTTTCAAGAGAGATTGATTTATGTGAGTCTGCAACTACATAAAGAAAATGAAAGACTTCACTAAAATTTTAATTAGATAAAAAAAATCTCTCGTGAGCAATCGTTCCACTTCAATGGGACTTTGGTCCTTTTTGATCCAAAATATTTGATTTTTATTTTCTCTATAAACCCGGCCGTGTTACATTATTAAGCTACACATATAGTGTAACTCCTTGATGTGTTTTCCCGAAGAGGTCGAATGTGCCAAGTGTGACTATTTATGTTTAAAGGTAAGGGGGCCGGCCTTACGCCAATCTCTACCAAGGGGCTGGTACCCATTTCTTTTGAAGGCCTTGCCGGTATTTCATTTTCAGTTTGAAATAAACACCAAAACGGGAAATCATTTCTGACATCTTTGATGGGATTGGAACCTAAGCTCTCGGCATGGAATGTAAAACTCTCCAACTGAGCTATCGTATTAGGTCACAATTTTGGTTGTCTACAGTCTATAGTATTTTTCCCGAGTCAATTCTGTGTCATGTTTAATTAGAATATTAACATGTAGGATAGGTAGATCTATGCCTTACATACAAGCGCTGAAGAAGGTTTAAGAGCTCACTATAGAGTGTCTGGATTCTTCCATAAACACACGCCCTAGTATGCACTAGAAGACTCCAGACAAGTACACACTCTAACATTCATTTCAACGGCTATAATTATAATCTTAAAATATTGAAACTACTGTTAAACACAACAGTTGTTTTATGAATGATTACGACAGTAATTTACTGTCGTATTCATTTATAAAACATTCAATAGGTTCACATTACATGTTAGAATTAATGTCAGAAGTGTGATAAAACATACGAATGTTTTTGTATGAAAAACATTTCATATTGTCCTTTCAATCAAATTGCAAAGCGAACAGCAAAAACAATTTAATGTTGACAGTTCCCACACGAATATGGTGTCATACAAAGTGTAAGCTTGTAATTATTGCAAAATAGTAAATCAACATAATACAATAATTATATTGCCATACATACTCTGCCACGCGTTGCTGTGGTTCAGACTGGTTAAAAATAAACCACGTTTCTTCATCATTTCGATACGTTAGAGCCCGTTCCCACTTGTCGGGTGTTGGATCCGTATATTTATCGGAGGTTCCAGTCGCAGAACATTATGTATGAAGCTATTCACACTTGTCGGAAACCGATTTTGTCCGAAATGTCCTGCAACTGGAACCTCGATGAATATACGGATCCAACACCCGACACCCGACAAGTGGGAACGGGCTCTTAAAGGTTAAATGCTGGGGAGCTGTTGTATTTTCCCTACATTTTTATATTTACGCGATATTTTACACTAGGGGTAATCGAGTCGAAATAATGATTAAGAAGATATTGTACCTTGAAATATTCTTACAAAATGCTTTAACGATTTTCATCATCGAAGTCACGTTGGATTTTTGTAACTTTTTTAATCATAGAAGATATCGACACCTTTAAGGTAAGACTGAATAAGTGACATATTAAGCTAACATGGGTTTCTCAGATAAATGCATCTTTTTTCCTGTTTTCTACAAGAGAAAAAACTCAAAAAGAGTGATAAAGTAGGTTAGAAGTTTGTCATGAGTATTTCTTTAAATTAGTTCACTTACTATAAAAAGTTCCCCACAATAAAATGTTTACTCCACGATTTCTCAAATCAGCAATTCAACATTTATTCAGTTTTACCTCTGTGTGATGATTTCATAAAAAACGCAACTAAGCTACACATATAGTGTAACTTATTGCCTGCGTTATCACCGAAGGTCGCATGTGGCGCTTCGGGACCTATTTATTTTTACAGGTAAGGGGGCCGGCCTCACACCAACCACTTTCAGTTGAAGTGGGGGTTTCCCAGCTCCCGGGGGGGCTGGTTCTCATTCTTGTGAAGGCTGAGTAAACCTTTGAGATCGAACCCTTGCTCTTGGCATGGAATGCAAGCATTCTATCAATTGAGCTATCGACCATTTTACGAGCTTGATCGTCGTCGCTACAAAGCGCCAATTCTCAAGCAAGACCCAGTTGCTGTATGGCTGGATGGACCTTTGGTGACCGGTCATTGGTAAAGGTTTTATGAATTTTTTAACCTGGCGAAGAGCAAATTTGAAAATATAAATGGTATATTTTTTGTGCTCCGCCGGGAATCGAACCCACAACCTTCCCATTCAGAGTCCGCAGTGTTACCACTTAGCTACGGACCGGTCTAATGATTATGAATAAACCATCCCGAAGATTTAATATTACTTTTTGAAATAAATATGATGTCCTTCTATTGGGTAGTTTTAGAGTTTACCGACTACGTTGCCGAAAAATCGGGATTAGGAAAATGTTTTTGGTTCGGTAGGTACCAAACTACACAGAAACCATTCCAATAATATTGTACACGTTTCCTGAAAACTTGATAAAAATCGGTTGAACCGTTTAGGAGCATAATACGAAACATTTAGTTTTATATTTTTAGATTAACAGTTACATAAATATAGAATTTATAAGTATATTGCGTCTGTCCGATGTGAAGTGTTAACACATTGCTACAACAGCAAATGAATCGTATAGAATCAAAGACGGCAATCTAGAATAATTTTTAAATCATATAAATACGTAGAAACACAGAGATTCACTTTCTGAACATTTCCATATATTTATCTTATTTCCCTAGAAAATCCTAGATTGCTGCGTTTGGTTCCACACGACTCAAAATATTACTAAGCAAAAAGCTAAGTGACAGTTTTAGGTCAAGTATCGGCTTCTAGCAAGATGGTCATCAACCTTCCATGTATGATGAACTCGACTTATGCAAAATATTATAGTACTTCTTGAAATGCAAAAAAGTGCTAAGCTAAAATGTTGTGCAATTCTATTCGAAATTTAAGACAGCTTTTACATCTTTTAAAATTAGTAAAATTTATATAATTTTTGCTAGCGGAACCTGAACCTCTAGACAGCGTGTTCCCAAGGTATCGGATAGGGATGAAATAAAGTAGTCTCCGAAAACCAACAGGTAGTCACCAACCCGTCTGGCAAACGTGATGACTCATTGTCAACCTCCTTCAATTAATCATAAAAATTTCGTATTCCAAAAATGGTGAACACAGTAGACGATTGAAAAGCATGGAGAAGATTGGAGTACCTGATTATGACCGAGAGACCCAAGTGATTGTCAACTTCGGCAGGAATTCACAAGACACAAAAAGAAAAAGAAGAAAGGGCTTTTTCATGTAAGCATCTAATCTAATCTAAGTTGCAAATATATTTTACATTGGAGAGTCAAATTATATGCATTCTCATAAGCAAACACGTACAAGTTCGCGCTTGCACATGCCGCATGTGAACCTACAACATAAAAACCAAATCTCAAATGGACATACACCCTGCAACTCTTGCCGTCCTTCCCTGAAACAGGGGTGACATTGGCAAAGTGAAACATTTATACAGCATGGGTGGTCAGCCGCATACCAACCTACAAGTCAAGGAACATACACGACAAATTAAGCATTACCATGTATTTAAAGTTAAAGGTTTTGTTTGATGAATCACGTTAAATCCGTGCAGTCATCGTCATGCTTTTCGATCCTAAAATATCAAGTTACCTTGTCATATAATTTGATTAAATTGCAGCTTTAAATAACGGTGAGTAACACGAAACTTCGTCTTGTTTTTTGCTAACGTTTTTCATGTCGTTTTTCAGACTCGGGCGCATTCATTGTGAACCAATATTATGACATTCACGCTGCATTTCATTAAAAAACAACAAGCAATTCGAGAAATTGACGGGCGTGAATACTCTACCGCAAGTATAAAAATTAACTTTAAAACTCTACCATAGCGTTACCCAAAAAGTGAATGGAATCTTAAAAAGCACCTCTAGTAAACGTTTAATTTCCACACATGTTTAGTAAGCTGTATAGTTGAGTGCTTGCATGGCGTTTATCAAAAAAATAATGAAAACTAACACAGCACTCCTAATGAACATTTTACTTTCCATAACATACTGTAACTGTAGCTCTGTCGCCATTCCGCTAGGGGTGGCCAGAGCCTCTGCAGAGCTGCCTCCATTTTTTCATATCCTTAAATACCTCTTTCAATTCATTCATATCCATCATCTTTTTCATGCATTTTCTTCTTTTACGCTCACTTTGTATATCCCATTCTTTCGCAATCTCCTCAATCTGAGCACTCCATACTTTTCTCGGTCGTCCCTTCCCTCTTTTTCCTTTCACACTTTCTTTGTATACATACTTTGTCAGTCTATCATCATTCATTCTTTCCACATGCCCAAACCATCTCATCACATTCTTTTGTACCTTAACTTTCACATCCTCTTTCAAATTACATTATTTTTCTAACCATCCCTCAGAGTTTTTCCTTGTCATGCTTCTCAAATGCTTAATTTCCACCGTACATACTTTACTCGTTTCATTCACTGTCCATGCTTCACTTTTTTACATCAAAGTCGGTAACAATATGCCTTAAATATATGAAATAAATATATTTAGGTAATTCTATGGTTCAGTTATTGCATAGCGTTTACCAAAAAATTATTAGAAAACAACACAGCTCCTCTAATGAACGTTTTAGTTTACTTACATTTTTGGTAAACGGCTGAAGTAACTGATGTAGTTTTATACTGGGAATTGTAAATGCATACAAACAAAACAACAGTCTTTTTTAAAGCAGCATGTTTTTTATATAAATGGCATACTACGTGACATTTGTACAGCGAAAAAAATCTGAATTCAATTTAACGCACTTAAATTGCTTTGGCTGCATTGTTTTCAACTGCGTTTTGATTATTTCCCTACTTGCATTTTATAACACTCGTTTGAGTCCTGGGATTAAGAGGATCGGTCCGTAGTCCAGTGGTAGCACTTCGGACTCGTAAATAGAAGGTTGTGGGTTCGAATCCCGGCGGAGCACATAAAATAAATCATTTACGTATTCAAATTTACTCTTCGCTGGGTTGAAAAATTCATAAACCTTTACCAAAGACCGATCATCAAGAGGTCCATCCAGCCTTACAGAAACTAAGTCTTGCTTGAGAATTGGCGCTTTTTACAGCGACGACCAAGCACACAAAAAATATTTGGATAATTTATTTGGTGAGCGCTGTTTTTGTGTGTATCACACCTCGAGAGCCCTCTGCGAGCTTGGTCGTCGCTGTAGAAAACGCCAAGCAAGACCCAGTTGTTGTAAGGCTGGATGGACTTTTAGTGACCGATCTTTGGTAAAGGAACATGAATTTTTCACCCAGCGAAGAATAGATTTAAAAATATAAATGGTATATTTTTGGTGCTACGCTGGGATTCGAACCCACAACTTTCCATTTGCGTGAGTCCGAAGTGTTGCCACTGGACTACGGATCGGCCACAAAGAGCGCCTCAGTCTGCGGCTCCCTGAGGGTCACAGGCAGTGAATTCCAGGTAATCGAAGCTGCAACACTCGAAAACTCCATCTCCTAATTGCTCTGAGTGACAGATTGAGCAGACTATTGCTATCGTCGTTATATCTGTTGTGATCAAGGTGATCAAGTTAGATCTTGTTGGATCTCGTTGGACAATGGTTTGTTCATGCCTTGATTTTTTTTTGGTTCACGGTTCAATGTTTTGGTTGTGAGGAGCATCATGAGAGATCATTAGCCTTTGCCTATCATCACAAGGCAAGCGGATAGACTTCTTCACGCAAGCACGGACTAAGCCCAAAGCCTTAGTTACAGGTGGATGACTCGGCCGATTATAAATAGAAACAAATCTCCGAAACAATAAGCGCGGTGCAGGTTCGTTAGCCTTTTTATTGATTGGAAAAAAATTACACACGCTGTTTTTGCCATTATAGTGGGGGAATGATTGCATCACGGCAACACATGGTTCCCAGTACATTAATGTGTTTTTTTATAGGTTTGTGAAGCGGTACAGAACAAAGCGATATGGGTCTTTGAAGACATTACTTTATTCACAAACTGAAGGAGAAGTGAATTTTCTTTTTTATCTTGGATGTTTGCAAATTTGATATCAAGTTAGGAAAGAGTCCATGAAGATGTTAGTTCACCAAAATAGTAAACATTGTGGTACATGAATTCTAAACAAATCACACGCATTTGACCTCCAAAACTTTGTATTACGAACTATGAACGAGAAATAATTTCTAAAATAGAGACTTCGAGAACAAGTGTACTTAAGACCAGTTTCAATGGAAAATGCGCAGGTCAGTACATATGTAAACACGCTCCTCCCAATGCTCCTACTCATGTCTTTGTTGCTCCACCCATTATTACTTGCAGTGGCAGGAGCAGAGGCAGTGTCCTCATGTAAACGTAGTAGGTATAACAGATTTGTTGTCTACATTTCGCTCCCCCAGTTCTTGTTTGCCGTATAGATCAATTCTGTCAAATATGACGTTTTAATGCAATTGTCTTAATAATCAAATTCTACACAATCTAAGAAAAAACGTAAAACTCAATAATGTGAGAGTTGTTTTAAATATTTTTAAAATCAATTTCCTGTTTCCATAAGACACATTGGTCCAGTACACATGCAAACATTGCTCATGTAAAATTAGCTTAATGGTCTATACGGCAAACAAGAACTAAGGCAGCGAGTTGTGACAAAAGCATTCCTAGAGTCAATTATAAAGAGATACTAGAGGCAAGTGTTTTCTTACGAAAAGCGTTGTTTGTTTATTGGGAAAGGTGCGAACAATTTTATGGTGGCTTTCAAAGACGGATAATTTCATTTTTGCGGTTTTGTTGGTTTCGTTGACAATAACATCCATGACCACAAAACGTGAAGAAAGCATTTAGTAATAAAATATCTGTACCCTTAGTACGAGTTTCAAAACTTGAGAAAAGTAAAGTTCACGGAAAGCATTAAAGAGTGATTTTTCCCAAAATCTGCCGTTTTTGTTTCTTACACTTTATGGTCTTAGCAAAAGAGTTACAGTGTCGTGATGAAGAAAATCAAGTTTAAACAAACAAAAACGGCAGATTTTGGGGGAAATCACTCTTTAATAATTGCCGTAAACTTTACATTACTCAAGTTTTGCAACTCGTACTAAGGGTACTGGTGTGAGCAAGTGCGAGATAATTGACCCCATTCGCCGCGACAAAGCGGAAAATATGTAATGTGGCTTGAGAGGCGTTTGGGTGTTAACGTCTCTCTTTGGCCGAGTGGGCTGCGATAGCGAAAGATGAAATTTTCCAACAGTTAACCCGGTTGAAAAACTGGAAGTACTTACCCACATTTTCCAATGCACGACCAGTTGTAACTTATTCGGGGGGTTTCTTTTCCACGTTGCTCTTATCTCAAATTTCGCTCGTATCTCAAAACAAAACATGGCTCGCTCGAGAGCTCGTATCACAAATAACTCGCATGTTAGGGCACTCGTAACTGTAACTGTAACTCTGTCGCCATTCCGTTAGGGGTGGCCAGAGCCTCTGCAGAGTTGCCTCCATTTTTTCCTATCCTTACATACCTCTTTCAGTTCATTCATATCCATCAACTTTTTCATACATTTTCTTCTTTTACGCTCACTTTGTATATCCCATTCTTTCACAATCTCCTCAATCTGATCACTCCATACTTTTCTCGGTCGTCCCTTCCCCCTTTTTCCTTTCACACTTTCTTTGTATACACACTTTGTCAGTCTATCATCATTCATTCTTTCCACATGCCCAAACCATCTCATCACATTATTTTGTACCTTAACTTTCACATCCGTATCTCGACATACCAATTTATGTGTAAAGTAAAGCAGCGCCTTTAGTGACTGTTTTAGTCTCAATACATTTTATGCTCTTAGAGCCCGTTCCCACTTGTCGGGTGTCGGATCCGTATATTAATCGGAGGTTCTAGTGGCAGAACATTTCGGACAAAATCGGTTTCCGATAAGTGTGAATAGCTCCATACATAATGTTCTGCCACTGGAACCTCCGATTAATTTACGGATCTGACACCCGACAAGTGGTAACGGGCTCTTACTCTATAATAATAATAAAATAATAATATTAGGATGATTTATTTGGTGAGCGCTGTTTTTGTGTGTATCACACCTCAAGAGCCCTCTGCGAGCTTGGTCGTCGCTGTAGAAATTTTTTCAACTCAGCGAAGAGCACATTCGAAATATATATGGTTGAGTTTTAACGTTGAAGTTTATAAACTTGAATTCTATCACAAATTGTCGTAGGTCAAAAGTATACATCCCTGCTTCTCCTCCGTCATAGCGAGGCGGCTCTAATACGACAGTTTCCCATAGACGGCTCACAACGGGAACCCAGCCTTCGCAGAAACTTGACTGCTACGATGATGGAGGCTTCCGCGAGGTAAATTACATGAATCAGCTGAGCTAGAAAGGCCGAGTTCATTTGCATAGACCAAGTGTGGTTTGCCCGACGCACAAATTGATATTGAAAGAATTATCTAGAACAAATTGATATCGATACCAGGGACGTACATAGCATTTCAAGAGTGGGTAGGCAACAATATGCAATTTTCTAATGTCTATAATCTATAATCTATAATCTATAATCTATAATCTAAGTTGCAAGGATATATTCATTTAAAGCTCTCAGATGTATGCCCACAAACCAACAAGTGTAGTTCGCGCTTACAAATGCTGAATGTGTACTTACAAATAAAATCCAAACCTCAAATGAACATAAGCCCCACAACTTTTGCCGACCTTCCCTGAAACAGGGGTGACATTGGCAAAGTGAACCATTTTTTACAGTATGGGTGGTCAGCCTCATACCAACCTATAAGTCAAGGAATATGAATAATAAATTACATTTAAATATAAAAAAGAACAAAACCTTACAAAGAAATCTATACAAAAAAAAGTCAAAAATTTCCTATGCAAAAAATGTAGCAAATGAATACACCAACATTAGAAATCAACATTGCAGATTAGCCGCCACTTCTTCCTGTCCTTGCATACTTCTTTCATTTCATCCAGAGTCATAACCTTTTTCATACAAGTCCTCCTTTTATTATGACTCTGGATATCCCATTCATTCGCTATTTCAGAGATTTGATCCTTCCATACTTTTCTCGGTCTTCCTCTACCACGACATCCATCTATTCTAGCAACATATACTTTCTTCGTCAATCTTTCATCACTCATTCTCTCCAAGTGCCCGAACCATCTTAACATACTTCTTTTAATCTTCACTTTCACACTTTCCCTTACACCACATTCTTCTCTTACAAAATCATTCCTCACCCTGTCACTTCGTTTTTTCCCAATCATACTTCTTAGATAGTCCATTTCTACTGTATAATAAGTTGAGATATTGAATCATCGTAAAAAAAACTGTGCTAGCAACATCGTGTCGGTTTTCATCTAAAAGCAAAATGTTTTCCTGTGCAGTTTGAAAAATCGGCATGAACATATTAAAATATCCAGTTCAGAAGTGTGCCCGTGACCAAAGCTAATAGTGTGCTTCGAGTGGAACTCTCTGTAGAATCATTCAGCCGTCACCAGGTTTTTTTTTAGGAATCCTGTGCGGATGACCAGGTCAATGGTCACCCAGGAAGGGTGCCGCAGAGGTGTTGCTTGAAATCTATCTGAAGCAGATGGTCGATCAAATCTAATCTAATCTAAGTTGCGAAGATATGCAACATTAAGAATTCACATTATATGCATTTTCTCAAGCAGACACGGATAAGTTCGCGCTTAAAATGACGCATGCGGACTAACAATATAAAAACCCGAATCTCAAATGAACATACACCTTGAAACTCTTGCCGACCTTCCCTGAAACAGGGGTGACATTGGCAAAGTGAACCATTTTCTACAGCATGGTTGGTCAGCTGCATACCAATCTATAAGATTAAAGGTATTATTTATAAAAACCGAAGTATAAATAAATCAAAGAGAGTAGGTACATTACCATACAGAAGTAAACCTAGAATTTTAATCAGTGAAATTTGCCAAAAAATATTTATTTTCGTGAATGTGAAATGATAAAATTTATACCATTATTTGTCTTTGCATGAGGATTAAAACGTAAAATACAGATTAGTGGATTTTATCAAGAACGAAATGCCGTGTTGACAATTTCATAATTGGATTATGGAGGTCTCTGCCATCGTGTGTACAAAACTTCACGGTTCAGAGGCGTTACCATGGTTACGACATGTCACAACACACGTAAATCAATACCAACATTGCAAAATAAGCACGTCACATTGTATGAATATGGCGTAACGTGATATTTCGTAAAACTTATGTGAAAATATTATGCAAGCTAAGGAGGAAATACGTTTGTTTACATTGTTTTTTAATCACTATAGGCATATTATGATAATAGGTCTTATTCAACTTACATGCCATCGAATCTAATGAAAGGCCATGGACAAAATTGTGTCGTCACACGGCTGGATTACTAGGGGGCCGTCCATAAATTACGTCATCGATTTTGGCCGATTTTCGACCCTTCCCCCCCCTACAATCATCCTATAGTCATTATCTAATGACCTCCCCACCCCCTCTTGCTGTAATGATGGATGAGCTTAATAATTAATAATATTATATTACTCACATAATATTTAGTATATTTTGTAGAAATTGGTATTTACAAGAACGAAGTCACTTTTGGTAATCGGAAATCATTTGCCATCATCCGCAGACCAGACTCCCCCCCCCTTAATACGAATGACATAATATATGGACAGCCCCTAGGGAAAAGGCAAACTAAAATTAAATATTCGTTAGGGTTTGGCGGTTCACACAGTGAAAGTCCAGTGTATTTATTTAAAGAATAACAGTTAAGTTATTGGTTGCGAAGGTGCGTAGTCCCATAAAAGTGTGACGTTTGCCCACAGAAAAAAAAGTAGAATGAGCACCAACTTTACGGGCTGAGTAAGCCTTGACGGTTATGAGATCTGGTTAGATAAAAAACACAAAAAAACGAGGAAACATGTCTTACTCCTTGGACTTGATCCAAGGGTAAACGTCCTTGTTCATTAGATTGTACAGAAAAACCGAATTATTATTCAAAACAATTTCACAAATAAGGACGAAAGTGGTCTACCAACTTCAGTGATGACTGGACTCTGTCACTAAACTTGTCTATTGTCTTTTTTTTTTTTAAATACAAAACGCAACTAAGCTACACATATAATGAACTCCTTGCTGCGTTATTCCCGAAGGGGTCGCGTATGCTGAGTGAACCTATTTCAATCTTTTGAGTAAATTGTTATATAATTACAATTACAAAGTACAAAGCGCAAAGTAGTTTTCAATCCCTCATTATTTTTACTTAGTCGTCCAGAAAGCTCACTTACAATTCAACAACATGGCTTCCGCTCCGCCCGGCTGGATTTTTTATTTCACACGCACGCGCGGGAAACAATGCCCCACCGCGAATAATTCTCTTCCTTTTCCCGCCCTTTTTGTTCATGGAATCCACAGTCAATGGGGATCACATTAGTTACTAAAAAATACCTAAACATTTACTATGTTTCAAAAATGCATGAAAGCTACTTTCATTCAAGTTTCATGCTTTCTTGCGGATGGGACTGTACCCTCATACTCAGTATGCACAATAATATGTAATCTAAGTTGGACAGACATAGAACAAATAATGCATATACATATCTAAAAGGCACCCAGTGCCGTGTATTTTGATAAAATAAATATATTGTAATGTAAATAGTAGATTAATATAGGTATATATCGTAGGTAGTAATAGTTATATAGCATTATGTCAAAAGTAGGTTAATATAGGTGTACACCGTAGGTAGCAATAGACCTAAGAAATCTAGAAATTAAATGATCCATTTGTAGTCTCGAACTTGGTAGAATATGCGGGAATGTGCTGGCAAAATTAGTCACTGGAAAGTACTGTCTGTGAAGTTCGAGTATATATAAGGCGGAGAATTGAGTGTGCTAAGCGAGTGCGATAGTTGGTTTTGATTGGAAGAGTGTAAGCGATACTAAACTGTGAAAAATAAATTTGTGTTACCAAAAGAGTTAAAAATAAATATAAATTTGTAGAAATAAATTAAGTGTAAATAAAGATCCTGAAAGAAGACCTGTGTGTTTTAATTTATAGACTTTTTGAACCTAAAAATATTACAATATAAAAATATTACATGCATTCCCACAGACACATATAAGTTCGCGCTTACACATACGGCATACCGCATGTGTTCTTATATAAAAACCCAATCTCATATGAAGATGAACATAACCTCGGCAACTCTTGCCGACTTTCCCTGAAACAGGAGTGAAATTGGGGAAGTATAATCTATGAGTTTCGTCACTGTCGGATACGACATTGATGAAATTTTATTTTCAAATTCTGTGATATTTAATTGTAGTTGTGAGTAGAGTTTTTCCTCAGTTTCATTTTCGAATAAGATATTAGGGTTTTTCGTATTTTGAAGCAAAATTTTGTCAGTGCCGTAGTTTAAGACAAATATTATTTTAGTTTAGTAGGGCCACGGCTACACCAGATTGAGGTCTGCATTCACTCAAAGTTTCTAGTAACGGTTGGCACTCGGAAATTGATGAAATGCATGGCGAAAGAGTCAACCGGAAATGGAGAAATTGCTCCGAATACTCTAAAGACGAACAGCTTCACAAACCCATTCAAGGGTAACAAACATTCGCTGCAAAAGTTGATCGTAGCTACAATTGTATCACAATAGTTTGTACAATAAAATCCATCTATATTTATATATAATCTAAGTTACGAAGATATTAATACCCTCTTAAAATTGAGAAAGACTTGGTGTTGTATTTTTTGACTTTTTTTATTTCTCTTTGGTTTCTTTTCTTTACAATTGCAGTTAGAGACAGAATCGGTCTTCGGGCCAACAGGCCGACAAACATTGTGACAACTACATCTCTTTTTATTATAATAAAACACATACAATTTTAGCAATAAATTCGGATCGGCCGGTGTCTAGCCGAACGCCGGCCAATCAGCGTGTAGGGTTAAGTTTTGTCAAGGAGTTCGGCGGGCGGCGAAATCCAGGACCTTCATTACTTGAGTGTGGCGTATCAATATATTAACATTTAAAATTCATATTAAACGCAAGCTCACAAACATACACGAGTAAGTTCGCGAATGCTGCATGTGTACCTACTTACAAATTAAAATCCTAACCTCAAATGAACATAAACCCTGCAAACTTTTGCCGACCTCACCTAAAACAGGAGGAGTAGGTACCATTGGAAAAGTGAAGCATTTTTACAGTATGAGTGGTCAGCCTTATACCAATCTATTATAAGTCAAGGGATACGTCATGTATATTAATCTAATCTATGTTGCAAGGATGTATTGACATTTAAGGATTATACTTAATGTACGCCCAAAAGTAGAAGCGTCTAATTTTGTGCTTACACATGCTGTATGTGTACCTACAACTTCTGCCATCTTTCCATGAAACTGGGTAGATAGTATTAAAAATGCCACTATTCGGTCGATAGGTCAGTTGGAAGAGCGCTTGTGTTTAATGCCGGAGGGTTGGGGTTCAATCCACACCAAGTGTGTAAGAAACGATTTTCTGTTTCGTTGTTTATTTCAAATACCGGCAAGGCTTACTCAGCGTTTACAAGAAATGATAACATAACTCCATGAGAGCAGGGAAACCCCCACTTCAATAAATGTGGTTAACGTTAGGCCGGCACTCATCAAATAAATGCTTTTTATTTTAATTAATTTTATTTTTTTCGTTTACCGAAATATGTATTGAAACTAAAATGTGTAGATTAAGTTTTCGTACATTTTTGGTGAAACGTTATTTTTGAGTTTATACGTGAAGTTTTGTACTTGGCTTACAGTTATAAGCCGCTAAGAGACAACTATTAAAGAGTAGCTTATATATAAAACGATTAAAAAATCACTAAATACCTTTATTTATGATTCCAAATGAATATCAGGAGTATGAAACATTTAATAACGAAAAGTATAATAAGTATAAAAGATCTGAAGAATGGAAAAGCTGCTGGGAATGATGGTGTGAATGCTGAGATGATCAAATGTGCTGGGGAGTGCATGGTTGAATGGATGTTTGAACTGTGCAAGATGTGTGTGAAAGAGAGTAAAGTGCCGATGGACTGGAAAAAGGCGGTCATTGTTCCTATCTACAAAGGAAAGGGTGACAAAAAGGACTGCCAAAATTTCAGGCCCATCAGTCTTCTCAGTATAGCTGGTAAAGTATTGTGTAAGGTTCTCATAAAAAAAGTGAGACTGTCTACCGGTCATGGGGTTTCTGATATCCAGACTGGCTTTATGCCAGGAAGAGGGTGTGTAGACCAGATCTTCACTCTCAGACAGATTGTTGAAAAACATCTGGCTGTGGGTCGGAAGGTCTACACGGCTTTTGTGGATCTCGAGAAGGCTTTTGACTCGGTGGACAGAGGTATGATGTGGAAAGTACTCCTAAAGTACGGTGTGAACGGCAAGCTTCTGAATGGAATACGCGCCATCTATGAAAATAGTTTGGCGTGTGTAAGAGTGGATGGTAAATGTAGCGAATGGTTTGATGTTTACAAGGGAGTACGACAGGGGTGTGTAATGAGTCCGTGGTTATTTAACATAATCATGGACAATTGTATGAAAGAAGCAGAAATTTCTCATTATGGTGTGAAAGTGGGTGAGACGAATGTTGGAGTTCTTCTCTATGCTGACGATGCCGTAGTGTTGGCTGATACAGCGGAGGAGCTCCAGATGATACTCACCAAAATGAATGATGCTTTTAGTAAGAACGGTTTAAAAGTGAATGCCAGTAAGACGAAAGTATTAGTGTTTGACAGGACTGAGGAATGCGAGGAAATTGAGATAAGACTGAATGAAACAAGAGTGGAGGTCGTGAAAGAATTTGATTATCTGGGAAGCAAGTTTGAGTCGAATGGGAAATTGACGAAAGAATTGGAAAAGCGTGCTAGTAGAGGAAGAAGTGTAATGGGAACGATTGGAAGAATTGCGAGAAATAGGAAACTTACGAAGAATATGAGATTGGCGGTCCACAATGGTATATTGGTTCCGACATTGATGTATGGAAGTGAGGCGTGGACAGTTAATGAATGTGAGCTGAGTAAAGTATGTACGGTTGAAATGGCTTATCTGAGAGCAATGGCTGGAAAAACACTGAATGATAGAGTACGTAATGATTGGGTGATGAACGAGTGTGGTATAAAAGAGAATATGAGAATGAAAGTACAAAAAAGTACGATGAGATGGTTCGGACATCTCGAAAGAATGGATGATGAACGACTAACGAAGAAAGTGTACAAAGGAAATGTCAGAGGAAAGCGCGGAAGGGGAAGGCCGAGGAAAGAATGGTTAGACCAAATAGGTGAGATTGCGAAAGAATGGAACCTGCAGAGTGAAAATAAGAGAAGAGTATGTATGAAAAAGGTGATGAATATTGAGGAAATGAAAGTGGTTTGTAAGGACAGAAAAAAGTGGAGGCGCATCTGCGGAGGTACCGGCCACCCCTAGTGGAACGGCGGCAGGATACAGTAACAGTAACAGATAAAAGATGAAAAAAAAAAAACAATAAAAACAATAGTGAAAGATTATGACTCTGGATGAAATGAAAAAAGTATGTAAGGACAGAAAGAAATGGCGGTTGATCTGTAATATTGGCGGCTAGGGTTTATTATATTGGAATTTGTTTTCTGTTTTAGTTTTGATGTCATTATTTATTGATTTAAAAAATGTAATTAGTCGTGTATGTTCCTTAACTTATAGGTTGGTATGCTGCTGACCACCCATGCTGTAAAAATGATTCACTTTGCCAATGTCACCCCTGTTACAGAGAAGCAAGAGTTGCAGCGTGTATGTCAATTTGAGATTTGGTTTTTATGTTGTAGGTTCACATGCGGCATGTGCAAGTCTGGTTGTGAGCAGAGGCGGTTCCCTAATACAGTTCAACGGGGCAGTGCACTGCCTAGATTTTGTAATAATTTTAATAAAATAATTGTATCAACTTTAAAATATAAAAGTATATTGTGTGGCAGATGTTTTGAATGGTCGCTGAAGTAAAAAATCATAATTATATGGAGCGCTAGTACAAACCCGCCGTCCATAATACATAATATTATTGTTTAGTTATACTCCTCGTGCATTTGTCCAAGTGAACAGATTTTAATGGATTATTCCCATACATTTTCTGAGATCGGTTAGAAACCGTGTATGGAGGGAGAGAGCGGATACATTATAGGCTTTTTAGTGCGTACGACAAAGACAGATGCGTGCATTGCCGGCATATTATAATTATTCGTGCGTAGATATTCGAAAACAATGAAATCCTTGTAGGATATTGATTACAAATAATATAAGCCAGTAACTCGAATTTAGTTGACCTCCATTCCGTCATCAGTTGACGTTAAAATAAACAGTTGCTGGATGTTTTTTCATCGAACGTGAAGATTTTTTCCATTATTTTCTAATTTATCGTGAAACAACTTACAATTTTGTTTTTTACTAATTTCCTGACGATAAATTTTAATAATAAAGTAAACGTGGACATTATAAAAAAAAATAGTTGAATAGTATTTGAAAAAAAAACATTATTTGAAAGCATCGCAAGTGTGTGAAGATGGTGAAAAAGATAAAAGTTAAACAGCATGCACTTTCGCAAACTCAAGTTGAGCTTGTAATGCATTTCAATTTATTAGGCCGAACAGAACTTCGACAAATGCTTGATGTTAATTATAGACAATCAAGTAAAAAGTTCAATGACGAAGTGCGTTCAAACAGATTAATAATTATATCTAGAATAATTGATTGTGTAAAATTTTGTGCTGGTTTGGCTTTGATTGAGGCTTTCGCTCAAGCGAAGGAGCGACGGATGGATTTCCATTTCAAATATGTAACTGTAAGTACGAGATTAAAATACGCTTATTTGTTATGCACCAAAACGGGTGTAGGTACTTACTTACTCGTGTATAAGTAAATAAAACAATATATTTTGGATGGTTGGTGTATTAACACTGTGAAAATTCATCTTTATTTAGTTATTAAAAAACTGTTTCATTTTCACTTTTTATTAATATTTTTTTAAAGAACACAGACCTGATGATGACTACTGTGTAGTCGAAAACATTTGTGTCCTTTAAAAAAATAATAATAAAAAGTGAAAATAAAACAGTTTTTTTAATAACTAAATAAAACAATATATATTTAGGTACGTATTTCTTGCAATTTCCATTCAAAGCAAAAAAAATACAAGAAAAAATGAAATTGCGAAAATTATGAACTGCCAACATTTTTATTGAGGAGCCGCCTCTGGTTGTGAGAATGCCTGTAATGTGAATCTCCAATGTAACATATCTTTGCAACTTAGATTAGATTAGATTAGAAGATTGCAGTTTTATCTTTAATTATATGTATGATATATACTTAATAATAAGAAAGCAGTGCATTCTTTCAATAAAGCTCGTTAAACGTTTATTGCCATTAAAGAAAAGTGCAAACCAAGATTTAGCAATACTTCTATGAAATAGAATTATTTTTTTAAAAATCTAACAAATATCCTTTTTAGACGAATAATATTATTCAATAATTAAAAAAAAAATTAAGATAAATTAATTTCATTTAGGGATTATGATGTGATAAGAATTTCACCTTGATCTACTTACTTATTTTTTTATCAATACAGTAAGTGATGATTTCAGATAATCGTTGGAGTTTTCAGGATTAGTAGTCTTTCAGTTATTTTTCCAGACGTTTCACTCACAGCTTCGAAAGGCTTCCTCAGTGGCGATACTCGATCATTTCGTAAGTGATTTGTAGAAAATTACATCATAAAATTAATGCACTTTTTATTTATTTAAGTTCCTTTATCGGACATTCTCAAATAAATAAAAAATACTTACATATATTATAAAGATTTAACCGGGTTCAATTTAATAAATATTACGGTTATTTTTTTTGCACAATTTATTCCAGACTCGGTTCACATACAGAGTCAACTTTATACTAAACAATACAACAGTCGCTTGGCTTCTCTGGCTACAGAGCGCTGTGGTCCTTATTTATGGTAAAAATAAGAATAATTCTATAATCATTGAGAATTGGAAAATGCGAGACTTTACTAGAACATCAAACACTGGAGCAATCTCGAATAAAATAAATATCACATATAAATTATATAAGTATCTCACACGTAGAGACTTCACAGACACTAACACGGACAAGCAAAAACACGCAATTACACATTCGTTAGAATATTAACATAAAAAAAACAAGTTAAATTGATGATCTCTGTCATTTGGCACCTAATGGAAAACTCCAAATCAGAAAAAAAAAAAAAAAAAAAAAAACAGTGTATGGTAAAAGACAATTTATGGTCAGTAGGTAATTCTAACACTAATCCGATACGATAGAAGTTCCCGATAGAAATATGGGCATAATAAAATTTAACGATCGTCGTGATTCGCATCGACGTTTTCGTATCATGTCGACATTCGAATCTCTTCGTGACTTTTTTGTTTGAATTTTTACAACACAGTAGAACCTCAATTATCCGAGGTCGCGACTAATCGAGCTTACAACCAGCAATACCCCGAGTACGAGTTGCAAAACTTGAGTAAAGTAAAGTTTACGGAAAGTATTAAAGAGTGGTTTCCCCAAAATCTGCCGTTGTTGTTTGTTTGAATTTGATTTTCTTCATCACTGTAATTCTTTTTCTAAGACCATAAAGAGTAAGAAACAAAAACGGCAGATTTTGGGGAAAATCACTCTTTAATACTTTCCGTAAACTTTACTTTACTCAAGTTTTGCAACTTGTACCAATGGTACCTACTGTTCCGAACTGCGTGCGGGCCGAAGAAGAATTAAATTACTCTCTACTACAATCTAAGTTGCGAAAATATATTGGCAGTTAAGGCTTATATTCAGTGAGTGCCTACAGGAAGATACGTGTTAGTTCGCGTTTATATAAGTTGCACTATACTTACAAAATAAACCAAACCTCACTTTAACATAAGCCTTGCTACTCATGCCGTCTTTCGCAGAAACTTCGAGTGGCATTGGCAAAAGATTTTACAGTATGGAGGGTCAGCCTCATAACAAGTGGTACTAGTTAAGGAACAACAACAAAAATACTCAAAAGTGTACTAGGAGCTAACAAAAAAAAACATTAAATAAAATCAATTCTAAATAAATTAAATTAAAGTTAAAATCGGTGTATCTACATTTATTTCAAAGTACCGACGTACAAATATGGAACGCGTGAATAAAAGTATCACAGAAAAATTAAAACAATTAAATGTGATTAAAGTTTTCAGAAGGCCGGTTTTATCCAAAGTAGGCTTGGTCAACAATAGCTCGAATAATCGTGGTTCTACTGAATGAAAATCTCGTGCATCATCTTTGTCAGAAGTTTAATTAATTTAAATTTATTAAATGTTCCCCCCTCGGCTGCAAGTAAACGTTATTATACAAATTTAATATCCATTAAAACAAATTGCTTCAAAAATCGTAAAATTTTACAACCCACACCCGTTTGGAAGGCGAAATATCGGGTTTCGTCTTGCAAATCAGAAAAAACCCACTGTTAATCTGTATACTTATCTAAAAATATATATATCCAACGAAAGCTCTTTTATTAAGAATGTAAAGGAGAACATTTTTTTGAAAATTCACGTTGTAACTGTAAGAGCCCGTTCCCACTTGTCGGGTGTCGGACCGTATATTAATCGGAGGTTCCAGTGGCAGAACATTTTTGGACAAAGTCGGTTTCCGACAAGTGTGAATAGCTCCATGCATAATAATAATAATAATAATAACAGGCTGATTTATTTTAAATTACACATGATAAGAGAGCGCCGTTTTTGTGTGTGTCACACCTCAAGGGCCCTCTCCGATCATGGATAAGACTTTCTAAACAAGTGTGCCTTGAGTGCTCCTCGAAATACACCCACAGATTTGGAGTTCTTCACTCCGGGTGGCAGTCTGTTCCACTCCACCGGCCCCGCAACACGGAAAGCGCGGTCTCCGAAGTTTGTACGAATCTGACGGCGCGGCTGAACCAAATTGACTACTCCATCACCCGCAGATCTGAGTGTCTGCCTCCTAACACCCATTTCAACAGGTGAAATCATATCAGCCAGATAAGGTGGGGCCAAGCCATTGATGGCTTTATATACCATTAAACAAACACGGAAGACCACCCTCTCCGGGAAACGAAGCCAATGAAGTTTTTTTAACAGCGGGGTGATGTGAGCGAATTTGGGAATCCCGAATATGAGTCTTGCTGCCGAATTCAACACAGATTGAAAGCGATTAAACTGTTTCTTCGGCTGACCACTATAAAGCGTCGAGCAATAGTCAATCCGAGACATCACAAACGCACTCACCAGGGTCTTAACCGCATCTGACGGCAGACATTTTCTTATTGCCTTTATTTGGCGAAGCGAAAAAAAAGAAGAAGCTATTGTGGCATCTATTTGCCTATCCAGTGTCAGGTTACGATCCAGTAAGACTCCTAGAAGTCTTACCGAATCAGAAGGCTGGATTAGCTTACCTCCTATGGAGAGTGGTACTCTATTCACCAGAAGGTGGTCACGCCTCGATGTGGCTGCCCAGAGTATCTCCGTCTTATATAATGTTCTGCCACTGGAACCTCCGATTAATAGACCCGACACCCGTCAAGTGGGAACGGTGTCTCACTCTGTCGTTTTTAATATATATTTGAGGTGTCCGTTAATTTGTAGAGTGATTCAATCGAAACCTTCCATATAAACCTTAAACTCTCAAACAACCGCACAGATGCAACCATATTTACATCAAAGATTACTTAGGGCCTGTTGCACCAACTTCCAATCAATATTTGATTAACACATCAAATTTGATTGCTGAATTCTGGTAAGAACCTCGGTTAAATATTTCTCGGAAGTGGGTTATAATATGATGGAATTTGAACAGGACATATCGACTGCTCCAAGGAAGAAGGAAGTAGTTCAGAAATTTAGGTTTTTGACTTATTTCCATTTCTGAAGGTTATAAATCATTATCTTCATTCCAAGATGACAGCGGAGTCTCTATCTCTTTTAAATTCGTTAATAAATGAATGTAAAAAATAGTTTACGCATTGTTCTCCATAGAATAAATAACACTTAATTGGCTTTCATGCAAAACTATCTTTTTTGACTTAGTGCTGTCTTCTTTGGAGCAGTCGATATGATGAACATCAGCTGACTTACGTAAATACGACCAAATGTTTGATTTGAAAGGAAGAAACCACACTTTATTTTGATTTTTGTCTGATTGAAGTTTGGTGCAACAGTTGAAACTTATTTGTTATTGTCGAAACTTTCGGAATAGTACTTTGAACACAACTAGAAATCACAAAACATTTATTTACAACTGAAGAACGGAATCTCAGCGCGTTTAATGTTTCATAAATTAAAAATGGCTCTTAACAATCCGCCGCCATTAGTGGTAACTCTTTATAACTCTTATTTATGGTTTTATAAACTATTTGCCAACGCAAATCAGCCGGCTGCAATTCCGCACCGCTGACTATAAAAATGTATAAACGTAAAACTAACTTCGAAGAGATGTGCGTTAGTTCTACCTATCAACTCATATAATAAGTGGTAGAGTTAAAAAGCAGGGGTGCCAATTCATATAGAAATAAATATGTAATGATTGATTTAATACAAAAATCATAGAACCGGCAAGTTTTCCTCGGTCTTCAGTGAGGTGACTATTTTTTAAAAATAGATTCGTAAAGAGGAATGCAAATCACCGACTGTTGAACCAGGGTCAAATTTAATGTCGATAGGACACGACGCAGGCGGGGATCGAAGAAGTCTAATCTTATCTAATCTAAGTTACTTACTTTCCGTGTCCGGAACACCATCATATGTGCAGCCCCCAGTACTCGGCCACACGAACTCCACTTCCGCTCGCCATCACCACGTCCTCAAGCGTGCACGTTGCTCCAATCAGGGGACAAGAAAAAAGATGTTTGTAGTTTTGCACGGAGCCACACTCGCAGGTTTCTTCATCTCTGTAACCCTAATTTGCAATAATCTAAGTTGCAAAGATATGTTACATTGGAGATTCACATTACATGCATTTTCACAACCAGACACGCACAAGTTCGCGCTTGCACATACCGCATGTGAACCTACAACACAAAAACAAAACCTCAAATGGGCATACACCCTGCAACTCTTGCCGTCCTTCCCTGATACAGGGGTGACATTGGCAAAGTGAACCATTTTTATAGCATGGGTGGTCAGCCGCATACCAACCTATAAGTCAAGGAACAAGTGCTAGTGTCAATAACGCAAATTCGGCAAGTCTCATCACCACGGTAATTCTTACCTACCGAATATCGGTAATTTTTGTATGAAGACCCATCAATCCAAGATGGCCGCAAGGCAACAGCTGATTACTCTTTATACAAATATTACCGATATTCGGTAGGTAATAATTACCGTGGTGATGAGACTTCCAGCCCTGGACGTACGTTAGGACACGTGTCTAGTGAGTTAGCCCTTGGTACGCAGTTAGTTCGAGTATAAGTATTTATTAAGCCTGTCAAACTTGGCTAGTGATGTGACCCAATAAGAGGAAAACGTCGAAATCCGGTTTTTTCACCGCAGGGCCGAGACATTGCCAACGTAAAAAAGCGGTAAGTATACAAAACTACACGTTCAAACTCAGCCATACGGCTAAAGCAAAAAAATAACATTAAAACTACAACGCTCGACAGATGCGCTGTTTCAGTTTTAGTAAAATGTTTCGATTGCGTAGAAACGTGAAGCTTTATGCTTGGGGTACGGTTCGGCACCTTTCAATGATAACTTATTATTATATTATTAAAAACAAACTGATGTAAAGATGGCCGCGACGAGACTCAAACTCGTATCTTTGACCCACTGTCCGGTGTCCACATACTCAGCCATATGCTGGACCCGCTACGACTCACTACAGTACCTACAAACAGTATTTGATTAGAAGATAACGTGAGATAACATCTGTTTGGACCTCTTCATGTTTCTTTTTTAATCAAAGAATAAACGGATATACAGAAAAAACGTGTGTAGGATCTACTTTGATACACAGAGTGGAAGCTAGTGCGGACGTAGGAAAAACAAAGGACTAGTACTAAGAACATCCGAATGCAATGATCTGATTTTGTTAGTACACGAGGCATGTCTAAGTGCGAAGATACACGTGCTTATTTGCGGACGTGTTTTGAATGTTCATCTTAAATGTTGATATATTTGTAGATTAGACTTTGGGTAGATAAGATTCTTGTAAAAATGACTGAATACGAGTGTGAAAATCAGGAAGAGATTCTCGTGCTCTAGTCTAGTGTTAAGGAAACATAGAATAAAGCCTCCAAAACAATGAATCCTGTAGAATTGTAAATTTCAAACCTGGATGTTAAATTCAAACGTCGCGTCCGTTGCAACCGAGTCCTATAGAAACAAAGCCTGAAAATTTTATTTTTTTCCGAAAATGATACAAACATATGAAACCATAGAGAATGGTCATTGAACATTAAAAAAAAATTTAGGATAAAAACTAGTTTTTACAAGTGCGCTAATTCCATTTTATAATCTGAGTTGCAATATCATATTGATATTTAAAGTGCATATTTAATGCATGCCCACAAACCGGCACATGTAAGTTCACGCGTACATGCTGTATTTGTACATAAAAAATATACCTAGGTATAGTGAGAAACGATTCTAATTTTAGTTCTAGATACATCCCACCTTGTAAATTAGAACTTAAAAGGCATCGAATATAACATGTAATCAGTCAAATTCTGGCAATGAACTACGCAAAAGATTGATGTTTAAAATTCCCTTGTCTCAAAAAGGGGTTCAACAAACCTGCAGGTTTAAACATGCGCAAATTATTACGGTGTTTCTGGAATTTGGGGCAGTGGCATATTTCGTATGGCATACTTCTTCCCTTCAAAGTAGCGTTAAATACCAAAAAAAATACAGAAACTAAAGCTCTCCCCAGAGGTGCTGTTTCTGTAAGTATACATTTTTGTTAAACGCTATGGTTGAGTTTAAATGTAAGGTTTTATACTGGGTTACTGTCCTTCCAAAGATACCAACAAGAGCTTCGTCAATACATCGCTCAATCGGATGGATGTGCGAGCCTTGCTAGCTTACAAAATTCTTCTCGACTCGGTTACGACTTACGAGAAACCTGTTGTTTCAGATTTCGTAATGAAGGTTTGCGTATCATGTCAAATAAGAAATTTAATGAAACCTTGCAAAAGAACACAGAAATCATGAGTATTTAATTGGTTTTTGAAACCGTTGACATCTCAAAACCAGTTTTATAATTATTGTAGGTACAAATATATAAATTGTGAGAAGATATTTGAATAGAAGATATCAAAGGTAGGACAAAACGAAGGAATTAAAGACTGAACATTTTGAATGTCAGGACATGAAAAAAAAATGAATAAAATAAATAAGTTTTAGGATGATTTATTTAGTAGCGGTGTTTTGTGTGAATCGTATTTCAAGAGCATCCTGCAAGCTTTTTTGTCAGCGACAATTTTGCATATAAGACTCAGTTGTTGTAAGGGCATGTTGGTTATGATTTTTTTAACACAGCTGAAAATAAAATGTTTTTTTCCCCGCCGGAAATCGAACTCGCGTCCTTTCGTTTCAAGGTTCGCAGCGTTAACCACTAGACTATGAACCAGTCTAGTAACTGATAGACGAAGTATTTACATACAAAATAAATAAAAACCCATGAGCGAAAAGGAAAATACTTCACTAATAAAGACATTTTTCCTCTGGGTTTTCCTCTTAAAAACTCGATGAAATATTCCTAATAAAATAACGGAATACGGAAGGTACACACTAGTCATGTAAGAGCAACGAAAAAAATATTATTACACATTTTGAATATTTAAATGAATAGAACTTATGAAACATACAAAAAAAAGACGTAGAATTCAAGGATTACAGGGCCATTTTGAATAGAGTGATGATAATGGTACGAACGTTAGAGTTCGTGGGGCTTGGTTGTGTGTGTGTCTCCACCTCTAGTATAATGATAAAATAGATGAGTACAATCCACTACAGAATAATCTAGAACAAGCAAGAATGGTCCCTTTCGTACCTACATAAGCGAGCCGCAATGGTACAGAGGGCAGGTCGATTGAAACATTGAGCCGTAAAGTCGATAATCCAAGAACTGGAAAAGTGATCAATACATTGTAAACCGACATTGTGTGAAATAAATCTTGAAAAATGCATAAACTGCGGTTTGATTAAAAGAACCCTATTTAAATCATAACAATATTTTTTAAATTATCCTCGAAAACCAAGTCAAATCCGAACGTTGAGGTTGGAGTGTATTTTACAGTTGCTTGAGCGGCATGTGCACTGAACGGCGAATGTGTAATTTCGTGGACATGTGTTTGTAACCTGTACCAGTTATAGCGCTACGGACGGCGCGTCTCTTGGTGGACAAACTGGTAAAGGAATCACCTCTTGGTAGGCGAATCGCAATGGGAAACGAACGATAACGAACGAAAATAGTGAATAAAAGATTTTTTGTGGCCGATTTGCCTCTGGGTGGACGAATTGCCTCTTTATGTGCGAAGTGGATCTTGATAAATAATTGCCACTAATTGGTGAACGAATCACTTCTTTGTGAACGATTTACCTATTCTACTTTTGGTGGACGAATGGGGATATGGAGATGGATCCCTTCTTTGTGGACGATTTGCTCTTTGGTAAACAAATCACCTCTTGCTAGGTATATCGCCACATGGTGAAAGGATCAGCCATTTTTAATGATTTGCATCTAGATGCTTGATTTTCTGGTTCCGGGTTTGCATCTAGTCTAGGTGGAAGATTTTTCCCTTTGTGGACGAATTCCTTTCAGGGGGGTAGATTTTCTCTTTGTGGACAAATCACATCTTGGTAGACAACTCGCCACTTTTTTTGTGGTAGAAGAAAGTAGCTCTTTGCATTTCTTTACAGCCAAGCAAAAATGACAAACTACGACTGTTCTCTGATTTACCAGTGAATGAGCAAAAGCTTGTGAACGAATTACCTTTTTGTGGACAGATCATCCCTTAGTGGAAAAACCTGAAGTAGTGAAGTGATAGCTCTCTGACTTTATAGCCCCGCATAAATGACAAACTACAATTGATAGACTGGTAATTCTAGTTTACCAGTGAATACATAAGTGAAATCTTGTGAACGAATTGCCTGTTCGTGGATAAATCAACCCTTTATGGAAAAACCTGAAAGATCATGATAAATCTCTTTCTATAAACAATTACTACTTCAAAAGTCAAACTAGAATTAAACTATGCTCTTGTGGCACTGATTTAGCCCTTGAGGACGAATTGCCTGTTTGTGGATTATTTACCTCTTCATGGAAAAACCTAAACGAGTGTGAGATAGCTCTTTACACTTCTTAATACACCCTCAAAAAGGTCAAACTATGACAGTCTCCCCTCCACTAACCCACGCCCTGTATATCCATCCCATCCGGGGATGTGTCACAGGACTCGCATGAAAAAGTTATGTGAGATGCGAGTGGCAGAAGGCCCTCTATGCCAGATAAACTTTGCTTTTGTGGTTCTGATTTACTGTACGAATCGCTTGCTCGTGAATAAGTGACTGGTCTGTAATTTGTTGGCCGGTGTTCTCGCAGCAAAGTCCGCATGCAAATAGCTCTGGTGGCGCCCAAATAATGAATCCACTTCACATAACCAGAACAACCGGATGGGCGGGAGGTGGATGGCCCAAACTAGCCGTGGACCGAATGTGCTGTTGTCTAGTAACTAGTGACTGGTGACTGGTGACCTACACAACGCGGGCAATTCGGTGCACATGTTTTGACGGACTTTGGGAGTTCGTTATCCTATGTGTGAATTACATATAAGCAATTGATCTATATATTTTTTTTACGAACTATGAAATCAAAGTACCTACGCGCACCTATACATGTACGATAGTGTGGGTAGAACAATCTGGAAGTAGCCCATGATGGTAGTAGTGCATTGAGCACGGGGGGGTCAGCCTCATACCAACCTATCAGTCAAGGAGTAAGCCCTAAAGGTAAAACTAAATGAGTGACATAATAGGTATCTATATAATCTATAATCTAAGTTGCAAGGATATACTCATTTAAAGCTCTCAGATGTATGCCCACAAACCAACACGTGTAGTTCGCGCTTACAAATGCTGAATGCGTACTTACAAATAAAATCCAAACCTCAAATGAACATAAGCCCCACAACTTTTGCCGACTTTCCCTGAAACAGGGGTGACATTGGCAAAGTGAACCATTTTTTACAGTATGGGTGGTCAGCCTCATACCAACCTATAAGTCAAGGAATTTATAGTAGGAATTTATAGTATAGGTAAATTTGTCTATATGGGATGCTCGCCTCTACTGCCCACCTAGTTCATTGTTAGTCATCCGTTTGATCGATACAAGTCTTCATAACCATTCACTTGATACTTTCAAAGGAAAAAAAACGTGTGATTAATGGCATGCGCGAGTTATCTTTTGTGAGCACGCCTGCAATGTTTTGTTCCTTGGCAGAAATGGCGAAGGCGGAAATTTTAAATTAATAAAATACCACGTAATCACACACTCTTATCGTGAGACGATATTTCTTTATATGCTCAAGGTTTTCTTTTGTTGAATAAAAGTTATGACAAATCAGCACTAGCCCGTTACAAATAGAACAAAAAATACTTTCCACGAGGTACTTACTCGGTGACAAGAAATAAAATGGAAATAAAACATGTATAAAGGAAAACTCAACTAAGCTACACATATAGTGAAACTTCTTGCCGAAGGTTTTCGCTTGTGGTAGGTAGTAGCCTGGGGGCCAGCCTTACGACAACCACTTCAATTGAAGTTGTAAATTGTTTCCCAGCAGGGCTGGTTTTTATTTCTTGTGAAGGCTGAGTACTTTATTTTGGGTTTTGAAATAAGCACCGTAACGGGAACTCATTTATTACACACTAGGTGGGATTCGAACCCGAGCTCTCTGCATGGAATGCAAGCACCAACTTGTGTCGGGTCCGAGCCAAGCCATGGCTGTAGCACTATCAACAACTACTCCTTTTTTTTCGTATATTTTAATTTTAACAAGTGTTTTGGTATGTTTTTTACAGTCATTCTAAAATCCTCTTTCATAACAACAATTATTTCCAACACTATTAATCTGTTAGTAATCTTAAATACACACTCAGCTCCCAAGCCTTCAAATTTTCTGCCAAGATCATTCTGAACTTTGACACCTTAGCCTACTTTTGGCAGGCTTAAAAAAACCATGACATAATACTCGTACATACAAGCAATAAACGAAAAAAAACCATTCAATTCATTACTGCATTTATTTTTTTAATTTCACAACATCTGTCTTAGACTTACCATACCTCAACTATAAAAACTCAACCTTAGCGTCCACAAAAAATATAAACAAACTAAAACGGTCATTAGATGCTTTGTCTTAGTTTGCATACATTTTTGAGTTGATACGTTTCAAGTTAAAGTACTCAAACTTGTTGATTTGGTATTTAGCGATGATGTTTGTATTTTTTTTTCGCTTTGCTGTTGAAATCGATAGAGAAAGTAATTATTTTTTGTATTTCGATACAGCATGATCGACAAAATATTTTTGTACTCATTGTAGGACAGAAAAAAAAACAACAATTTTTGTTGAGCTGGTGTTTGTTCTTTTTTCTTTACGTAGCAGTAAGTGAGTGAATGACAAAGGCAAGTATTTCTATATGGCGTTTTGAAAAACTGAAATATTACATTGAAATTTCTCTTTTTAACGAGTTTTTTTAGGGAAACAATTTTGTTTAGGCGCATTTAAAACAGTCTAGTTTAAAAATGAGAAGTAGGTTATGTTTGAGAGTGTGTCAAAGAAATAACTTGTTTTTAATTTGTTCAATCTTTCATTGTTCCTTGACTTATAGGCGATATGAGGCCGAACATCCGTATTGTAAAATATCGTTCACTTTGCCAATTTCATCCCTATTTCAGGTAAGGTCTGCAATAGTTGCAAGGCCTATGTTCATGTGAGATTGAATTCTTATTTTGTAAGTCCACATGTGGCATGTCAGTGTGTAAGCGCGAACTTAAACGTGTTTGCTTGTGGAAATTAATGTAATTTGAAAATTAAATGTAATAAACGACCGGTCCGTAGTCTTCGCTTCGGACCCGTAAATGGAAGGTTGTGGGTTCAAATCCCGGAGAAGCACAAATACTATACCATTTATATTTTCAAATATGCTCTTAGTTGGGTTGAAAACTTCATATGTCTTTACCAAAGACCGGTCACCAAAGGTCCATCCAGCCTTACAACTATTGGGTGTTGCTTGAGAATTGGCGCTTTCTACAGCGACGATCAAGCTCGCCGATTGCCCTTGAGGTGTGATTCACACAAAAACAGCGCTCACCAAAAAAAAAATCCTGTATTAATATTAATTAAGATTAATTATTGATTAAAGATAAACAAATTATATTAAAATATTTTTTATTATTTTATGAAATAATAACTGGAAAAATTATGTTCTTTTTCTGTTAATGTATTTTGGATACAACATGTTTTCTATTCTTAATATTATATAATACGTATATATAAAGTTAGAATGTTCACACATGAGAAGTACAAAGCAATCGAGAATAATCGACAGGTGGGTTTTGTTGGACGTGGGTTTTTCAATTAATTTATTTATTGTTTTCAAATGGCAATAAAGTACCGTTTAGCTTGTAAATTTAGTAGGACAGAATCAAATACGGCAATCTAAGAATATTAAAAAAAAGATAAATGTATGGAAATTATGAGAAAACGATTTCCTGTGTTTTCATATATTAATATCATTTTAGAAAAATTCTACATTGCTGACTTTGATTGTATAAGACAAAATTTTAACATCAAGAAGAAATTTTAACATGTAAATTTAATACTTAAAAAATACTAACTCACAATAAAAACGTTATAATTTATGTATGATCTATTTAAAATTAAAATAAAACGATACATTCATTCCAATTTTTTTTTCAACAATTTTAAACGTTTTTCAAATTGCAAGAAATATTGTAGCTAAGTTTTTAATTGTGAAAAGAAAAACTAAACAGTTCTTACACTATTAATTTAAAATAGTTCTTCATAAATTAATAGAGTCGTTGACTGACCACCCATACTGTAAAAATTTATTCACCTTTGCCAATGCCACCCTGTTTCAGTGAAAGGGCAGTTTTATGTAAATTTGAGGTATAGATTTTCCTTTGTCGATACGTCAAAGTTAAAAGTAAAAGTATGTTTTTTTTTAATCTGTTCTCAAAAATAATATATACCAAGGTATTTATTAATTATTAAGGTATATATAAATTGAGGCATTAATTAAGGTATATATTAAGGTAAGGAATTTAAGGACATTTACATCAAATATTAAAAAATATATACTTCTATATCTAATCTAATCTAAGCTGTATTTAAAGTTCATATTAAATGCATGCCCCACACACAGACACGTGTAAGTTCTCGCTTACAAATGCTGCATGTGTACATTTATGTGGATGCAAAAAGATTTCTGATGTGTCAAATACTGCACTCAAAATATTAAATTAGCTCCAATTGAACTATCAATTAATTTTATTACTCGCTGATAATGACCCTGAGACATTTTTTTTTGAGAGTCTAATCTCCACATGTACTTATTTGTTTATGAGTCATTGTTGTTATTGATAAATTGGTATTTTTTTTTTTTAAAAAGTTGTGATAAGAAAGGCAAATATTTTTGTGGATAAGTGGGTTAATGCAGGTAGACAAAAAACAATATTTTTATCTTGTTAAAAAACATGGCGTATTTGCACTGAAAACCGGTGGCAAAATCTCAAAAATCGAAAAGAAGTAATTATGCTCTATCAATTCTATAATCTGTAATCTATCTAAAATCTAAGTTGCAAAGATATATTAACATTTAAAGCTCATATCAAATGCATGTCCACACAACAAACACGTGTAAGTTCGCGCTTACAAATGCTGAATGTGTACTTACAAAAAAAATCCAAACCTATACAAATAATGAATAACATTTAAGTATATAATTACTTAATGATAAAATAAATTATTAAAAAGTTGCAAAGATATATTAACATTCAAAATTCATATCAAATGCAAGCCCACGACCAGACACGTGTAAGTTTGCGCTTACAAATGCTGCATGTGTACTTACAAATTAAAAACCCCATACTCAACTGGACATAACCTATGAAATTTTTGCTGAACTTCCCTAAACCTTTAAGGATCCTTTGACATATGAGTCAAGGGATTCATACCAACCTATACGTTAAAAAGTTTCCCCAGCATCCCGACAGTGAGACGCCACAATTTTTTTTTTTTATCGATTGTCCATATTCACATACAAATATTTTTACAATATCTTCAAATCAATGATATTCTTTCAAATACAAATTTATGCAGTATCAATTCAACGATACCAATAATTTTCTCTACAAAAAAAAAAAAATTAATAGACTCCACATTGGACTTGAGTAACGCTTTGAAAAAAAAAACCATGTCACTTACAATGTTCTGTGGACTGTGACCTAAAAGTTTTGAAAGTCAAGCTCATAATGAATTCTGTAAACGTAATGAAAACAAAACAGTGACGTCTGCTGGCCAGCTCCTGGAGGTATGCGCATCAATTATGATAATTTAAAAAATAAATCAAATAACAGTCAAAGCGAGAACAACAATAATTTGTGCAGTCACATTTTTAGTTTGTAAGAAAGAGGAAAACAAACATGAATGTTTTTGAATTGACATTGTAACTGTAACTGTAGCTCCGTCGCCATTCCGGCAGGGGTGGCCAGAGCCTCTGCAGAGCTGCCTCCATTTTTTCCTATCCTTACATACCTCATTGTAAACAAGAAAAGACTTTAAGTTGATGTTTACAATAAAAAAAATTTTGTTATTTTTTAACATCGAATATGGTGAAATCTAAATAGAAAAAGTTTATACGATTTTATTAATTTACTCGTTATTTCGAAACTGCCAATGCTTTCAATAAAATGGTAACAATAAAATTCTACCCCATAGTTTTTTTTCTCTAATATTCTGTCTTATGTAGGTAAGTACGACACTATTTTTTATTTTTTTATCAACATAAAATAAATAACATCTGTTATAAGAGAAAGACATATTATCTTCTTTGCTAAATATTAAAAATCAAAATAAACATTTCAGTAAAAAAACTCACTTTTATGTAGGTAGGAAATTCCAATATCAGCTGTTTCTGCAAACTGCAGAAAATATTTCACACAAAAAAAAAACACAACAAATTCACAGATATTTTTTGAACAGTTCACAAAACTCAGAACTTTATTCAAATACCGACAAATTAAATTTAATTGTGAAAAAAAAATTACAGCACACGATATATTTCACGAATATCGTATTTTACGTTGGAAGAAAATTGAGATGCGCGCACGTCCGTTCACCTTGCGATATAAAATCGGAATAAGTTGTAAACAAACGTGAAGCGATGTCCTAGCCAGAACTTCCGAGCGTAATCAAGAGAGATTCATGCTCTGCGCACAACATACAATGATCACACGACTCACATCAAAGTATAAAGTATAGTGAAATGAAACTAGAGTTTGTGTTCGCAGCATTTACACCAGTCCGGTATAGAAATTCAGGCTTTTGGTTTCGATAAAGCATGCTGGGGAAGGTTAGAAAGAGATGGTCACGCATGTTGTGCGGTGAATGTGCGAGAGTGAGTGAAATGCAAGCAGCCGAAAATTGACGAAGCTTACCGAAGGATCCGTAGAGTGCGTTTTGATGCATTGCCTACCATTTTTTTTATGCGTTGGCCCCTTTTTTGTTCGAAATGCGTTCAAGTGCATTGCAGATGTTGTCAACCAAAGCGAAAAATAAAAATTAGAACGTACTATGGATGTATGTAATTGAACTATATTGTTAGTACATGTAAGAATTGTACAATATTTATTATTTACATAAAAAAATGTTGCATCTTTGTCGGCGAAAGGTGTCTATGCATTAAAAAAAATAATAGTGGAAACAATATCGAATTATTTCGAAGAAATATTATTATGATGAAAAATGAAGGCATCTTTTTCACAATTTTGATTTTTCTGATATCCAAAAAATGTCATCGACAACACCTCTATGGCACTCAAAAAATGTTTTTTTTTTCTTTTAAGGAATCCTGTGCGGGAGACTCCCTAAATTCTTGAGACTCTAGGGTATGGACCTTTAGACCTTATAGATCTTTAGATTATCTTAAATTTGGGAGTGCCACCTGCACAGGATTCTTTAAAAAATATTGACTAATTCTTGAAAATAAATATTTCTTTACACCGCTAATAAAACGAAAAAACGCAACTAAGCTACACATATAGTGTAACTTCTTGCCGCGTTATCCTCGAAGGGGTATGATATTTTTAGATATAATGATATTTTATTATTATTTAGGATTAAAGAAGTACTTTTCTATTGATTGTTTTCTACCCCTACATGTTAAGGCCCAGCCCTTATTTAAATTACCCAACAGGATGTGGCGTCAAAGATATGGATACACTTTTTGTTATAGTATTTGTAAAAAAAAAACAATGTTCACTGAAGTATATCAAAATATTAAAAATCTAAATAAAACCGTTCAGAAAAGTTATTTAACATTAAAAAAAGTTAATTGTTGAAATATATCTAATAACTAATCTAAGTTGCAAAGATATATTCACATTTAAAGCTCATATCAAATGCATGCCCACAAACAAGCACGTGCAGTTTGCGCTTACAAATGCTGAATGTGTACTCACAAATTAAAATCCAAACCTCAAATGAACGTACACCCTGTAACTTCTGCAGATCTTCCCGGGAACAGAAGGTGACATTGGCAAAGTGAACATTTTTTTCCAGTATGGGTGGTCAGCCTCATAACAATCTACAAGTCAAGGAAATATTTAAAAAATGACGATATTATAATAAATAAATCTGTGTAGAAGGCATGACAATCTTTAAATCAGTTCTTTTAATTAGCAATGATATAATGTAAGCATGATAATATTAAAAATGAAATGTGGAATATTTTACGTAATATATTTTTGTTGTTGTATGAAATATTTCAAGTTACGGTGGATGGGTAGCGCAACGCCTTCGTGGGTGTCCAAAGTTACTGACTTGTGACGTCATTCCCCACTATATACTTTTATTTTTTATTTTTACGCAAAACGCGGAAACATATGGTGTTCATGGAATGGAAGCAATCCAAATTCCAGCACAATTTTGAAATGTAATACCAATTTTTTTCATTTAAATTTTTTTATCTGGGTACCCGCAGTGCTGAATTGAATTGGCTCACTTTTTGCCAATGCCACCCAAGTTTCAGGGAAAGGCGGTAGGACTGTAGGAGTTGCAATGTTTTATGTTCATGTGAGATTTAGTTTATTTCGTAGTGCACATGACAGTACGCAGGACGTGTAAGCGCAAACTTACATGTGCCTGCTTGTGGACATGCATTGCAATTTAGATTAAATATTATAGACCATGGATCTAGGTTTCAATTTTTTTTCTCAATCATTTTCCTTAAACTTTGATTGAAAATACAATATTTTTTCTCGAGGAGTAAACGTGCGATAAGAGTCACCAAAGGAACATCCAGCGTTACAGCAACTGGGTGTTGTTTGAGAATTACCGCTTTTATAGCGACGATCTAGCTCGCAGAGGGCTCTTGAGGTGTAATTCACACAAAAACAGCACTCATCAAATAAATCATTCTAATATTATTTGATTATTATTTATTAGCATTTATTTTTGCCACCAATTTTCAGCAAACAATAATCAAGCCTTTGCCATTACAAGTCGGCCGTGTGAGATCACAATTTTTCTGACATTTCGAAATGTCCAAACCTCATTTTGAAATTTCAAACCAAAATAAAAAAGGTACTAAATTAAGCACTAAGATTTGGGTCCCAGAGAATGTGTCTCAAAAAATTATCTTTACCTACTTGAAATTTGGGTCTCCAATTCCGACAGAAATCTGGGTGATTTACTTTGTTGTTTTACCGGGGTGTTATTTTCTTTGGTTCGTCCATAAATTACTAAGGGCTGTCGTAGATTAAGACGTTGAGGGTGGAATTTCTGAGAATCTGGAGCAATTCACATAACGTAGGTACATTTTTTAAATGTGTCTTTATAACAAGGGCTAGCAATACATACTTTAATTTTTGTTTCTTGACTCATAGGTTGGTATGAGTTTGACCACCCATACTGCAGAAATTGGTTCACTTTACCAGTGCTACATTAGAGACTTAATTTAGGGAAGGGTGGCAAAATTTGTCGGTTATATGTTCATTTGATATTTAATTTTAATTTTGAGAGCAGGGATACATGAAGCAAGTGTAAGCGCGATTTTACACGTGCTTGCTTGAGGGCATGCTATAATAATGTATGGTCTACAATGTATACTGTAAATATGCATTAACATTTAAGATTCATATTCGATGAACGCCCGCAAATAGACACGGAAAAGTTCGCGCTTATACATGCCGCATTTTAATTTAGAAAATTAAAAGCATAATTTCAAATTGTACAGTGTACTGATTGTAGATTTTAACTTTGTTTTTTACACAATTTGTTTTTCGATTACGGCAAGTATTTATTTAGTCATCTGAAGATGCGAACGGATTGTTTTGCGAAACCGGTCGTAGAAATATTAAATACTCGCCGTAATAGAAAACAAAATTGTTTTTTATTTTTATCTTTTAGCAAAATATTAAATTAACAGAAGCCCAGCAACTCTGGTTGATCTTTCCCGAAACGGCGGTGACATTGGAAAAGTGAAGTTCTTTTTTTACAGTATGGGTGGCCAGCCTCATCCCAGCCAATAGTCAAAAACTGTCAAGCAGCGTTATATAATATTCCACTCTTGAGTATATATTTTATTAAAAAATTTAGTTCACTTATGATAGTGTGATCTGTTTATATTTAATTTCATGTGGCCATTTATAGAAAACTAGTAAACACTTTGCACTTATGGTTATTAAATCATTTCATAACAATTTTTTAATGTACGTAATAGAAAGTGCTGGACTAAATTTTAAGTATAAATAATAATTTGATTTCCGTAAATGGGTGAAGAAAATTTATAATAATTTTGTGAAGCCTACGCTGACACCTATGCATGTATGTATTTCGCAAACATTTATATATTTGTGTTATTCACATACAGCAAATCCATGGCTCGACCGCCGCCTAACGTGAATTTTCCATGTATAAAAACGACGATCCCTGGATCATGTGAAGATCAAATGCTTTGAGAATAACAATGTTTGTACCTGACTAAAATATACATCGATTATTTTTATTTATCGTATGATTATAATTTATTATTCGTACCTATATGGGTAGAGAAAAACATAAAAATATTGAAATTTAAAAATCGTTCTATGATGCAATAAGATATTTTTTTTGTATTACTCAATAATATGATAAAAGGGACTTACGCCTACCACATTTTTTGAAGTGGGGGTTGCCCTGCTCCTGAGGAGGCAGGTTTCCAATTATTTTGGAGGCATATAGTCCCGTCGATAGCTCAGTTGGTAGAGCGCTTGCATTACATGCCGATAGCACGGGTTCGAATCCCAACGAAGGTGTCAGAAATTATTTCCCGTTTCGGTGTTTATTTCAAACCTAAAATAAAATACCGGCAAGGTTTACTCAGCCTTCTCAGAGTACCAGCATCCTCGGGAGCTGATAAACCCCCAGTTCATCTAAATTGGTTGTTGTAAGGCCGTCTTTATTTATTATTATTATTTTTTTTTAAAGAAATCCTGTGCGTTTCTAAAGACTCTGGGGGTCTATGTCACTTGTTGTAGTGCCACAGAGGTGTACGAGCTTGGTCGTCGCTACAAAGCGCCAATACTCAAGCAAGACCCAGTTGCTGTAAGGCTGGATGGACCTTTGGTGACCGGTCATTGGTAAAGGTTTATGAATTTTTCAACCCAGCGAAGAGCACATTCGAAATATAAATGGTATATTTTTGTGCTCCGCCGGGATCCGAACCCACAACCTTCCATTTACGAGTCCGAAGTGTTGCCACTACGGACTACGGACCGGTCCAAGTTAATATTTAAAATAATATTTCCGTACTTTCACATGCGCTAAAGTAAATACCTTTTATTTTTCCTGCTTTCAGTTGATCATTAATGCAGCAAGGTTATTTATTATTAAACCAATAAAACAGCGAACGCGTTAACAATATTTTCATCTCGCCAACAAGTGAACGAGTCCTTGAGAGCGCCAACTTTTACTCGCCGGTTCGAGTCCCGCCAGTTAAAAACGCATTAAGAGGGTGCTAGGAAATTTCTCGAAAACACAGTTTTTGACGTGGTTTTTTTTCAATAAATATGGACAAATATAAATTTTTGATAACTTTAAGTGTTAGTTAAACATTTCATTTGCAATATGCATCAAATAATATGTCTATAAACGCTTTTATTACTTGAAAAAATATAAATTACGAACACCTTCTTGCGGTAAGTGGAAAACATACAATTTTTGAACCAGTTTTTCTGTAAATTGGTGGTGTTTTGAAATCTAAAAAAAAATTACAAATATACTTTATATCCTGTTTTAGTTCGTGGTGTGATTTAAAATGTGATTCAGATGAAGAAAACTGAATTAAAAAAAAAATCTAGAAGCAAAAATGGACAAAAAAGTGTACATTGTATCTTCGAATAAAATCTCAAAAAATGGTTATTTGTGCCCAATTATTTTCAAATATTAAACAATATAATCTTGAGCTTAGTTGTATTTTTTTTCAAATTTTTTATTTCACAAGATGTATTTTGTATTATTATTTTACAAATGGCTTTTAAATGCGAGATTCGCGGGGTAAACCTCAGTCGAGCGCCAACGCTCACAGAAGGCGCTTTTTTTTTCGCTAAAACTATCTCATAACAAACCTTTGTTTCGTCGGCAAGTGATATGCAACATTTTCGAAGCGAGAACATTTTACGATTTTCCATGTTACATTTTTACAAAAATATTATTTTTTGCAATCAACAATTTCTTAATAATACATTCCTTGACTTATAGGTTGGTATGAAGCTGACCACCCATACTGTACAAAGATGGTTAACTTTGCTAATGTCACCCCTGTTTCTGGGAAGGTCGACAAAAGTTGCAGGGCTTATGTTCAACTACTATGTGTGTGCTTGTGGGAATGTATTTAATATGAATCTGAAATGATATATATCTTTGCAACTTTAATTTAGATTAAGACTTTGATACTTAACTTAGAAATTTATTATTACTATTTTAGAAATAATCGGTCGACATTCTACTTCCTACGGATTTTACGCTAAAAAATAATTTTAGTCATCAAGAAAGCGAAATTGCGAGAAAGGAAACGCAATTTTACAGTATGTAAAAACTAAATATTTACTAAGAAATTCTGCGTGTATGCACTATATTGACCACTTTTTTCATAAAATTCCTTGGAACCTTCACATATCCATAACATATGTAGTTACGCTTACGAGTAACTAAAAACTTGTTTTTTTTTTATTTAATGTTTTTCAAAGTTCTAATGAATTAATAAAGTGGAAATACACAAACCATTACCAAGACCCGTCACCAAAGTTCATCCAGCCCTACAGCAACTTGGTCTTGATTGAGAATCGACGCTTTCTTTAGCGACGACCAAGCTCGCTGGGGGCTCTTGGGGTGTGATTTACACAAAAACAGCGCTCGCAAAAATCATCCTGATATTATTATTACTAAAAATATAATTTGCGAAACTATTGATTTATTGTTGAACATTTTTAGTTTTGATGTTGAAGGATGGAAAAGGTTGAGTCTATCTGACCGGCATAAAAAAATGGCTGCCAAAAAGTGTACTGCAAGCTACTATGAGTAATAACATAGAGGAGCGGAAACTAACGTGCTGATTTGATACATACTGCAGTTGTCATAAGAATAAAATTCTTCACAATCTGAGCTAAGAATAAGCGTAAAATTCGTAATGTGAGAGTTGTTTTAAATATTTTTGAAATCAATTTCCTGTTTTCATAAGACACATTGGTCCAGTACCTACACATGCAAAAATTGCTCATGTAAAATTAGCTTAATGGTCTCTACGGCAAACAAGAACAAAGGCAGCGACATGCTACCACTTGCGTTTCTCTCCTGTCACACGTTGCAGTGGTTATAATGTGATAAAGTTAAAATATGAAATATGAAATGAAAAGTGATAAAGTTAAAATATGAAATATGAAATATTGCCACGACTTTGGCGATCACAATATTTATAACGTGTGTTATCTGTCAACTCTAGTTATTTCCGGTCTAGTCGGCAGCCGTTATTTGAAATGGCACCAACATTCAAGATTTTTTTTTCGTTGTGCCGAGTTTTTTGTACACATGGAAATGCAACTGTGAAGTTCTTTGTTATTTTTATTACTAATGACCATTTTCGTAAGTAAGTTGAGACATATATAATATACATGTCTTTTTTGGTTAAAATAATTTCTAGTCCACAGATATTATAAGTTAATATACGTACCTTTCAAAAACTACAAAATAAGAGCTCCGAGTGCGCGGCTGTGGCATAGATAGGTATTAAGCGAACGCAGATTTTAAAATTAAAAATTTTCGAGAGCGCTCTTAAAACATCAAATAGTGCCTCCATATAAGGACGGTCATGGTCTGCGCCTTGTATGGTTGCCAAGGGGGTGGGTGGGGTGAGGGAGGGGGGAGGGGACCGCCCCAGGGAGAGCTGAAGGTCTGTGGGGAGACTGGTACAAACTGTACCAAAAACATTTTCTTGGATTTAATTGTGTTTGAATTTGTGTGATCCTTAGAATTGGATAATATTGTATCGCCAGAGTAGGGTCAGAAAGTCTTAAATTTAGAACAATGATTTTATTGATTGTAGAGGCATCCACCTGATGATGCGAACGGATGTTTGCGAAACCGGTTGTGGTATTAAATTAAATAAAATACTCATAGTAATCGAAAACAAAGTGGTTTTTCTTTTTATCTCTTAGAACAATGATTTTGGATCTGAAGTACATACCTACCTACTTTCGTAACGGTTAGTCTAATATCTTTACAGTTAATCATAATAAGTAACTATTAGTTAAAACGTCTGTAACTCCAGTTTAAATGAGTTTGGAGTTTCTTTGCTGACATAAAAATCAAATAAAATAGGGTACCACCTAAATCTTTCCTTTCTTTTCAATGCTCTTTGAGTTATGGCAGTTAATGAACATGTAGCACGGATATTATCAAATGACATATTTACAACAAAAATATTTTTGGCTTGCGGTATACTAAATCTGGGGGTACGATATCATCATCATCAATACCACAATCTAATCTAATCTAATCTAAGCTGCAAGGATATATATCATTTAAGATTTATATTAAGTGCATTCCCACAAGCAGACATGTATAATTTCGCGCTACCACATGCCGCATGTGGACCTACATTATAAGAACCCATCTCAAATGAACATAAGCCCTGCAACTCTTGCCGTCCTTCCCTGAGACAGGGGTGACATTGGCAAAGTGAACTATTTTTTCACAGTATGGGTGGTACAACATCCTGGGTTATGGTCGTCTTGATCAATCGCAGCCACCGCTGCCTGTCCAACCATCCTTACTAGTCCATCTCTAGACTTTTTACTGTGATACCAACTATATATTTTCCAGGCTCCGATGGTCCAATCGCTGAATGTGACCTAGGCTCACTTTTATTGGCTTGATCAAAGCAATGTCTTGGAAGAGGTTGTATAGTTCAGATACATGTTTCCGTCATTTATTGACAGGAGCTGCCGGTATCCAAAAATTAGCAAATGCTAAAGCTCAACTTGTAAAACGACACTCAATCATCCCTTTGCAGTCAACATCAAAACTATGAGAACTTCGTGGTTTCACGACTCATTCCTTTGACAAACCACTCACTTATGGAATGATTTACCGGCATCTGTGTTCCCACTTTAATTTAACCTTCTTCTGTTCAAAACAAAATCAATCGCCACTTCCTTTCAGTGTGTCAAAACAAATGAAATGCAACATACAACACAAGACTACGCAGATAGCACTTTTACTATAAATTTACGGCACTCCAACAAGTGTTATAGATCTATAGATTTCCCGCATAAGATTCCTTAAACAAATATATAAACTGAAGCGTCATCAAAGTAGAATAACCTCAGCTTAGGTTAAAAATCCTCAATATATATTACTGTACAAAATACAAACAAATTTATTTTTTTCGACATTTTGTCCATGTTATATCCAGTCTCCCCTTACACATTGCGTGCCAAAGAAGAGAAGTTCGAGGCCGCTCTGCCCAAAGACAAGACAAGACGTAAAAAAGGCAATCAGAGATCTGCACCAAGTATGCAACACTAGTCCCAAACTCAACTATAGCGTTACCAAAAAATGAAAGGAAAGTAAAATATCATCTCTAGTGAGCATTTCATTATCTATACAATTTTTGTAAAACGCTGTGGTTGAGTTTTAACGTAAATTTGTACTCTTGGGGAACTGAATGCTGGTGCACTCTCCCACGGTCTGCGAGAAAGACGTCTCCTGAGATTTCGGGAACTGGAAAATGTCTCCATATTCTGATGACCAAATTCGAAAAGATGGTCCCAAGCTTACGCAAGATTTGCAGTGCCATTCTGAATGTAATGTACGCTAGCGCGATGTATTTATTATGCAATTTTTTTAAAACATGTTCAAGGACTTTTTGGTAATTTTGGGGTCTACAACACTTCTGAAGTAGCAGGATTTCAATTCTTGCGTTGCTGAAATTTCCTTGCAAATGTCACCTTTAAAACGGTCATTCCCTTCGGTCTATGTGGATAAAAATAAACGGCAAAGAACAATCGATCTTGCACTGGTCTTTTGAAGTTCTCCGGGTAGCGCGTGTAGCATGAGCAGGAACAGTGGGAGGAGCGTGTTTACATTCTGCCTTGTTCACTGTCCTGCTCATTTCCAGTCCAAACAGGGCTGAGAGGAAAGCCCTACCTACCTACCCCTAGCTAATAATAAATTTAGCAAAAAATGCATTGAAACTAAAACAACACCTGTTTAAGATTTTAGAATAGAAAAAAATAATATTGAATACGGTAGGTGAAATAATAATTAAGGTAGGGAATTTGAATTTGTCAACCACAACAATAAATTTGTCTACTTCATTTTCTACACTTCAACATAGATTTTGTATTGCCACATTTCTGATGTCGATTGGATTATTAGATTATAGATTATAGATTATAGATTGTCTTTTGGATAGTATTGAAGCCTAATTCTGGTTGTAATTTTGCTCTTTTCTTGCCGAAATCTATACTTTTCTTTTCGAATATTAGACCAAGACCATCGTTGTAAACTTGCACCTTCCTGAAATAAAAGTGCTGCATCATCAGGAACTGTCTTTGTCTGCAATCTCTGTAACCTCAAGCTAATAACAAAGATTCCAGAAGACTTGGAAGCATAGAGCCAGAATCCCCAGCATTTGAGAAACTCCCAGACGGATGAATCGATATTGTCACCTCATCCTTGTATTCCTTGACTTATAGGTTGGTATGAGGCTGACCACCCATATTGTAAAAAATGGTTCACTTTGCCAATGTCACCCCTGTGTCAGGGAAGGTCGGTAAAAGGTGTAGGGCTTATGTTCATTTGAGGTTTGGATTTTATTTGTAAGTAGGTACACATTCAGCTTTGGAAACGCGAACTACACGTGTTTGTTTGTGGGCATGCATCCTTGCAACTTAGATTATAGATTATAGATCCCCGGAATCCTGAACAGCACCTCTAGTGAGTAAATTAAGTTCCATATACTTTTGGTAAACACTTAGGTTGAGCTGAAACGTACTTGTGGTAGCCGGTAGGTACAGAGCGTCGTCAACCTTCCCCAAACAGCTTTTTGATAAGTTCTCATCTACAGTCCAGTGTGCGCGCATCCGCACTTGTTTAAATACGAAATTAACTTGCTTTTATTTGTAAATGATCGCGGAAGACTTACCGGTCCGAAATTCGTGCCCATCTTTTTCGTTTCATCATTCAAGTTTTTATTTTCCAATCAGTGTACATCTCGAAACATGGAATCGATTGCAAAAATGCTGTTAACATATTGAAAAGGTCTACCGCGATATGTTTCTTTATATTTTCTGCGCTTTTCGTAGTTCCATAGTGTCCAAAAAACTTCCAAGAAAGAGGAACTTATATATATTTAGCACTTTGAGGATAAACCGGTCCGTAGTCTAGTGGTTAACGCTACGGACTTACGGCTTGTGGGCTTGATTCCCAGTGGAGCACAAAAAATATAGTTTAAGTTCCAAATATGCAAGGGTTCGATCCCCACCGAGGGTGTCAGACATGATTTCCCGTTTTGGTGTTTATTTCCAACCGAAATACCGGCAAGGTGTACTCAGCCTTCACAAGAAATGAGAACCAGCCCCCCCTCCGGAGCTGTGAAACCCCTACTTCAACTGAAAGTGGTTGGTGTGACGCCGACCCCCTTACCCGTAAAAATTAATAGGTCTCGAATCGCCACATGCAACTCCTTCGGGGATAAGGCGGCAAGAAGTTACACTATATGTGTAGCTTAGTTACGTAGTTGCGTTGCGAATATGCTCTTCGCCGGGATTCAAAATTCATATTCCTTTATCAAACACCACCCAGCCTTACAGAAATTGGGTTTTTTTTTTTTTTTTTTTAAGAAATCCTGTGCGGGTGACTCCCTAGATTCTAAAGACTCTAGGGGTCTATGGCACTTGTTGTAGTGCCGCAGAGGTGTACGAGCTTGGTCGTCGCTACAAAGCGCCAATACTCAAGCAAGACCCAGTTGCTGTAAGGCTGGATGGACCTTTGGTGACCGGTCATTGGTAAAGGTTTTATGAATTTTGACATGACAGAAAAAACACTGAAAGATAGAGTGAGAAACGAATGGGTTCTGAATGAATGCGGAGTAAAAGAAAGCGTGAAAGTGAAAGTTCAAAGAAGTGTGATGCGATGGTTTGGACATATTGAAAGGATGAATGAAGACCGACTGACAAAAAGAGTGTATAAAGGGAATGTAATAGGTAAGCGTGGAAGGGGAAGACCTAGAAAAGAATGGATTGATCAGATAAGTGAGATTGCGAATGAATGGAATTTACAGAGTGGAAACAAGAGAAGAGCATGCATGAAAAGAGTGATGAAATTAGATGAGATGAAAGAAGTATGCAGGGACAGAGTCAAGTGGAGGCACTTATGTGGAGGTACTGGCCACCCCTAGAGGAATGGCGGCAGGATACAAGACAAGACAAGACAACCCAGCGAAGAGCACATTCAAAATATAAATGGTATATTTTTGTGCTCCGCCGGGATCCGAATCCACAACCTTCCATTTACGAGTCCGAAGTGTTGCCACTACAGACTACGGACCGGTCCAAGATGCCAACGACACGCGGTGTACCTGAGCGGTTACCCATCCAAGCACTGACCACGCCCAATTTTGCTTAACTTCGGTGATCTATGGGAACCGGTGCTTTCAACATGGCTAACGTCGTTGACAATAAATTGCTGGAGAATCAACTCTTAATATTTTTTGCAAAGAGCTCTTGAGGTGTGATCATGAAGAAACATTTGGAGAGAAACAGTAAGATATTTAATAAAATTTATGATTGAAATGATCGATAAGATGAATGATAAGATGCGTAACGACAGGGCTATGAGTGAGTGTGGTACAAACGAGAACATGAGGGTAACAGTACAAAAGAGTAAAATGAAATGCTTCGGGTATCTAGAAAGAATGGACAATGAACTAATAACAAAAAGAGTGTTTAAATATAATGTCAAAGGCAAGCGTGAAAGGGGAAGAACGAGGAAATATGGATTAATGTAATGAGCGAATCTAAAAACGAAAGGGTGAGAAAATGAAAAGGGAATGCGTGAAGACGAGATGAAAAAAAGTGTGCAAGGATTGAAAAAAGAAGATACACGTCGTCTACGGAGGTACTGGTCACCCCTTAGCAGAATGGAGTTTGAATACAAGACAATTCAAGATAAGACGTGTTCAATAAATATCCATCCATAAATTATTTCGGCACCAAGTCATTGATGAAGTCATGGTTATTGTTACATAGGAATGCTGTGTTTCTTGATAAGTTTACCTTTTCTAAGAACATTTAGTATAAACAGTTATGAAGGTTTGTTATGAAGCATGCTAAGGTTTACCCAGAAATTTATGAAAATGAAAAAATTGTATTGTTTTAAGCACGTACTGGGGATAAATCATTAAATTATATTAGTTCCTTTTTTGACGGCGAGGCTGCATCAACCCGACTTATTACCTTTTTTTTTTAAGAAATCCTGTGCGGGAGACTCACTAGATTCTAGAGACTCTAGGGGTCTATGCCACTTGTTGTAGTGCCGCAGAGGTGTACGAGCTTGGTCGTCGCTACAAAGCGCCAATACTCAAGCAAGACCCAGTTGCTGTAAGGCTGGATGTACCTTTAGTGACCGGTCTTTGGTAAAGGCTGATTTTTTTCAACCCACCGAAGAGTATATTTGGAAATATATATGGTATATTTTTGTGCTCCGCCGGGATCCGAATCCACAACCTTCCATTTACGAGTCCGAAGTGTTGCCACTGGACTACGGACCGGCCCATTACGTTCTTATGCAGTTTTTTTGTCTAATCATGCTCCTTGACTAGTAGGTTAGTGATTTGTAAAATATTGAACATCCGTACTAGTGTAAAAACTGATTCACTCTGCCAATATCACCCCCATTTAAGGGAAGATCGTCGAAAGGTTTTGCAATCTAAGGATTTATTTTAAATCAATAAAATATTATTGAATAAACTAATGAAAGTATGCAAGGATCGAAAGAAATGGTGGTTGATTTGCAATGTTTGGTTTATGGTGATGTTTGGCTTTGGCAATGCTATGGCTTTTAATTTTACTTTATTGAAATATATTGAATATTCATTTATCTCCCATTTTAAGACCACATTCCGATATTTTTTGTTCCTTGACTGATTGATTGATATGAGGCTGACCCCCTATGCTGTAAAAACTTGGTTCACTTTTGCCAATGCCTACCCGTCTCAGGTAAATGCAGCTTAAGTTGCCTGTTTACGTCCATGTGAGGTTAGGTTTATTTTGTAAGTAAACATGCAACACATATCTGCTTGTGTGTATGCATAAAATATGAGCCTTAAATGCCAATATATATTTGCAGCTTAGATTGTAAATTCTTTGAATAGAACCCAAAAAGGCTACAGTAATTATTATGAGATACCAAAAAAACCGAAAAAAATGGCAGCTGATCTGTAATGTAGGCGGCTAAGGCCAAGAATCAATTTTCATTTTTATAGATGTTTTGTAGATTTTTTAGTGTTAACTAAACTAGATGTAATTAATTGCTTGTATCCCTTGACTTATAGGTTGGTATGAGGCTGACCACCCATACTGTAAAAAATGTTTCACTTTGCCTATGTCACCCCTGATTCACGGAAGGTCGGCAAAAGTTGCAGGGCTTATGTTCATTTGAGATTGAGTTTCTATATTGTAGGTCCACATGCGGCATGTGTAAGTGCGAAATTGTGCGTGTTTGCTTGTGGGAATGCATTTAATATGAATCTGAAATGATACATATCTTTGCAACTTAGATTTAGATTTTGGATTTACCGACTTGAATACCTCACATAGGAGGAACAAGAAAATTTACAACCGAGTAACTTTTTCACTACTTTCTGTTATCTCTTACTTAGTCGTATAGAACCAAAGGCAAATATCTAGGATTTTCCCAAATATATGATACGTGTATGAAAATGATGACAAAAGAATTTCCAGTTTTTCCATACATTTATCACGATTTAAAAACAGTCCTAGATTACCACCTTTGATTTTATATGGCTCTGAAGTAACCTTTACACTTGTAACCTGTGTTGATAGTCTGACAGCGTGCAGACACGTCCTAGCACCGTAAACACACATCGACGGTTAAAAGGCAGTAGGGCATACGCAACATTTTGGTCTAAAATGAGTTATGAATGTTATCCTACTTGAAATTTTCCGCTCTTTCTAATGCTCTAACTCCCATAGCTCTACGATGATTTTTGTGTTGTTTATGCCCAAGCAAACAACTGCGTGTTCGATGTATGGTTTTGGTGTAACCGACAAGATTTTGGCCATTTTTATCCTAAAGGCGCTTGTGACAAAGCTTGTGTCGTAAAACCACATAAAAAGGAATGATTTTTTTTAATTTTAGAGCTGTTTTGATTTTAACGATACTATCTTTCTATTATCTTTAATCTAAGCTGCAAAGATATGTTAACCTTTAAGGCTCTTATGAAATGCATGCCTTCAGACAGGCACATGTAGGTTCGCGCCTCACATTCTGCATGTGTGCATACAAATAAACAAAATTTCACATGAACATAAACCTTGCAACTCCTGCCGCCGTTCCCTGAACCGGAGTGGCATTGGCAAAAGTGAACCGATTTTTACAGCACGGAGGGTCAGCCTCATACCAACCTATCAGTCAAGGAGCAGAAAAAAATATAAATGATGTACAAAAATTCTAAATGAAAAACATTACAAATCAATAAAATAAAGTAAAATTAAAATTAAACTTAGAATTAATGCCCTAGCCGCCATTGTTGCAAATCGACCGCCATTTTTTTCGGTCCTTACATACTTCTTTCATTTCATTCAGAGTCATAATCTTTTTCATGCACTCTCTCTTTTTGTTATGACTCTGAATATCCCATTCATTCGCTATTTCAGAAATTTGATCCATCCATACTTTTCTCGGTCTTCCCCTACCATGGCTTCCATTTATAGTTGCAGCGTGCACTCTCTACAATCTATAATCTAAGCTGCAAGGATATGTTAACATTTAAGGCTCATATGAAATGCATGCCTACAGACAGGCACATGTAGGTTCGCGCCTACACATTCTGCATGTGTGCATACAAATAAATAAAACCTCACATGGACATAAACCTTGCAACTCCTGCCGCCGTTCCCTGAACCGGGGTGGCATTGTCAAAAGTGAACCGATTTTTACAGCACGGGTGGTCAGCCTCGTACCAACCTATCAGTCAAGGAGCACAAAAAATTATAAATGATTTACAGAAACTCATAATGAGACACATTACAAATTAAAATTAAAATAAAGTAAAATTAAAATTAAAGTTAATATTACACTTAGAATTAATGCCCTAGCCGCCATTGTTGCAAATCAACCGCCATTCCTTTCGGTCCTTACATACTTCTTTCCTTTCATTCAGAGTCATAATCTTTTTCGTGCACTCTCTCCTTTTGTTATCTTCTTCTTCTTCGTGTCAGCTTCACACCGTATTGGCCCAGTAACGAGCAATGTCTACAGCTCTTTGGTTTCCCGCAAAGAGATCATCCATGGAGCAGCTTGTCGGACAGGAGGGACAACACCGCAGGTGCTCCATAGTTTACTGAGCTCCACACTCACATAGTGTAGAGTCCTCCCGTCCCAGAAATCCCCAGGTCAGCATGTTGGCCCGGGCTCTTCCAACATTGGTCCTCAATCTGTTCATAAATTTCCACACGGGCCACATGAGGTTCTTTCCTGGAAGTAGGCTCTCTGCAGGCTGCACAAAGCTCTCAGGGCATTCCTCTTTCCACATTCGCAATCTCTCCGCCACTGGATCCGTAGACAAGGGCTGCACGGAACTAAGGAAGCTGTGTCTCGACTTCAGGCGCTGCTGTGATGAAATGCCACTTCCGTAAATGCAGTTATTTCCTTTTGTTATGACTCTGAATATCCCATTCATTCGCTATTTCAGAAATTTGATCCATCCATACTTTTCTCGGTCTTCTCCTACCACGGCTTCCATTCATAGTTGCAGCGTGCACTCTCTACAATAAAAAATAAAAAAGTTATGCCATTTTTCTGCAATTTTTCTTGCAACTTTCCTGAACAATTTAGTTTATCTTGCTTATGCCCTACTGCCTTTTAACCGTCGACATGGTGTTATCTAGAAAATACAAAATAAATAAGTATGATTTACACTGCATATAAAACATGCAATCTCTGAGTCTAAACTCGTTAACTTGTGTGTATCCTATGCATTTTTTATAACAGGGTTATTCACAGCACATACATAGCTGATCCACGGATCATATTTTTTTCGTATGGAAAATTCACGTAAGGTCGCGGTTGAGCCATGGATTTGCTGTGCGTGCATGCCAGGGTAAGGGTTTTTAAGTTGCATGGAATATTTCTTATCTCGCTTGCACGGTGGTATACGTAAACAATAAACCTCGCGTCATATAATATTTTCAACATTAAACTTTCATAGTTTGTTTTTGTTATCGTTTTAATTGACGTAAAATAATAAAAAAATACATTTTTATAATAATCTCATTAAAAAAGCATACAAAGGGATAAAAAAAAATAAGTAAGAGTAGCTCAACTTACGGTCCCATGCCAAAGAAAGCATGAAATTTGACATTCACGTCAATGCATTCACGTGTATAAATGAAAATTTCTGTAGAGATTTGTCGAGAATTGATGTTCCTTCTCCCATTTAGTAAAATCACTAATGTAAATAAATCAATAATATTGTTCTACATTACAGAATTTTATTTCTAATTATTTTGTCGTTTTTAGGGAATTCGAGCAAATAAAAATGCAATATTTTATCGATTCCCGATTCGATATCAATCACCGGTCCGAAGTCCAGTGGTAACACTTCGGACTCGTAATTGGAAGGTTTTGGTTTCGAATCCCGGCGGAGCACAAAAAACATACCATTTATATTTTCAAATTTGCTCTTCGCTGGGTTAAACAATTCATAAACCTTTACCAAAGACCGGTCACCAAAAGGTCCATCCAGCCTTACAGCAACTGGGTCTTGTTTGAGAATTAGCGCTTTCTACAGCGACAACTAAGCTCGCAGAGGGCTCTTGAGGTGTGATACACACAAAAACAGCGCTTACCAAATAAATAGGCCTGTTTTTTGTTTTTGTTTTTTTTGTTGTTTTTTTTTTGTGATTTTTCAGGCTACTTTGACATGGGATGAATTGAGCTTTCAACGTAAAAATATTATAATATGACAATTGAAATTAAGATTAAAGCCATTGTAGGAAAAATATACTAAGATTGATTTTTTTATATTTAAGAATATAGATAGATTTGAGAGAGTCTGAGATATGCGAAAGTGCCATAAAATAGGTAGCGAAACATTAAGTTACGAGATATGTAGCGAAACAATAAATTGCATATTATTTATTATTCATTGTTCATAACATGACAAACAGAAAGTTGATAAAATTGGCAACGTTGGGTAAAATGCAAATGCTATTCAATTTGTAAAAATATCATCTGAATGTGGGCCAAAATGGACACTGCAAATAAATTTATTCTGCATCGTGAAAATGGTTTACTTTTGATAGTTATTCTCAGCACTCTGTACCCTGAGTACGAGTTTTTTCACTTTACTCGAAGTATTGAGTATTCGAGAAAAATGTTTGTGAACTTGTAAAGCACCTCTGGCAAAACAAGTTTCGAAACCTTTTTTGCCAGGGGTGCTTTAAAAGTTCACATACGTTTTTCTCGAATACACAATACTTCGAGTAAAGTGAAAAAACTCGTACTCAGGGTCCTGTTATCTTTATTCAAGAACGATGCCAAGTTAAGAAAAGGAAAAACGTAGTAGCGGATACAAGATGTAAATTTTAACATCCTAGTTGAGTAGTCTATACTTATCAGATCATATATTAATGTAAGTAGATACTAGATAGACAGTAATAAAACATGGCCGTGCGTGAACAGTTGTACCCCTAATAATAATTAATTTTAGGATGATTTATTTGGTGAGCGCTGTTTTTGTGTGTATCACACCTCAAGAGCTCTCTGCGAGCTTGGTCGTCAATATAGAAAGCGCCAGTTCTCAAGCAAGACCCACTTGCCGTAAGGCTGGTTGGATCTTTGGTGACCGGTCTTTGGTAAAGGTATATGAATATTTCAAACCCAGCGGAGAGCATATTTGAAAATATAAATGGTATATTTGTTGTGCTCCGCTGGGAATCGAACCCACGACTTTCCAAATACTAGTCTAAAGCGTTACCCACTAGACTACGGACCGTTCACTACCCCTAGTATAAAACATCGTTTAAACTCACCTCGAAAACATTCTAAACGTTTATGTTTATCATCTTGGATGTCTCTACATCGTAGATTTTAAATTATTTTGTATTCTTGTAAAAATTGCAAATTGTAAAATGTTGCTTTCTACCATAATAACCTCAATATCTTCGCTGGAAAATCATACTTTTGAGGTTAGAAAATAGAAATCTCACCATTTACAGTCTCACATTACAATCTCGAGTTGTCAATAAGAAATCATATAAAACTGCACAGTGAACAGCATTATAAAAGCCATTTGAACCCGTTATTTTATTCATTCCATTTTAGACGCTGAACAAGCCTGAGGCCATTTTCCATTTTTACAGAATATTAGAAAACATTGTTGCTTTGAAGTTGTGAACCATTTTCATCTTAGTACCCATACATACTTAGCAGTGGCGTAGAGTTGATTTGCATCGGTTTTATTTCGAAAAAAATATTCAGACCTTATTCCATAAATAATGCAACTTGAGAATCATGATTGTACCCATTGCTTTTTGTCTGGTAAAACTGACTTTAGATGGATTCAAAATTAAAAATTGTTTATGTTCCAACCGGTCCGTATTTCAGTGGTAACACTTCGGAATTCGGTGGGTTGAAGAATTCATAAACCTTTACCAAAGACTGGTTATCAAAATGTCCATCCTGCCTTACAGCAACTGGGTCTTGCCTGAGAATTGGCGCTTTCTACACACCTTCTCTCAGGGGTCAGTCTCCCCTCCACTGACCCACGCCCTGTATATCCATCCCATCCGGGGATGTGTCACAGGACTCGCATGCAAAAGTTGTGTGAGATGCGAGTCTCAGAAGGCCCTCCCGTGAAGCTACACTTTCCCAAGTGTTTACACAAGCAAAAGAGGCTCAGAAATCACTGAAAGATTATAGCCGTGAGGGTTTAGAGCTCGAGGATTTTTAATTTACAGACAAAAATGCAAAGTGATTCTGAGCGTCTTAACATATATTTGAGATGTTACTACTGAAACTGTTCGAGAGGTGCTTTCCTGATTAAGTGGCCAACCACCATAGAGGTGGGAAAGAATAAAGAAAAGAAGAAAGAATGTCGGTCTAATTAGACCGACGAGTTCTCGCCATAGCTGACACAAAACTTTGAAAAACGCCTCAAAGTTAGATTTGTTGGCCACAAAGTCCGCGTATCCGATCGGGCCGATGGCCGGTCTGACAGCGTTGAAGAGCGCCTTACGACCAGGCTGCAAGGCTTCGCAGTCCCACAGGACGTGTCACACGTTCTGCAGCGTTGCTCCGCACTCACAACCCGACCCCTTTGAGAGGCCAAGCTGGAAGAGCCTGGCCCTAAGCATACCGTGACCAGTCAAGAACTGACTGGTCCAATGGTCCGGGATCAATCAAGGAACCTCGTATCTCTCACAAACCGAGGGAAAGAAAGAAAAGGTGGTTCTGCCTTTGTCGGAGGAATCCCATCGTTTTTGCGCTTTCTACAGCGACAACCAAGCTCGCTTACCAAATAAATCAGCCTAATTTAATTTTTTTTTAATAATGTTCCTCCGCCACTGTTGTACAGTCAGCCAGTGACCACCTGTCGCGGTACGACTCATGAGTACCATATTCACATCAGTTTTCATTTTAACAAGCCACGAGAACTGCTGGCACTGGCCCGACACACTAGACCGACTTTCCACTGGCCACAATATCATTAACAATTAATGCAAGTTACTTCAAAGAAACTGCTTACTTTCTTGTTGTTATTTTTACTGGTTGAAACGCTCGGTTTAAACGCAGATAGCAAACAAGGGACAGTAGCTACAAAAAAACAAAGGGCGGTGACTAGCTATAAAACGGCAGTAGTCATATGTATCCAAAAAGAAACTACTATAAAAATAATGAAAAACTTGAGGAATGTGAGGTAAGTAACATAAAAAACCGGTGACATAAGTGACTCGATGTCGTTGTTAATTTTTGTTCATGCTCCAACAGTTTTCGCATTTCTATTTTTCTTTTGAATTCATTACATAGACTGAGTAGAAAATAATTAGTTTCTCTTCATCTTCTTGTTGAAATAATCAGTTTCTTAGGATGCCGTATATATTTTTAAATATTTCTACATATTATTTAAATTATATAGCAGCGCACACTGCTAATTGATTGTCCTAAAAACCACTATTACTTGTAACTTAAAAGTAAGATAATACCAATTTTTCATGAAATCAGGAGCCGGTACAAAGTTTTGATCTGAATTTTTAACATATGATAACCTCTTTACGATGTAAAAGCTCGACTGAATTATGATTTTGAAGTATAGAGGTACGAAGATATGTGATGAGATAGGTTGGATATGTAGGAAGAATGGGCAAAAACTAAGGGCCTGTTGTCCAAGCAGACAAAAATCAAAATTAAGTGTGATTTCTCTAATCAAATCAAAAAATTGGTTGCATAGACGTAGATCAGCTGATGTACATAATCTGTCCTGTTCAAATTCCATCATATTATAAGCCACTGCCAAAAAATATATTTAAACGAGATCTTTACCAGAATTAAACAATCAAATTTGATGTGTCAACCAAATATTGATTGGAGGTTGATGCAACAGGCTCTGACTTTTTGCAATGATATGCAGATAAAACTTGAAAGGAAAAAGAGCAAAAGGAAGACCGAGAAAAAACCAGCGCGATGGAAGTATGAGAAAAAGAGGATGGGATAAGGAATGGAAAGAGGTATGCAAGGATATGAAGAAATGGAGGCAACTCTGCAGAGGCTCCGGACCTATAGCGGAATGGCAACAGAGTTACAGTTACAGCAAGCTGTGTTCATCTCAAGCATTTTACAGTGGCAGACGTTTGAGTATTGCATTTTTCTCTTTGTCCCCACAAGTGCACAGTGACTGAGTGGAGACGACGCCGCGACGTTTACCATTCGTCATTCCTATTGTCGCCGTTATTGAGCAATTTGCATGATTGCTGCACATTCATTCTCGTTTCTGCAAGTCGCGGTGAAACTCTCGCCTCTAAAAACTCATAAAAACATTATTGTCACTTTCTAGAACTTACTACTTACGTATAGTTACTTTCAGTGCAATTGGTACCATTGAATATAGGGGACTGGCAAATTGTTTACAGGTAAATACACATCCGTTTCAAATAATGTAAACGCTATAATTTATATATCATCTTGGTTGTTAGCAGTTACTTCGTGAAAGTTCATTTTAATAGATTAAAATAAAATACTTCTTTGTTATAATTCACATGAGTTTTTATTTTTTAAGCACTACCGGTTTCGGGAGAAGCATTACCTCCCATCTTCAGGTGTAAATATAAACTAACATACAATACATTATTACGTGAGGATTTGAATTACAGATTGCTTCTCCCGAAACCGGTAGTGTTTAAAAAATAAAAACTCATGTGAATTATAACAAAGAAGTATTTTATTTTAATCTGCTATAATCTATAGTTTAAGTTTAAATATACATTTTAAATTAATATTCATGCATGCCTTGACTTATAGGTTGGTATGCGGCTGACCACCCATGCTGTAAAAATGGTTCACTTTGCCAATGTCACCCCTGTCTCAGGGAAGGACGGCAAGAGTTGCAGGGTGTATGTCCATTTGAGATTTGGTTTTTATGTTGTAGGTTCACATGAGGCATGTGCAAGCGCGAACTTGTACGTGTCTGGTTGTGAGAATGCATGTAATGTGAATCTCCAATATAACATATCTTTGCAACTTAGATTAGATTAGATTAGATTAGACATGCCCACTAACAGATATATTGTGTTAGTTTGTGATCACTACTAATCCTGAATGTGTACTTACTGCTTTACTTACTTTCTTCTTACTTCTTCGGCTCATAAGCCTTGAAGGCTCAGAGCCTCCCGCACCACAATCCTCCAGGACTCTCTGTCTTGTGCTGCTTCCCTCCATGGTCCCCTCACTCCCAGAACTTTGGCGTCGGCTTCAACGTTGTCTGCCCACCGCATCCTGGGACGTCCGAGTGGTCTAACACCTGAGGGGGCACCATCCAAGACAGTTCTGATAATCCTGGAGTCCTCTGCACGTGCTATACGTCCGGCCCACTGGAGTCTTCTTGATTTAAGGATAAAAGAAAAACAGCTTTGTTTTAGATTACGTGAGTATATATATTTTTATACCACAACCGGTTTCGCAAACATCCGTTTGCATCGTCAGGTGGTTGCCTCTACAATCAATAAAATCTTCTTGATTTCATTACCGACACTATGATAGCATCTTGAAACATGGACATCAGCTCCGCGTTGGTCCGGATACGCCACCTGTCATCTTCAAATACAGGTCCGAGAATGCGGCGAAGCATTTTGTGTACTTACAAAATAAAATACAAACCTCAAATGAACATAAACCCTGCAATTTTTGCCGAACTTCCCTGAAACAGACATCGGTAAAATGAACCATTTTTTACAGTACTTATTGGTGGTCAGCCTCATACCAACCTGTAAGTCAAGGAAACCTATATTATTTTTCATGCAACTGTAAAAACAAAAATAAATAAAAGCTGTCGGTTGATTCGATCATAGTATCTAGTATTTTCAATATTTGTCATTGTCATTGTCCTGAGGATGCCTTTTTAGGCGAAAACGTTTGACATATTTAAAATAAAATAATAAGTGAATTAAAACAGTGTATTTATTTAATTAATTAATTATAGTAGTTTTTGTTTGAAAATAAATCCCGTTTGAAATGGTAGACGTACGTGGTACTTTATTTTAATTGGTTCAATTGACAAACTCATTTTATTCCGAATACAATGGCCGACGATCCCAAGAGTGAATGTATGTTTCACATCCCGATGGCTCGCGAATATGACACGATGAGAATCTTATCTGGCTCGGATATCACATTCAATTGCATTCATCAACGAGTTGTAATATCGATGGAGAAGTAACTAGCTTACTGTACCCTTAGTACGAGTTGCAAAACTTGAGAAGAGTAAAGCTTACGGAAAATATTAAAGAGTGATTTCTCCCAAAATCTGCCGTTTTTGTTTCTTACGCTTTGTGGTCTAGCAAAAGAGTTACAGTGATGAAGAAAATCAAGTTCAAACAAACAAAAACGGCAGATTTTGAGGGAAATCACTCCATAATTAATTGCCGCAAACTTTACATTACTCAAGTTTTGCAACTCGTACAAAGGGTACTTCATTGATCCACACTATATGGCTCACCTGTCAACAGAACCTGATAACAGTCCCCTGAGTACGAGTTGCAAAACTTGAGTAAAGTAAAGTTTACGGTGAGTATTAAAAAGAGTGGTTTTCCCCAAAATCTGCCGTTTTTATTTGTTTGAACTTGATTTTCTTCATCACTGTAACTTTTTGCTAAGACCATAAAGTGTGAGAAACAAAAACGGCAGGTTTTGGGGAAAATCACTCTTTAATACTTTCCGTAAACTTTACTTTACTCAAGTTTTGCAACTCGTACTATGGGTACAGTATCCTGAGTACGAATTACAAAACTTGAGTAAAGTAAAGTTTACGGTGAGTATTAAAGAGTGGTTTTCCCCAAAATCTGCCGTTTTTGTTTGTATGAATTGAATTTTATTCATCACTGTAACTCTTTTGCTAAGACCATAAAGTGTAAGAAACAAAAACGGCAGATTTTGGGGAAAATCACTCTTTAATCTATAATGTATATATAATCTATATAATGCTTTCCGTAAACTTCACATTACTCAAGTTTTGCAACTCGTACTAAGGGTAGTAAGCCTTATAATATAATACTTCCTATGTTTTCTTGCTTTCTTCATTTTGTGTTTCAACACGCAAATATTACACATACCATACTGTTACTCTAACTGTAGCCCTGTGGCAATTTCGCTATGGTTGCCAGAGCCTTTGCAGATTCACCTCTCTATCATTACATACCTCTTTCAATTCATTCAATCCATCACTTTTTTCATACATATCCTTCTTTTCAATGCTTAAAATAATGCTTTCTTTTATTTTAATTTTTACCAAGCAAACACACAGTAACATAAACACTAAAAAAACGCGTACGCACAGCAATGTTGAGCAAACTCGCGCAGGCATGAATTTCAATGCAGCCAACTTTCTGGAAAGATGTCGTTGTTTTACCGTTTTTTTTTTATTTACGACGAAAAGACACAGTGAAGATCTCTTTCTTACTGGGGACGATTTGCGGTGAAGTAAGTTGAAACGGATAGAGTATATTTTCGTTAAAATAATTTCTACCCACAGATATCATAAGTCAATTGCATTTATCATTTTATAACCGACACTTGGTCGGATATAGCTCGTTGAAGAATGGGCCTCCTCTCATATAGACGTGATGCAAGCCATGCCCTGCGCCATATGGCTGACATCATTTATCGCGTCCATATTGCTGGTGAGATGGCTTGCCAATATCCCCTGAAACATCTTTCAATTACAAAATATAGTTTCATAATATATTTAAGTTGTTAAATATATAGCAGAACCATAGGGTCCAAGAACTTTAAAATTCAGAAAAGGAACCGTAGAGGTGTCTTTAAGGGTATTTTGAGAAAATTAAAAAATATTATTTAAAGTACTAGTACTATTTATTAAGATGAAATTCAAGATCCCTTCTAAGGACTTCTGTACCCTGAGTACGAGTTTTTTACGGATAGGCACAGATTTCAGGGTATTATTTTTAGTATTATAATTATTATATCAGACTAATTTATTTTAAATTACAAATTATAAGAGAGCGCAGATTTTGTGTGTGTCACACCTCAAGGGCCCTCTCCGATCATGATAAGACTTTCTAAAAAGACGGACACGGAAAGCGCGGTCTCCGAAATTTGTACGAATCTGACGGCGTGGCTGAACGATATTGACTGCTCCATCGCCCGCGGATCTGAGTGTCTGCCTCCTCACACCCATCTCAACAGGCAACATCATGTCAGTCAGATAAGGTGGCGCCCACCTATCGCTCCATTATTCATCAATCGCCCCCTTCGTAATTTTTGCCCCCCTAAGAGCCCAAATCGTCCCGCAATCCCACCTAAGTTAGAGCCCACTTTTTTTTTTTTTTTTTTTAAGAAATCCTGCGCGGGAGACTCCCTAGATTCTAAAGACTCTAGGGGTCTATGACACTTGTTGTAGTGCCGCAGAGGTGTACGAGCTTGGTCGTCGCTACAAAGCGCCAATACTCAAGCAAGACCCAGTTGCTGTAAGGCTGGATGGACCTTTGGTGACCGGTCATTGGTAAAGGTTCATGAATTTTTAAACCCAGCGAAGAGCACATTCGAAATATAAATGGTATATTTTTGTGCTCCGCCGGGATCCGAATCCACAACCTTCCATTTACGAGTCCGAAGTCTTGCCACTACGGACTACGGACCGGTCCAAGATGCCAACGACACGCGGTGTACCTGAGCGGTTACCCATCCAAGCACTGACCACGCCCAATGTTGCTTAACTTCGGTGATCTATGGGAACCGGTGCTTTCAACATGGCTAACGTCGTTGACAATCTGCTGGCATCATCTATGTACTTCGATCTAATGCACGCACCTGACCACTCGTAGACGCAAATTTTGAATCGGAATTGGGTCAAAACTATGCAAATAGATCATTTAATTAATGGAGCAGGCACCACGCCAGATTCTGTTTGCTAAGTTTGATGGGCGCATCACGCCCCTGATATTGGGTCACCAATGATGGCAACGTCATTTTTCTTGCAACGAAATCTCAAGAAGGTATCTGCCAATGCTATCTATCTTCAAAATGATCGATCGCTTCGGTACCAAAACTAAGCTTCAGTAACACATGGCTACTAAATATAGTACCTACAATAGTAGACGTCAGTACCCTTACTACGAGTTGCAAAACTTGAGTATTGTAAAGTTTACGGCAATTATTAAAGAGTGATTTCCCCCAAAATCTGCCGTTTTTGTTTGTTTGAACTTGATTTTCTTCATCACTGTAACTCTGTTGCTACAACCATAAAGTGTAAGAAACGAAAACGGCAGATTTTGGGAGAAATCACTCTTTAATATTTTCCGTAAACTTTACTTTTCTCAAGTTTTGCAACTCGTACTCAGGGTACTGATAACCTTTCATCGTAAAGGCACAAAATTCTCTAACTGTATTTCTCCGCAATCTAAGTTGCAAGGATACATTACATTTAAGATTTATATTTCAAAAAGTAGATGCATTCTCTCAAGTAGACATGAATAAGTTCGCGTTTACACTATACACATGTTGACATACAAAATACAAACCCAAATCTCAAATCAACATAAAGACTGCAACTCTTGCCGGCCGTACCAACACCTTCTCTCAGGGTCAGTCTCCCCTCCACTGACCCACGCCCTGTATATCCATCCCGTCCGGGGATGTGTCACAGCCGTACCTGAAACAAGGGTGACATTGGCGAAAATGAACTGAAGAATTTGTAGAGCATGACTGGTAAGCCTCATTCCAACCTAGAAGTAAAGTAACAATGTGAGCCCAAAAAAAATATCTTAGGAAGACTGAAAAAACCTTTATGAACACGCTCCCCATTCTGAAACTTCTTCCTCCTTTCCCTGAAGCATCTTATTTAATCTAATCTAATTTGCAAAGATATGTAAAATTGACGATTCACATTATATACATTCTCAAAAGCAAACACGTACAATTTTGCGCTTGCACATGCCGCATGTGAACCTACAACATAAAAACCCGAATCTCAAATGGACATACACCCTGCAGCTCCTGCTGACCTTCCCTGAAACAGGGGTGTCATTGGCAAAGTGAACAATTTTCTACAGCATGGGTGGTCAGCCGCATACCAACCTTTAAGCCAAAGAACAAAGTATAAATTTAAACCAACATTTTACAATAAACGATATTCCTTAAACATTATATTGTTTCTATATATAGCGTATTCATAAGTACTTCCCATGACTGCAACTATTCTATTAATATCTCGCTTTCCTTTTATGGACAGATTTATAAAACAACGATAATCAATTTATTTATACAAGTAATGACTCAGGGTCACTCTGACCTTTTGTTTCAAGGTCACACTTCCGCAGGATGCCCTTCCGTCGGTGCTCAAATGCACCTGGTACGGAGAAGTGTAAAACCTAACGTTTTTAAATCGTGCATACCTTTACCTAAAAAATCTATGGAAACTAAAACAGCACATCTAGTGAGTGTGTAAATTTTCATGGGTAAACTTTGTTGGAGTGTAAACGAAAGGTTTTGTACTTGAAGGTACTGAACCATTTCCACGTACAATAAAAAAAAATGACACTAAGGTCAAATAGCAGGTCAATCAAGTGACTCAAGGTCAAAGTTAGAACTCCATTCTTAGATTTCCGTTAGAATAAGCTAGTGGACCGGTTCGTAGTCTAGTGGTAACGCTTTGGACTAGTTGATGGAAGGTCGTGGGCTCGAATCCTTGCGGAGCAATTTACAATTTACATTTTCAAATCTGCTCTTTTCTGGTTTGAAAAAATAACATATTTTAACTAAGACCGGTTACTTAAATTTCATCCAGCCTTACAGCAACTGGGTCTTGCATGAGTATTGGCGCTTTCTATAGCTTTGTTGTGTATGTTCCTTGACTTATAGGTTGGTATGCGGCTGACCACCCATGCTGTAGAAAATGGTTCACTTTGCCAATGTCACTCCTGTTTTCAGGGAAGGTCGGCAAGAGTTACAGGGTGTATGTCCATGTGAGATTCGGGTTTTTATATTGTAGGACCACATGCGGCATGTTTAGGCGCGAACTTGTGCACGTCTGTTTGTGAAAGTGCATATAATGTGAATCTTTAATGTTACATATATTTTGCAACTTAGATTAGATTAGATTAGACGACCAATCTCGCAGAAGGCTCTTGAGGTGTGATTCACACAAAAACATCGTTCATTCACACATGCTCCATGCGTACTTCATATAAATAAACCTCAAACCTAGAATATACATCTGAATTAACGTTTTGCCTATTCCGGAAACAGGAGAGGCATAGTTAAAAGTTAATATATATTTTAATTCTATGATTGGCCAGCCTCATACCAAACAATCAGTGAACAAAAATCTACTTTAAAAAATGCATCATTTTTCAAACTTCCTTTAAAGTGAATTAAAAGTGTTATAAAAATAGCAGATATGTTTCAATGAAAATAAATTTATTTATTTATGTATGTAGTTATTTTTCCGTAAAAGGAATGTGGAAGTCTAGAAAAATAACTTTATTTTAATCACTTTAAAATTGATTAATTTCTTGTATAAGCGGTAAAAGGCTTGGCCTTAAAAAAAATCAAGGATTTATCCGTTTTATTTATAACTGTAATTTAAGTGTTTTCTGTGTTTCCATAAACAGAAAATTATCACATTTTTAAGAAAAAAAAACTTTGTACAGTGCTATTGTTATACATTTTAGTCGTCCGTTGAGCACACGCTTTGACAAACTAATGATGCCTGGGCTGGAAGTCTCATCACCACGGTCATTCTTAACTACCGAATTTTGGTAATATTTGTATAAAGGCTAATCAGCTGCTCACTTGCGGCCATCTTGCATTGACAGGTCTTCATACAAATGCATCATTAGTTTGTCAAAACGTTGGCTCAACGGACGACTAAAATGTCTAATGACCAAGCTCGTAAAAAGGTCGATAGCTCAATTGGTAGAATGCTTGCATTCCATGCCGAGAGCAAGGGTTCGATCTAAAGGTTTACTCAGGCTTCACAAGAAATGAGAACCAGCCCCCCCGGGAGCTGGTAAACCCCCACTGAAAGTGGTTGGTGTGAGGCCGGCCCCCTTACTCGTAAAAATAAATAGGTCCCGAATCGCCACATGCGACCACTTCGGGGATAACGCAGGCACGAAGTTACACTATATGTGTAGCTTAGTTGCGTTTTTTGTTTGTTTTTTTTTGCGATATCTACCTTTGAGTTTATATTAATTTCACATCGCTGCGCCATACAATTCGCATGCCAATGCTACCCCTGCAGCAACAAAACGGCATTAAAAGTTAACGTGCAACGTAGATTGAGTGTGTTTACACCTGTAATAACAATATTTGTGATTTATAGACGCGCGTAAATGGAAATAGCGGGAATCGTTTATGGTCATTTTCACATGAATATCTGTGTAAACATGAACATCCATATTCGTAGACGATGCTATGAGACCTCTCACTGCTATGCGAGATTTGGTAGGCATGTGATTCTATAATCTATTGTTAGGTAAATAGTAGATTAATATAGGTGTACATCGTAGGTAGTGATAGTTATTATAGTATTATGTCAAAAGTAGATTAATATAGGTGTACACCGTAGGTAGCAATAATTAAAGGTATAAGAAATCTAGAAATTAAATGATCCTTTTGTACTCTTGAACTTGGTAGAATGTTCGCGAGTGTACTAGCAAAATTAACTCCTAGAGAGTTCTGTCACTACAGTATATAAGGAGCAAAATAGAGTGCACTAAGACAGTGAGATAGTTGCCTTTGATTGAAGAGTGTAAGCGATACTGAACTGTGAAAATAAATTTGAATTACTGAAAGTGTTAAAAATAAATATAAATTGTAAAAATAAATTAAGTGCAAATAAAGATCCTGAAAGAAGAGCTTGTATGTTTTAATTAAGAGACTTTCCGAACCCAAAAAAATTACACTATAATCTCTATATGAAATAAAAGACGTATGTAAGGATAGAAAGAAATGGCGGTTGATCTGTAATGCTTGAACATGTCAGTCATATTATGGTCATATTGCCATCCACCGCCTTGTCCGAAACATTCTCAGCAAGATTGTCAGTAGTAGATTGATGGAAAATGTCTCCTTTTTAAGCTAACAATTCAACCATAGCATTATTTGTGCTCGTAAAATTGTTACTTTTCATAGCGTTGTTTATGAATACGAGAAATAGTTTATGTTCCTAAAGCATGCGTAACCATAATAATCACTAAAACTGACAAAAAAAATGGTTACACGAGATGAGATGGTTTCCCGGGTCAGAGGCCGCATCTGGTCTAAATATATCTGAAGCAGAGACTAATGAAAAATACACAAAACGTAATTAATGGCTGGGGAACCAATTTCCTACTTCACTAATCTATATCGCCATGAGAAATTGTGTAGAGTTTCCAAAACAAATGCACGACAGGCTAAATCAGGCAAATCTAATCTAAGTTGCTAAGACATGTAACATTGATGATTCACATTATATGCATTTTCACAAGCAGACACTTATGAGTTTGCGTTTAAACATGCCGCATGTGGACTTACAATATAAAAACCCAAATTTCAAATAAATATATAGTATACAATACACCCTGCAACGCTTGCCAACTTTCCCTGGAACAGGGGTGACATCGGTTAAATATTTATCGGAAGTGGGTGATAATATAATGGAATTTGAACAGGAGAGATGATGTACATCAGCTGGTTTCGTAAGTGAAAACAAATTTTTGATTTGATGGGAGAAGTCACACTTAATTTTGAGTTTTGTCGGATTGGAGTTTGGTGCAACATACCCTTTTGGCTTGATGGAAGCTAATGTATTATTTATTTTTTTGTGTTATTTTCGTGTATACGAAGATAATACTGTTTGTATCACTAGGCAAGGGTCCCGTCTGTGGTCCCTCATTGTTGTTTGGGACAAAAACACGTTGTGAATGACCCGGTCGGGACAAAACAAATTCGGGACCTTCTGAGACCGGGGACAGCATGGGAAGAAAAAACAACCCAGTGAAAAAAACACTCTTGTGAATACAGATGTTTTTTATTTGATTATATTGTGTATTAATAAAATGCAGTGATCACAAACTGTCGGTGAAGATTACGTGAAAAATATCTTTATTACATGGAATATCGTCAGTAACAATGTCATTCTTAGGCCCGGTATTTTGAAGTATCGTAAAGTTAACTAAAATGCAATTTTAGTTAAATCATCATAATATTTCACTCACCGAATTTCGCCAGTAAATATTTAGTAACTTTTTAACTTTCGATTTTCAAGATGGCGGCGCTTCACTGACAGCAGCTGTTCTTTTTTTAATGTAAGGATACATCAAAATTATTGCAAACTGAACATTTGTTGTCTCGTTTTCTAGCTTAATGAAGGTAAGGGATATGATTTTTATGAATAGTTGTTTGTTTTAAAGCTTTTGAATGGAATTTTAATTATTTCCAAGATTTTGGGGCGTGGCTTCATACTTCGGTAATGTTCGGTTTTAGTTAACTCGAGATTGAGTATTTTGAAAAAAAGTTCAAGTAAGAGTTATCTAAAATATTACTACAGTTCAATATACCGGGCCTTAGACATTTTAGTCGTCCGTTGAGCCCATGCTTTGACAAACTAATGATGTCTGGGCTGGAACTCTCATCACCACGGTCCACGGGCATTCTTACCTACCAAATTTTGGTAATCTTTGTATGAAGAGAAATCAGCTGCTCACTTGTGGCCATCTTGGATTAACAGGTCTTCATACAAATGCATCGTTAGTTTGTCAAAGCGTGGGCTTAACGGACGACTAAAATGTGTAAGAATGGCACCGTGTGTATTTCAAATTAGTTATTTTATAATACCACAGATGTATTTATTTTACAACAAAAATCGTAATTTTAGAAAAAGCTTTTCAAAAATTTCGTGCTCAATATAATTCGATTGTTTATCAATTTCTCATCGATAATGATTCTTCATTTTCCTTACTTTAATCTTTTGATCTGTGAGTAATAAATAAAGCTGAAACTAAAAACTAACCAAGAGAAAGTTTTAAATCTGAAAACTGCAGAAATCCTACAAGATCCTTGCAGGATTGCCAAACATCCGAACAGTCATTGTGGATGCAATCTCACAATAATCCCTAAGAACCTTCAAATCGGATATTCTGAGTAGTCCTTTATTCTTCTCGTGTCTGTTCTAGCTTCTACATACTGTCGCGAACTTGAAAAATATGCGCTTATACACGCATACACCTATGCACGTACTATATAACCATCTAGGAGCAGTCGTGCACTGGAATAAAGTTCTACTGATTGTGTATGTACACAATGTTCTGGTGGTGGAGTGATCTAGTTAGTGCGAGAAATACCTCTCTGGTTCATTAAAAAAGAGATCAAAATAGTACGGACAGAGAGTCGCAAGAGAGCAATTTGCTAAGTAACACATATAAACAGTGATTGTCAAATTGTGAATTGTGAAATAAATTTTAAATTGTGAAAATAAATTCTAGTTTTGTGTGTATAGTACATAATGTTCTGGTGGTGGAATGATATAGTAAGTGCGAGAAATACCCCTCTGGTTCATTATAAAAGAGATCAAAATGGTACGGACAGTGAGCAATTCGCTAAGTAACACTTATAAACAGTGATTGTCAAATTGTGAAATAAATTTTAAATTGTGAAAAATAAATTCTGTAAAAAAAAAATATCTGGTATTTTAATTAAAAAGAGAATTCAGCAGAAAGCTTAACAAAACCTTTTAAAGTTAGATACTGATAAATTGATAAATAATTAATATCTCACATCCTAAACATTTTTCAAGACCATATTTAGTCTGGTACAAAGAGGGAACAATGAACTTGGCAATATGAAATCTTTAGATCGTTTCCGCTTCTGTAGGTGACATTGCTACTTTCATTTGTACTCATATTAATTGAATGAATTCAAAGAGAAATAACTTACTATATTGATAGATCCGCAATGTGCCAATGAGATACCTGAATTCCATTACCATTGCTATACTATTGTATGCTAAATCGTACGCTTATCTATTTAAAGTTTTATAATACAGATGAATACGTAGGAATTGTGTTTGATACAATTAAAATTATTTAAATTATTTAAGTACTCCAAGCCCAAAACAGTTTTCTATTCTGCTGTGTTCAGCCATCCTCTGTCTAAATTCCCTTGATGTCGTCTAGCTACCTCAGTTGTGGTCTCCTCGCTTGGACATCTTGAGTCGCCACTGGAAGATCCTTTTTGGCCCCCTGTCATGGTCCTGCCATGAGACGTGACCAGCCCAGCGCCACTTTAAGCAGACCACTCTCTGTATGGCATATGTGACACCAGTGCGTCTACGGATCTCCTGGTTTAAAACTCTGTCTCTGAGACTGTACAATCTATAATCTAAGTTGAACATTTAAGGCTCTCAAATGCATGCCTACAAACAAACACGTGTTGTTCGCTCAAATGGAAATACACCCTGCAACTCCTGCCGACCTTTCCTGAAACAGGGGTGACGTTGGCAAAGTATGGGTGGTCAGCCTCATACCAACCTATAAGTCAAGGAATACAAATAATAAATAACATTTAAGTATATAAAAAATAACAAAACCTTAAAAAGAAATCTATACAAAATAAGTCAATACGTTCCTATACAAACAATGTAGTAGTAACTAATAACTAAATAAAGCTTTTAATAAGGCTTGAATGAATAAATAAAAACTTTTATTTTATAGTTCAGGATATCATTATAAATGGGTGTGAAAAAATGCAGTGGGAACCAATTAAAATTATGGTGAATAGCAAAACTAATTAATAAGAAATAATTGTTTCTAAAAGCTCTTCTGTGTTTCTACAATTCACGCCATTCAAATTAAGATACTTAAAATAATTCACATGAAGTCGATAAAAGGTTATTTACTTCTCTATGGGTCATCTTCTCACACTAGGAGCGTAGTAGCAAAAATTAACAAACGCTTTTTATGTCATTTTAAAGGAGAGTTTTTTTTTAAATAGATTCGTGAAAACGAACGTAATTTATACTTGTATTTTTAGCCTGACCAGAAACATGTATTAAATTATCAATTGATAATTCATATCTCTTTATTTCAATGAATTTATAATTACCATTTTTTAAAGCCCTAAACGATATGGCTCCATCATATCTGGCAGGCATGTTTTCCCCCGTTGAGGTGAGTGTGAGGGGGCGGACACTTAGGTCAGCGGGGAGTGATACTGTCAGGTTGATGCAGCCTCACCGTCAAATACGCACTAATTTTGGGGATTGCGCTTTCCAGTTTGCCGAACCGATGGAGTGGAACAGACTGCCACCCGGAGGGAGGGTTTCGGAATCTGTTGGCATTTTTTAGGGAGCACTAAAACGGCACCTTAATAAAATATCTCATTCATGATTGGGGGGCCCTTGAGGTGTGACACACACAAAAACGGCTCTCTTTTATCACGTAGAAAATAAAAATAAGAAAAAATCATCCTCATATATAACCAAATCACATCTGTTGAACCAGGGTCAAAGTTATTATAATTAGGACACAACAGGTGATGATTTCAAACGAGTGTAAAAATCTTATCCTCTTTACCAAGAAATCAATATTTTTGTAGAATGAAAGAAGAAGTTGTGAAAAATCGTAGATCTTTAAATTCCAAAGATCACTGTAAAATTGGTTTCAGTATTTCCCCGTAGTTAGCAATCCTACTAACTTCTTCACTTAGGACTTACTATCACTAGGACTAAGATTGTTCTTGAATGATCTATCTATAAACAGAAAAATATTGAAATATAAGATTAATGAAAAATGTATGTCCAGAAGCACACGGTTTCTTATTATTATTTTATTTTTTCAGACACGTATAAGTTCGTGATTACACGTCATGCCGTATTTGAACTTACAAAATTAAAACCCAAATCTCAACATAAGCCCTGCAACTCTTGCCGACCCTATTGCCGACGAGTTGTCGGTCCCATACCAATCTATTAGTCAAGGAACAATTAATTTATCTAAATATAATTTTCTAAAATATAATTCTGTAACTTATTATAAGAAAATGATGACCTTTTAACAAAATTGCTCTTGTTCTAATTTGTTACCAGGCTTCCAGACGTTTCGTAGCTGGTGAACCAGTCTCTCACGGCATCTTTTGTAGCATCGGGTCCAATGGGAATTCACTACCAAAGTATGAAACTCTCAAAAAAATCATGTAAGCTAAAACACTCACTAGAGACTCTGTTTCAGTTTCAATATTTTTTTATGGTCGAGTTTAAACATGTAAGGGGTGATGTCGGTAGCGAGTTCTACTGAAGGTAGCTAGCATCCAACACCACTCCTTGGTTGTTGTGGAGGTAAATAAAAACACTTGTTGGACAAACTTGATTTTAATATTTAGCAGAGATTACACAGTATTGTATTATAAAATATTATTGAGAATATATTATAATAGAGTTGAATATTATTAAGAATATTATAACTGAGTGGATTCGAGCGTGGAGAATGTGACAACGACGGGGATGCGTCTTAACGAGTTGACAGTCGATCGCGGAGTGCAGTGCGTGTCGGGCGGTGATCATTCCCAAGATGGCGACAGCGAGTGGTCTTTCTTCGTGACCATATATGGTAATGAATTGCACTCTCTGTGACCATATATGGTAATGAATTTCACCGTCCAACGATGATGACGTCACATTGTATGTGACGCATGGACTGCAACTGTAATCAGACTACATAGAAAGAAATGTGTTGTAAGTATGTTCACCACAGGTACCCCCTTCCCAGCGATTCAGATCGCGATAAAGGTAGAGATACATAGATGGGAATTTGTCTCGTCAGCAGTATGCGTCTGGTTGGATGATCAGACTTCTGCCAAATTCTCGTAGTCCTTGGGTCGTGAAGATGGTGAGGAGGATAACCACGATGATGAAAATGGTTATTGTGATTGTCTCCGAGTCGTTGTCCTTCCTCTTAGCTGGCCTGCTTGTCCCGATCCTCATTGACGGATCTTCGGTAGAGGCTGCTGGGTTTTCTCCAGGATCCGGAGCTGTGTCAGGACATCGTTTTTCACTTGTCTCCGGCATTTCCTCCACACTAGGTAAACACCAATGCTGAAGCACAAAATACATATTATGATTAATATTGAAAGGGTTAAACGATGCGTTGTCCTGTGAGCGCTGGTTTCAGCGGCTCCGGCTGCGGTCTGTGCGATGACTAGTTCTTCTTTGCTGGATGTTGATCCCATGTTGATTTGTTGAAGACTGCTAGTGAACTGACACATTGACAATTATTTGAGTCATTATGTGATGCGTCACTATGATCAGTTTGCGATATTTTGGATTGTGCAATTGAGTTGGCTGATGAGTGTTTCATTTTAGCTGATGTTGCATGTTGCGAAAATATCGACTTTGGACTCTTGGTGAGTGACCTGATGTTGTCTTTGTATTTTGTGCCTTTTGCAGGGGTTGTCAACAGTAATAAAATGATGAAAAATGTATGTATGCGTTGTTTACACATCAAGCCTGTCAGGAAATTTTACTCTTCTTCCAGATTTTGTGGTTATGATTTTCTCGGAGGTTTGTTCTGGAAGGTTGGCTGGTTTTTCCGTGCTGGGGCTTGTTGGTGTTGTGATTACTCGTGCTTCCTCGCCCGTTGTGATGTAGGCGGGTTTGAGTCTATCAACAGTGACTGTAATATCTTTGCCGTTTTTCCGTATGACGAAAGTTCTGTTGTTGCGCTTAATCACTTCATAAGGTCCTTCATAAGGCGATTGTAGAGGCTTTTTCACAGTGTCGTCACGTAGGAAAACATGTGTGGTTGTAGTAAGGTTTTTGAAAATGAAACTCTTCTTTTCCCCGTGGTGCGTTCCGGGTACTGGGCGTACGTTTTCAAAGTGCTGTCGCAGGATGTGTGCGAAACCGTGAGCATTTTCTTGTTGTTTGCTGTCAGAGCCAAGGAAGTCGCCGGGTAGGCGTAGAGGTGTGCCATACACAAGTTCTGCTGGCGTTGCTTGTAGATCTTCTCTCCATGCTGCTCGAATACCCATGAGCACTGTTGGGAGTGTCTGTGTCCATCGCTCATTTTCATGACATTTTATTGCTGCCTTGAGTTGTCGATGAAGACGCTCTACCATGCCATTTGCTGCTGGATGGTAGGCGGTTGTGTGAATTCGAGTTGTACCAGTCAGGTTATTCAGTTGCCTGAACAGGTTTGATTCGAATTGCTTTCCTTGGTCTGTGGTGATTCTACGAGGGGCTCCAAATCTTGTGATCCAGCCATCGTAGAATACTCGTGCTACGGTATTAGCTTCTTGGTCTTCGATGGGAAATGCTTCTGGCCATCGGGTGAACCGATCCACGCATGTCAGACAGTACCTATTTCCTTCGGACATAGGTAGAATGATGATGTCTATGTGGACATGCTCGAATCTGGCAGATGGTGGCAGAAATGTTCCTAATGGTGCTGAAACGTGTCGAGTTACTTTGTTTTTCTGGCATTGAATACAGTTTAGGGTCCAGTTCTTGCAATCTTTCTTGATAGACGGCCAAACGTATCGTTCCGTGATAAGCTTGGTTGTCGCTCTGATTCCTGGATGTGATAGCCTGTGGATGGAGTTGAATACTGCGCGTCTGTGCTTTGTGGTGACAAACGGTCTTGCGTTTGGTGTTGAGATGTCACAGAAAACGGTTACCTCAGTATTCGGAATCTGAATCTTCTTAAGTTTTAATACAGATTCTTCCTGTAAGAATGTTTGCATTTCCGGATCGATTTCTTGATCCTTAGCTAGTGCGTTGAAATCTACTGTAGTAGTGTCGATGGCTTCAATCCTGGATAGTGCGTCAGCGACGATGTTGTCTTTTCCGGATACATGTCGTATGTCCGTTGAAAACTGACCTATATAATCGAGATGTCTGAATTGTCGTGGTGTACATTTTTCCGCTTTTTGTTTGAAAGCGAATGTGATCGGCTTATGATCAGTGAATATGATAAAATTTCGCGCTTCTACCATATATTTGAAGTACTTGATCGCTAGGTATATAGCTAGCAATTCTCGATCATAAGCTCCGTACTTGCGTTCAGCGGCGCTCAACTTTTTCGAAAAGAACGCCAGTGGTTCCCATTTTCCATTTACGAGTTGTTGGAGTGCTGCACCTACTGCTGTGTCGGAGGCGTCACTGATGATGGCTAGTTGGGTATCATCGCTTCGAGGATGAGATATCAACGTAGCGTCGGCCAGGCTCTCCTTGCAGGCGTCAAAGGCGACGATAGCTTCTGAAGTCCAGATAATCGGTTGTTTTCCTTTGGCGTTGTTCGTCAGTAGGGCATTTAATGGTGCTTGGATCTGCGCGGCTTTAGGTATGAATCTTCTGTAGAAGTTGATTATACCCAGAAATCTGCGTAGATCTTTGATTGTTGTGGGGCGAGTGTATTTCTTGATGGCTTCGACTTTGTCAGGTAGTGGACGCGTGCCTTCACCGGTGACAAGATAACCTAGAAATTTTACTTCCTTTTGACCAAAGAAACATTTTCGGGAGTTGACTACGATTCCGTAGTCTTGAAGTTTCTTGAACAAAATTTTGAGATGCTGTAGGTGCTCTTCTTCTGAAGTTGATGCGACGAGTATGTCATCAATATATGCGTAGCAGAAGTCAAGTCCTAGTAGGATTTCGTCAATGAAACGTTGAAAAGTTTGAGCGGCGTTTCGAAGACCGAACGACATGAATTTAAATTCATATAGTCCGAACGGCGTTGTGATGGCTGTCTTCGGGATGTCATCTTCAACGACTGGAATTTGGTTGTAGGCTCGAACAAGATCGATGGTTGAGAAAATTGTTCGTCCTTGCAGAGATTGAGCAAAATCTTGAATGTGTCGAACTGGATACCGATCAGGTACTGTCCTAGCATTTAAACCTCGATAATCGCCACAAGGTCGCCATTGCTCGTCAGATTTCGGGACGAGATGAAGAGGTGATGACCAGCAACTCTCCGATGGTTGGATGATCCCTAGTTGTGCCATCTTCTGAAATTCCTTTTTAGCTATCGAAAGTTTGTCAGGTGCAAGTCGTCTTGGTCTTGCAGAAACTGGTGGTCCGGGGGTTGTTTTGATGTGATGTCGTGTGCCGTGGCAAACTTCTCTCGATGTACCATCTGGACGTGTGAGGTCAGGGAACTGCTGAAGAAGTGCATGGAATGGTGACTTACCAGCAACAGTTTTGACGGTCTCAACATGCACGTTGCTGCGATGTCCAGAAGTAGTGAGCTGCGTAGTTCGGTCGAGAAGTTTTCCGTGTTTGACGTCTACCAGTAAACCGAAGTGGCCTAGGAAGTCCACTCCGATGATAGGTTTGGTTACATCCGCGATCACGAATTTCCATGTGAAATCCCGTCTCAATCCCAGATTTAGCGTCAGTGTGACGGTACCATACGTGGCTATGGTTGTCCCATTTGCTGCTGACAGTTCATATGAAGACTTGGCTGGGCGTCCTTGGATTTTTAGCCGGGGGTAGACACACAGGTCCGCTCCCGTGTCTATGAGAAATTTCGTTTTAGTTGAGTGATCGGTGATGAAAAGACGGCTTGATGTTGGGCAGGTATCGCTAGCCGCTTCTAACGAGAGCCTCGGTCGTTTCCCTCAAAGGTACACGGCTGGGCGCACTTCTTAGCCCTTGAGCCAAATTTGGCGTGATACCAACAGGAACCGGATGGACTGTAGCCAGAGTTTTGGGGGCGTCCCGACGATCTGCTCCTGGATCTCCCCCGAGGAAATCTTGCAGTAGCTGTTGCTGGTCTTGAAACATGCTTGCCTGAAAACTCCCTGCGGATCTCAGCAATCTCCGCACGGAGAGCTGTCTCCATGTTTTTTATGACAGCAGTTAAGGAGGTCTCCACGGATGTTTCGTGAATGGACGGCGTGTTAGCGGTGGAGTCAGACATGGCGTCTGCTAGGTCGGCAACCCTGTCGAGCTCTACGCCCTTCTGCGTAGCAAGAACAACCTGCATAGACTGCGGCAAGCGACTCATCCAGAGCGTCCTCAGGACTTCGTCTCCCACTGCAGTCCCCGCAAGCATCCTCAGGTGTCTGAGAAATTGCGAAGGTTTCCGATCTCCTACCTCTTCGTGTTCCAACAGCCGTCGTGTCTTCTGTTCTTGAGTCGAACTAAGTCGTTTTGTCAGCTCCCTCTTCAGCAACTGATAGGCTCCTTTCTCCGGCGGATTAAGAATTATGTCTCTCACCTCGGTGGCGTATTTGGGATCCAGGGCGCTCAGTATATAGCCGAATTTTGTTTGTTCAGCTGTCACTCCAGCTGCTTCAAAGCTCCGTTCTGCCATGCAGAACCACATCTCGGGGTCCTGAGGGCAGAAGATTGGCACTCGGACAGCGACCCTGTCGATCGATGTCCTCTGCAGCTGGTTGTTTACAGTCGGACGTGTGACTGTAGGTGCAGGCGCATGTGCAGGTGCAGGTGCGGGTGCGGCTGAGGGTGCAAAGTCTTGGTACTCATCTTCTTCGAGCACCTCACTGTCAGGCGTGCCGTGGCGTTGCATTGTGTTTGTAGGTCACGGAATGTGTGTTGCGCGACGTGTGTATGCCTCAGCTGGTTCTTACGATAAGAAATCAGCTGATTTTTGCAACGGGCGTGTCGTATTGCAAACGACGCGATAAGCGGCTGATGACGCGTCGCTGTGCGATAACGGTTCGCTGACGTCACGCGCGCGGTGAGGAACAGAGGCGGTTTGCAGTCGCGCGGGGGGAAGTACACCGATGCAAGCGGATGACGCGGTGCACTGAGGAATGCGCGACAAGACAAATAACGCTGACTGTTTCTGTACCTTTACCGTCGTTGGCACTGATTGAATGACTCGCGATTCACTCTTTGTCACACTCCACACTCGATCACTGTTCAAGTTTGGGGTTCCATTCACCTTCCAAATCACGTCGGGGTCACCACTGTAAGGGGTGATGTCGGTAGCGAGTTCTACTGAAGGTAGCTAGCATCCAACACCACTCCTTGGTTGTTGTGGAGGTAAATAAAAACACTTGTTGGACAAACTTGATTTTAATATTTAGCAGAGATTACACAGTATTGTATTATAAAATATTATTGAGAATATATTATAATAGAGTTGAATATTATTAAGAATATTATAACTGAGTGGATTCGAGCGTGGAGAATGTGACAACGACGGGGATGCGTCTTAACGAGTTGACAGTCGATCGCGGAGTGCAGTGCGTGTCGGGCGGTGATCATTCCCAAGATGGCGACAGCGAGTGGTCTTTCTTCGTGACCATATATGGTAATGAATTGCACTCTCTGTGACCATATATGGTAATGAATTTCACCGTCCAACGATGATGACGTCACATTGTATGTGACGCATGGACTGCAACTGTAATCAGACTACATAGAAAGAAATGTGTTGTAAGTATGTTCACCACAAACATAAAGCTTTAAAAACTTTGGGTATAGAAAAGATGAGATTTCTGAGAACTCAATAAGTACCTCCTTCATTAATGGCTACCATAGAGGGACGAGGAGTTCTCGCCACAAGACTGTTTCCTTCTTCTTCTTCTTGATTCTGTACCCTTAGTACGACTTGCAAAACTTGAGTAAGGTAAAGTTTACGCAAAGTATTAAAGAATGATTTTCCCCAAAAATCAGCCGTTTTTGTTTCTTACACTTTATGGTCTTAGCAATAGAGTTACAGTGATGAAGAAAATCAAGTTCAAACAAACAAAAACGGAAGATTTTGGTGAAAACCACTCTTTAATACTTTCCGTAAACTTTACTTTACTCAAGTTTTGCAACTCGTACTCAGGATACTGTGCAAAGAAAAGCAGTGAACCTCATCGATGCCCTTTCTCTCACAGCCAACCTACATTCCCTTAAGCATAGAAGGAGAGTTGGAATGCTCAGCCTCATCTATCGGCACTATAACTGTGACTGTTCTGATGAAATATCCTCACTTGTTCCTCCTCCTCTTGTCACAACAAGAGCAACTCCTAGAACGTCTCATATTCTTCCATTTGCAGTCGACATCAAAACTATGAGAACTTCGTGAATTGCACAACTCATTCCTTTGAGTAACTGCCCGTTTGTGGAACGAATTACCGACATCTGTGTTTCCACTGCAATTTAACCTTGTTCTATTCAAAACTAATACCAATCGCCATTTTTCTTTTAGTGTCTCAAAATAAAGGTAATGCAACACACAGCACAACACTACGCAGCTAGCACCCCTGCTTTAAAGGATCAGGACATCAACTGCCAGCGCGTCAACGCACAGACATAATATGCGGTACTCCATTTCATAGACCTCTAGAAATCTTGAAATCTGGGGTGTCTCCCGCACAAGTTTCGCATTTAAAAAACAGGTAAAAAATTAATTAAAATTAAATTAGGCTGATTTATTTGGTGAGCGCTGTTTTTGTGTGTATCACACCTCAAGAGCCCTCTGCGAGCTTGGTCGTCGCTGTAGAAAGCGCCAATTTTCAAGCAAGACCCAGTTGTTGTAAGGCTGGATGGACCTTTTGATGACCGGTCTTTGGTAAAGATTTATGAATTTTTCATCCCAGCGAAGAGCAAATTTGAAAATATAAATGGTATATTTTCTGTGCTCCGCCGGGATTCGAACCCACGACCTTCCAGTTACGAGTCCGAAGTGTTACCACCTGGACCACGGACCGGTAACTGTGTTTCTGTACTCTTTTCATACATACTCTTCTTTTCTTTTTACCCCTTTAACCCTGAAACACACAACAAGAAGTTACACTATGTGTACGGATTAGTTCCGTTTTTGTTGTTGCATCTGTTCATATTTAAATTTTAACATGTTTTGACTACTTGACTGAATTGAGGACGTTCACACAAAAAATGCTAAATTTGCAAGTCATTTCTCTTACTCTCGTGATTGAGCTCTTACAGTGGTATTTACAGACATTTGATTCGTAGCTGAACCACGGATCAACGTTTCTTTTGTATGAAAAATTTGCTTTATACGGGGGATGAGCTATGGATTTGCTGTATGTAAATATCGAAGTAAGCTTTTAATTATTATCAATGTAAACATATTTCGTAAGTAACCAAGCCAAACATACATAATTAATAAATCAGCACAATATGTTTGAATTTAATTTGTGCTTTTAAAAACCTATTATTTTCCTTAAGTTATGAAATATTTTTAATCGTTTATTTAAATGGATAGAATCCATGTTGAGAATTCGTAAATGGAAATGAGATAAACACTTCTACAGTGGCGTAGCTACGAAAATGCAAACCATCCATAAATGCTTTAGTACCCAAACCCCCATATCCAGAAAATAAATAAATTAATCCGGCTTAAGCTCAATTATTCCACACACAAAGAAGTGTGTAAACCCGACTTCTTGTCTAACAAACCTAAAAAATACGACCGCTTGGTTCAAATGATAACAATGTTATTTTCTTACAGTTTCTAGTCAGCATGATTTTTTTGAAATAATCAAAAAAGCTCTTTTACTGATATTTTTGTTCCTGATATTTCTCGTGATATTTTTGTCACACATATTTTTTACAGTCTAGTGAAGTTAAATAATATATACTTTGGGTACTTTATGAACTATTTATTTGGTATCGCGTTTTATGTGTTTGGAGTAGATATAAGTTAGAACATATCGATAAAATAATATAAGTTTGCTACCTATCACGTACAAAAATACATGTATTTTATATGAATCTCAATTTTCCTCGTTTATTATCTATGCTTATTATTGTGACTTATGGCGTGTTCATAGATAAAGTATATTAAAATAATACTTATTAGGTGTGTAATGTGTTCATCGTTGTTGTCTATTGTCATTCTGAATCACTGATTTTATGAAATGATAAAAAATACACTGATTACTGTAAAAAATGGTTCACTTTTCCAATGTCACCCCTGTGTCAGGGAAGGTCGGCAAAAGCTTTGGGGCTTATGTTCATTTGAGGTTTGGATTTTATTTGTAAGTACACATTCAGCATTTGTAAGCGCGAACTACACGTGGTGGTTTGTGAGCATACATCTGAGAGCATTACATATATCCTTGCAACTTAGATTATAGATTTCCTTTCAATTCATGAATTATCTCGATGAATTTTGTACTGAAATTTTTGATCCACTAATTCTTCAACATTCATGTTAACTTTTTATATTTTTTATAGCAATGTTTAAAATTTCTACCTACACCACTGTCGCTATACCAGGAATTTTAGCAACGTTACATCACAAATTGCATATGTGCACCAAAATTACATAAAAAAATACTTTAGCAAGAATTTCGTCAGGCGCGCTGTTTATTATTTTTTTGAATGAAGCATTGTGTTCTGCTTTAGTTCCCGTCGCTTCTTATACCCGCAAGTAAAATACTTCACTTTTAAACTCAGCAATGTTTTACTTAAAAATGTATAGCCACTTAAACAGCGCCTTTAGTGGGAGTTTAAGTATTTACACACTTTGTTGATTTAAAACATGAAGTTTTACACTTTGAGTATTGAGTCCTATTATCCAACTTATGTAATGTGTTTAAATGAAGGGTTCTTGACCTCAAGTTTGCGCAACGAGAGAGCATTTGGAGCTGCCAATTCTAAAACGACAAAGACACACTTGAAATCTGTTCACACTTGCATAAAGAGTAACGCAAATTGGTTAAATTTGCATATAAAAAATAAAAAGATTTTCTGCATATACATTTATATTAGTTAATTTTCATAATCTTGACATGAAAGAGACATCAGGCATAATTTTCAACAAAATTCTCAACCTTTGAATGGAGCAGACTTTCAAGAAAATGAAATGAAAATACCGGCATTACACCAACCACTTCAGGAAGTAAATGCTTTTTCTATGTATCTTATTTATCATATTTTCACTGATCCTTCTTTTCTATCTCTCTATTTCTCTATTTCTACACTGATCTTTTTTTTAAATGATTTTTTTTTCACCGATCTTTCTTTAAAATCATGTATTCCTACACTGATCTATTTTTAACTTAATTATATTTCACTGATCTTTCTTTTTCCTGACCTACTTTTCAACTGATAATTTTTTTCTCTGATCTTTTTTTCTTCACTGATTCTTGTTTTCAGTAGTCTATTTCTACACTGATCCATTTTAAACTGATTTAGTTTTTCATTGATCTCTTCAATCATCTATTTTCCAATGATCAATTTCGTTCACTGATCTATATTTTCATCGATATATTTCTTCACGCATCTATAGTTTCGCTGATCTTTTTATTCACAGATCTTTTATTAGATGATGTGCATCTAGCTTAAGCTTTAACGATCGGCTAGACGTGCATTGTCGTCATTAAGGAATCGTCATCGTCGCCATGTTGCATAATAATAACAATTAATAAATAATAACGCAAAGCTGCGTCGCCATTATGCAACGACGTATAATCACAACGCACTCTTAATTTAAATGACTTCATGCCTGCCAAACTTCTGAGTCTTATTACAAAACTGCTACAATTTTAATCGTGTCGTAATGAATTAGAAATGTTTAAAGAAAACTAAATGATAATTCACATTCTGTAATCGTGTTAGAAATATAAAAAAAACTGTTAGAAATTTTTCCACCCCTTGTCACAACAAGGGCAAGTTTGTAGAACGACTCACATTCACCCCTTTGCAGTCAATAACAAAACTATGAGAACTAGGTTTTTACACAACTTATTCATATATTTTATGTACTACAACTTATTTATGTATTGCTTTTTCATGGATTCTCTATAAACATGGTATTGTTGTTTTATGTACTTGTAAAATGTAATTTATTTTTAGTGTTCCTAAACTTTAATTTTTGCGTTCCTTTATCTTTACCAAAGGTCCATGCAGCCTACAGCAAATGGATCTTGCTTGAGAATTGTCGCTTTCTATAGTGACGACCAAGCTCGCAGAGGGTTCTTGAGGTGTGATTCACACAAAAAACAGCACTCACCAAATAAATCATCCTAATTTACTATTATTATTAAAGGATTGGTAGCTGGATGACCACCCATACTGTAATAAATGGTTCACTTTCCCAATGTCCCCTCTGAGAAGGTGGTCAATAGTCGCAGGTCTTCTGTTCATCAAATCTTTGTGTCTTTCTTTTGTTATTGCAAATGCTGCATTTGTCAATGCGAACTTACACGTGTCTACCCACTCACATAAAATGATAATATTACATCTTTGAAACTTTTAGATTATTATTGATAAATTCAGTATCATCAATGATCATGATGAACAGTAGCACCTTTTAAGAAAGAAATTCTGTTCCATGACTTATAGGTGACTTTGAGGCTGACCCCCTTATTGTAAAAACTTGGTTCACTTTTGCCAATAGGTACCATCCCGGGTTCAGGGAAAGGCGGCAGGAGATGCAAGAATTGTCGCTAATGTAAAAATGACTCAATATTTCTCGATTTCTTACTTGGTCACTTCACAGTTAAATTATCGCATCACATGTTTTATTAGAGGTTGGTAATTATTGAATCTTCAAAAATTCTGTACTTGATATTATAAGGAACCTTTCACCGGTTATTTATTGCCCTTTAAATCAAAGGCTTTTTTATTTGCATCACAAATCAAGGCTACCATGATTTTAAAATTGAAAGGCATTCGAAATTAAAGCATCATTTTCTGAGCGAGAGGTATAATCAACTGATTTCGATATTAATTTTTATTTTATATTTTAAAATTACGAGAAGCAAATAGATTACTGTAATAAATATAATTTACAATCAAGTTCTGTACCCCGAGTGTATAATATTGCGTGATTATCACATCTTGTCTTGTCTTGTCTTGTATCCTGCCGCCTTTCCTCTAGGGGTGGCCAGTACCTCCACACAAGTGCCTCCACTTGACTCTGTCCTTGCATACTTCTTTCATCTCATCTAATTTCATCACTCTTTTCATGCATGCTCTTCTCTTGTTTCCACTCTGTAGATTCCATTCATTCGCAATCTCATTTATCTGATCAATCCATTGTTTCCTAGGTCTTCCCCTTCCACGCTTACCTGTTACATTCCCTTTATACACTCTTTTTGTCAGTCGGTCTTCATTCATCCTTTCAATATGTCCAAACCATCGCATCACACTTCTTTGAACTTTCACTTTCACGCTTTCTTTTACTCCGCATTCATTTAGAACCCATTCGTTTCTCACTCTATCTTTCAGTGTTTTTCCTGTCATACTTCTCAGATGGGCCATTTCTACGGTGCATACCTTATTTACTTCTCTTTCATTCAACGTCCATGACTCGCTTCCATACATCAGGGTCGGCAACAAAATACAATTGTGTACCGCCATTTTCATTTTCTTTGGTATCCTTTTATTCTTCGCTATTCTACCAAACGCTCCTATCACGCATCTTCCTTTGCTGGCACGCTTCTCTAATTCTTTCGTCATCTTACCATTCGCCTCAAACTTACTTCCTAAATAGTCAAACTCATTCACTACTTCAACTTTTATTCCATTCAAATTAATTGTAAGTTCCTCACATACTTCATTCCTGTCAAAAACTAATACTTTTGTCTTATTCGCATTTACTTTCAAGCTATTCTTACAAAATGCATCATTTAGTTTGGTTAACATCGTTTGGAGTTCCTCCGCCGAGTCAGCTAAAACTATAGCATCATCAGCATAAAGAAGTACTCCAACTCTTGTTTCACCCACTTTCACTCCGCTCTCTGATATTCCAGCTTCTTTTATGCAACTGTCCATGATTATATTAAACAACCATGGACTCATCACGCAGCCTTGCCTCACTCCCTTATATACATCAAACCAGTCACTATATCTCCCATCCACTCTTACACATGCCGAACTATTTTCATAGATGGCACGTATCTATAATCTATAATCTGTAATCTAAGTTGCTAGGATATATTCATTTAAAGCTCTCAAATGCATGCCCACTAACAAACACGTGTAGTTTGCGCTTACAAATGCTGAATGGGTACATACAAATAAAACCCTGCTCCAAACCGGCCGTGTGTCCTTACAATACCATGCAGTGTATAATTTAGTATTCATTATTTTTATTTTTTTACAAGATCAATAAACCTTGCACGAGTTGCAAGGTTTATGTCCATGTGAGGTTTTCTTTATTTGTATGCACACATGCAGAATGTGTAGGCGCGAACCTATATGAGCCTTAAATGTTAACATATCTCTGCAGCTTAGATTACAGATTTATAGATCAATGGTTCACTTTGCGAATGTCACCCCTGTTTCAGCCTTTAGGGGAAAGTCGGTAAGAGTTGCAGGGCTTATGTTCATTTGAGATTGGGTTTTTATGTTGTAAGTCCATTTGTGGCTTAGATTGGAACTTAGGTTATTATTAGATTGGTGAACTTGCCTCTTATATGTGTGCTTCTAGTTTCAACCTTGGTACTCGATTATCAAGCTTAATTAACGAGTTAGATTAATTTCATCTTTTCAAAAAAATTTAAAGGTCTCAAAAATCATTACTCCATACTGACTACATGGTAATCACTTTTAATTATAAGAAAATAATGTCTTTATATGAAAAATAAACCACTTATACAGATTTTATTTTGATCTCTAAATTGTTAGTATTCACCAACGAAACTTCAGTGTTCCGCAGCTGAGTTTCTTTGAACTACTTAAAACTAATATTTTTAGGTGATTCTAGGAGATGACATAAAACATGGATGTAGTTTACCATTACTTCTGTATATGGCGAGGAATGATCATCTTATAGAGGTAAATGTTATTGTAAAATAGGACAAAAATTTGTATAAAATGCATTAAATCAAGAAATTAAGGTTTAAATTTACACTTATGGTTTAATATGTGCCATTGTTAAAACTCAAATTAATTTCTGATGCACTTTGTTAAACGGAAAGAAAGTATTAATTATTAAGAATTGGATTTGTTTATACCCAGTGCACCTGTCTAGTGGACCAGTCCGTAGTCCAGTGGCAACATTTCGGACTCGTAAATGGAAGGTCGTGGATTCGAATCCCGGCCGACCACAAAAATATACCATCTATATTTCCAAATGTCCTCTTCGCTGGGTTGAAAAATTCATAAACCTTTACCAAAGACCGGCCACTGGAAGGTCCATCCAACCTTACAACAACTGAATCTTGCTTGAGAATTGGCGCTTTCTACAGCGATGACCAAGCTCGCAGAGGGCTCTTGAGGTGTGATACACACAAAAACAGCGCTCACCAAATAAATCATCCTAATATTATTATTAGTACCAATTTATTACTCAGAATCAGAGAAAAATAGAGTTTTGCTTAGCAATGTTGGTCGACACAATTTAAGCTATTTTTGATACAGTACTTTTTCCTTGACTTCATTTCTACTTCTATTAGCGAGCGTTTTTTCATACAGTAGCTGCAAATCAAACAAAAAACGAAACTAAATCGATTAGTCAAACTCTATCGTTAAAGTCCTTCATCGTTGATAGTTAAATCAGTACTCCAAGTACGTTAATACTCAACCTATATTGAAAAAAGTATGGAATATTATAACAGCGCCTCTGTAGAGCGTTGAAGTTTTCAAACATTTTTTCTGTTAAAGCGACAGTTAAGTTTTTACCTGGGGTAAGTACAGTATATAACCAATATCTTGTAGCTAATTCGTTATATTATAATTTGTCAATGACTTTTGAAATCTTATAATTTTTCTTTATAAGCGAATCGTATAGAATCAAATACGGCCATCTACGTTTTTTTTCAAAATGTGATAAATATATGGAAATGATGAAAAAAATATTTCCCGTGTTTTCATATATTTATCTCAATTTCTAACAAATACTAGATTGCCGTTTTTGATTCTATACAAATCATGTATTGATTGACCTTCTCAATATTAAAGTGATACAAAAAACTGACAAATTGATATTATGGACTTGATAGAACAGCTGATGCTGTATTCAAATGAAAGCAGTGCTATTCATAATCAAGCCTTTACTAAGCAATCCCTTCTTTACTCGAAGTCTTAGTGGAAATTATACGAGAGAAGAAAATATATATTTCAACTATGACTTTTTTGGGTTCTTTAGTTTAAAAATATTAAAAGTCACCTGTCATATTTATTCTACATTTATTTTAGATGGGCTTTGAAACAAGAAACAAGAAAATATTATGATAATTTAACTAAAATTGCATTTTAGTTAACTTTACAATACTTCAAAATGCTGTCAACAAGGTTATAGTGCCCAATAGAGCAAACACATCAAACTTTGCAGACAGAAGCTTTGCGGTGGCCGGGCCGGTGGCCTGGAACAATTTACCCATCGGTGTTCGCGCGAACCAGCCTACCACCACCTTCAGAAAGGAACTGAAGACACTACTTTTCTCCAGAAGCCATGGCGCCCTTGAGATGGTCCTGGACCATTAAATGGCGCCACAGGAAAGAAATCATCCATCATCATCATCATCATCACCGGGTCTTAGTGTTCAGTAGAATATGAATAACACTGAAGGTTTTTGCTCTTTTAAGTCACGATTTGACGCACCGATCCTTGTATAAGATTTAGTTCTAGGCTGATCTCCTTTTATAGCAGTGGTTTTAATGTTGCAAGCAGATTAAGTGTTGATCGACGCTTCCTTTAATAGTTACTTCCTTGTAATTCGTAAATGTCGATTAAATATAAATTAAAAACATGTCCGTACGTAAATGCACGATTTTAATATGAAATAGGTACATACTAAATAAAGATTTAAAATAAAGTAATATAAGGTAACCCGACGTAGATTGTACACATTATATTGATTCATATTTGACCGGTCTGTAGCTCAGTGGTAACACTGCGGACTCTGAATGGGAAGGTTGTGGGTTCGATTCCCGGCGGAGCACAAAAAAATACCATTTATATTTTCAAATTTGCTCTACCCCGGGTTGAAAAATTCATAAAACCTTTACCAATGACCGGTCACCAAAGGTCTATCCAGCCTTACAGCAACTGGGTCTTGCTTGAGAATTGGCGCTTTGTTGCGATAACGATCAAGCTCGTAAAAAGGTCGATAGCTCAATTGGTAGAATGCTTGCATTCCATGCCGAGAGCAAGGGTTCGATCTCAAAGTTTTACTCAGCCTTCACAAGAAATGAGAACCAGCCCCCCCGGGAGCTGGGAAACCCCCACTTCAACTGAAAGTGGTTGGTGTGAGGCCGGCCCCCTTACCTGTAAAAATAAATAGGTCCCGAAGCGCCACATGCGACCCCTTCGGGGATAACGCAGGCAAGAAGCTACACTGTATGTGTAGCTTAGTTGCGTTTTTTTATATTTGGTTATCACTGTTTTTTGTGAATCTATAAGAGTCAGTCATAATAAAAGGAGAGTTTACATGAAGAAGGTTATGACTCTGGATGAAATGAAAGAAGTTTGTAAGGACAGAAAGAAATGGCGGTTGATCTGCAATGTTGGCAGATAGGACTAGGGTTTTTTTAAAATATAATTGTGTATTATGTTTTAGTTAAGATGTCCATACATATTATTACTTGTTGATTTGACATAATATGTATTTTTTTGTGTATGTTCCTTGACTTAGAGGTTGGTATGCGGCTGACCACCCATGCTGCAGAAAATGGTTCACTTTGCCAATGTCACCCCTGTTTCAGGGAAGGTCGGCAAGTGTTGCAGGGTGTATGTTCATTTGAGATTCGGATTTTTATATTGTAAGTCCACATGCGGCATGTTTAAGCGCGAACGTGTCTGCTTGTGAAAATGCATATAATGTGAATCCTTAATGTTAATATCTTTGCAACTTACATTAAATTAGATGTATTGGGTTATCACTATTTTTTTTAATAACATCTCAAGAGCTTGGTCGTCGCCATGAAAAGCGCCGATCACGCAAGTCATCCCTAGTTGCTGGATGGTGGTCGGGTATGGGATACATGTATGCCGGCACGGAACCTATTTTAACAGTACAATGTTTTTTTTTGCTCTGCTGCGAATCGAACCCATGACCTCTACAGAATACGAGTCCATAGCGTTAACCACTATACCAGTAAGACATATTTGAAATCTATTTACAAAATTATAATCAACCCTTTTCGGATACTAGACGAACCGTTACGGGAGAACGTACATTGTTCTTGACGCATCGTAGATATTCAATAGCAACGTAGCCAACATCTTCAGGAGGCACGCTCTCTGCACGACAGCTTAGAATGAACTCAGACATAAAATCTCACATTACTTGAAATCTATTTTCTCTCTTGTAGAAAATACAGACAAAATACAGTACCAACGCGGCAGCATACATGTGTGTAAAACGCTTCTCACAAATATCATCTGTATCTCGCCATCTGACAAATAACTGGTCGAGATCGAGGACAAGATATCCCGTGCAAGATGCAAGATCAGCTACTTCCTCTCTCTGTCCATACAAAGTGTTATCTGGACATCTAATTTAGTGGACAGAGAGGAAGCCAGAAGTGCACCAGGGAAATCCTGTGAAATAAATTATGTCCTCTGGTGTTGCAAGTTGTAACATAAAGATAGAACACGTTTTCAGAGAAGTTTTTCAATGTGCAGTGGATTCAATTGCAATGAAACAACTTTTAACAGACATGCTACTAATAATATAAAAGTAAAAAACGAAATTAAGAAAGACAGTCCGGTCTATAATCTATAATCTAAGTTGCAAGGATATATTCATTCAAAGCTCTCAGATGTATGCCCACAAACAAACACGTGTAGTTCGCGCTTAGGCCCGGTATTTTCAACGTTATCATAGCGACTTTGTACTGAGTGAAAAGGACGCACTTACGTCAATCGTGTGGGTAATTTTTTTTATCAGTTTAAAGTCACATAAGCTAACGTTGAAAATACTGAGCCTTACAAATGCTGATTGTGTACTTACACATAAAATCCAAACCTCAAATGAACATAAGCCCTGCAACTCTTGCCGACATTCCCTGAAACAGGGGTGACATTGGCAAAGTGAACCATTGTTTACAGTATGGGTGGTCAGCCTGATACCAACCTATAAGTCAAGGAATAGAATATCCTAATGGTAGAATATCCAGTTGGTAGAATGCTTGCCGAGAATGCGGTTTCGAATCTCACCGAAGGGGTCAGAAATGATTTCTCATTTGGGTGTTGATTGTCCAAACCCTAAATAAAATACTATTTACGTACATTTTTATCCTGGGCCTTAAATACCGGCAAGGTTTACTCAGCCTTCACAATAAATGAGTACCGGCTTTCTCGGGAGCTGAAAGGAGCTCTGGGAAGGAAACCCATAAATATTTCATATTCATATCAAATGCATGCCCACAAACACAGGATTCCACTACCGACTGTGAATTAGCTTGTTAATTTCCCCGGCAAATTTTAAGCCACTCATTCATGTCTACCCACACTGGCTAGCAGCTCAATTAACGAAACTCACGACGTGTTTCTCTTGTTAGTGGCTGATTAACGATTAATTGTCGGTGGCAGATCAATGATTAATTGTTAGTAGCAGACTCATGATTAACGCGGCGTCCAATTCCCAGGGAGAGAGAATAACGCGAAATTCACCAAAGACATGGGAATATTAGTCTGAGCGAATTAACGTTAGTCCAAATCGATGTAAAATGAGATAGACCATACGTAATGTACCCTCAAATTTGAAATATACAACTTCAATCGATGTTCCCTTCTAATGAATGAAAACGTGTTAGAATCAGTAAACAATGTAATGCAATATATGGATGCCCATATTTATAGACCGGTCCGTAGTCCAGTGGTAGCACTTTGGGCTCGTAAATGGATAGTTTTGGGTTCAAATCCCGGCGGAGCACAAATAATGTACGATTGATATTTCGCTGGGTTGAAAAATTCATAAACACTAAAGGTCACTAGTTGCGTTATAGTTATAATAGTTTTTATAAGTATCAAAAAAGGAAACTTCCATAAGTTTTTCTTTTGCAGTTATTCTATGAATTTGTCAATGATTTTCTTGTAAGAACCAGCTCCCCGAGTATAAAATATTACGTAAACTAACCTTGACTACATTAATCTAAAAAATGTATGAAAATTAATCACTCTCTAGCAGTGCCATAAAATATTCCATACATTTTTATTTATTTACGCAATCGAAGTGAGATTTACGCAATGTTTTATACTAAGGAACTACAGGCACGTCAAACAGTATAAGTAACAGTGGCGAAGGGTGCCATACAAGCCGATTCCCATCGGTTTCCCGTTTAAAATGAGGCAAAAATGATAATAAAGTAGACTGTATGGTTTCAATGGGGAAAAAATACGTATTGTTTCTTTGGTTTTCAATGTATTTTTTTACTTGGTGCCTATATTTTTAACAACTTTGTTACATAATTTTAAAAGGGAAGCCGATGGGAACCGGCTTGTATGGCACCCTTCGCTACTGATAAGAAGGTATATATTGTTCGTTCGAATTAAAAAAAAAATCCTTTAAAAAATCATGAATATTTTCATTTCGCATTGTTTCTATCTGCATTGAATTTGGTGTTATAATTCATGCTCAAATTATTATGACCGTTTTGGAGAAAAAAATACTTCAACATGGTATTTGAGTATCGTTTGCAGTCGCACATGCCCAGACTAAAGTGTATTTTTTTGTTTAATGCGTCTCGGGTAAAAAGGAGTGACGATCCCAATTAATAAAGCTTATTAAGACTTATTAACGTAATTTATAAAACTTGAATGTTTAAATTCTTTTAATGGCGACTTGTTGTATTTATCAAAACATGCCAAATGAAGATGGCAACATAGATTTCGTGGCCAAAGAAAGGTAATGGTTGTGTGAGGTAATATATCTTGAAAGATTGAAAGAATTCAAAAGTGACCGGTCCGTAGTCTAGTGGTTAACACTTCTGACTCGTAATGGAAGGTTGTGGGTTCGAATCCCGGCAGAGAACAAAAAAATATACCATTTATATTTTCAAACTTGCCCTTCGCTGGGTTGAAAAATTCATAAACCTTTACCAATGACCGGTCACCAAAGGTCCATCCAGCTTTACAGCAACTGGGTCTTGCTTGAGAATTGGCGCTTTGTAGTGACGACCAAACTTGTAAAAAGTCCGGCCGATAGCTCAGTTGGTAGAATGCTTGCATTCCATGCCGAGAGCAAGGGTTTGATCCCCCCAGGTGATCCACCCAGAAATGATTTCCCGTTTCGGTGTCTATTTCAAACGCAAAATAAATACCGACAAGGTGTACTCAGCCTTCACAAAAAATGAGAACCAGCCTTCCCGGGAGTTGTGAAAAACGCCACTGCAACTGAAAGTGGTTAATGTGCGGCAGGTAAATAGTTCCCGAATCGCCACATGCGACCCCTTCGGAGATAACGCAGGCAAGAAGTTACACTATATGTGTAGCTTGGTTGCGACCTATATGCGATTTTGTTTCGCACATTGCGAAATGTAAAAATATAAGAAATTGTATGAAAAATGTGATGGATAGGAATGAACTGAAAGAGGTATGCTAGGATAGGAAAAAATACAGGCAAATCAGCAGAGGCTTACATTTACAGTGTTTGGAACATTGAAATGTGAAATGAAATAATAATCAAAATGTATTTACTATTTTATCACCCCTGAATACCCACATAGGTACCATTGACGAAACCTCGATAACGACAAAAAGTTGTTGCCATTAATTACAACATTTAAAATTTGAAACCAAAAAAGATCTAGGAGTAGATTTTAACTGTTCTGAAATGATATTAGAAGACCAATATCCTAATCATTTTTATATGCTATCTATGACTATAATCTAAGTTGCAAGGATATATTCATTTATACTTCTCAAATGCATGCCCACAAACAAACACGTGTAGTTCGCGCTTACAAATGCTGAATGTGTACTTACAATTAAAATCTAAACCTCAAATGAACAACACTAGAAAATCTACAAAAAATCTATAAAAATGAAAATTGATTCTTGGCCTTAGCCGCCTACATTACAGATCAGCCGCCACTTTTTTCGGTCCTTACATACTTCTTTCATTTCATCCAGAGTCATAACCTTTTTCATACAAGCTCTCTTTTTATTATGACTCTGGATATCCCATTCATTCGCTATTTCGGAAATTTGGCCCATCAATACCTTTCTCGGTCTTCTTCTACCACGCCATCCTTCTATTCTTGCAAGTTGCAACATATACTTTCTTCGTCAATCTTTCATCATTAATTCTCTCCATATGCCCCATCTTCCCCATCCCATCTTCGACCTGACCCATCTTCGCAAACTTCTTTTAATCTTCACTCTTATTAAATCAAAGGTTCACTCTGCAAGCACTCTTCAACCACTTCTATGGCACGTAAAATTGTTCACGTATTTCTTTGTTCACACAATATTTATTTACTCAACATTTAACAACTCATTGCTTTTCTAGTCACGTGTTTTCGTACTTCCAGGGATATTTTTACACACAAACTTCCTCTCTGTACATGTCATTTATTTTAAACACTATTTATTATCAGGTCAGGATTAAGTCTACCGGAGGCCCCGGTGCTATGAAAAAAAATGGGGCCCTTGCTCCATTTTCTTAAATTTATTGTGAACCAAAATGAATCTACAAATGTATTTACTTTGGCCTTTTAAGAAAATTTTAAGAATATTTATTCCAGTTCATGATCTAAATCTTAATCTAAATCTAAGTTGGAAAGATAAATATCAATTGAGATTTATATTAAATTCATTTCTACGAGCAGATATGTATAAGCTTGCGCTAACACATGCCGCATGTGGACCTACAATATAAAAAAACAATCTCAAATGAACATAAGCCCTGCAACTCTTGCCGACCTTCCCTGAAACATGGAGGACATTTGTAAAGTGAACCATCTTTTTACAGTTTAGCACCTGTTTCAGGGAAGGTTGTCAAAAGTTGCAGGGTTTATGTTCAAGTGAGGTTTGGATTTTAATTTTTAAGTACACATTCAGCATTTGAAAGCGCGATATTACGTGTGTTTGTTTGTGGGCATGCATTTGATATGAGCTTTTAAAGTAAGTTAATCTTTGTAACTCAGATTATAGTTAGATTTCGAGGTCCTAAAAGAAAATAGTATATTTTTAAGTCTTTGGCGGCCGCTTGAACACGGTCCCCCAATGCAGTCATACCGTTCAAATCACCCTGAATCCATACCTGACTAATGTGCGTTTATGTAAGCATTTACTAACGGCTGTATAAGAATAATTGATAAGTTATTGAAATTCATTTAATATTTCATTGCGAACAGCTCTCGGAACACAGACGAAAATACAGGTAAAATTGTACGTTGAATTTGATTAAAAATTGGTACATAATGTAGATGTTTTTTTCTACACAGATTCATTCAACAACTGACATTGAAAAAAACCTTCCGTTTACGAGTCAGAAGTGTTAACCACTAGATTATGGACCAGTCGTAGAGTAGAGGTACATGACAAATTATCGTAATTCCAGATTAAATTTTGTTATTTTTTTTAAGAAATCCTGTGCGGGAGACTCCCTAGATTCTTGAGACTCGCAGAGGTGTACGAGCTTGATTGTCGCTACAAAGCGCCAATACTCAAGCAAGACCCAGCTACTGTAAGGATGGATGGACCTTTAGTGACCGGTTTTTCAACCCAGCGAAGAGTATATTTTGAAATATAATTTGTACATTTTTGTGCTCCGCCGCGATCCGAATTCACAACCTTCCATTTACGAGTCCGAAGTGTTGCCACTGGACTACAGACCGGTCCAAGATGCCAACGACACGCGGTGTACCTGAGCGGTCACCCATCCCAGTAGCATCCGCGCCCAATGTTACTTAACTTCGGTGATCTGATGAGAACCGGCGCTTTCAAGATGGTATCGTCTTTGACACTCGAACTTGATTTAGTCTGGTTTTTTTTCACGATCCTCGTTTATTTCAAAGGTGTTCTTTGAGTCTTTATTACAATAAAACTCCAGACAAAAGTTTCCAATTTGAAAGCACATACAGGGGAGATATTTAAATTAAATAAAAATAAAATTGATGGTGACCATTAAAGCAAATTGAATGTTCTCGACTCATTGTGAAAACTCCCATATAAACTCTCGAGTGTTATATAATTCGGATTCACAAGATAAGTTCATTAGTTTTACGACCGTTGACGGTCATTTTGTTAGAGGAACTATTCCGAACTGGTCAGTCTTTTCAATATGACCGGTCCGTAGTCTAATGGTTCATTCCTTGGACTCATAATCTGAAGGAAATGGGGACGGAGTACAAAAAAATCTTTCCTTTTTCAATACTCTCTTCTGTGGATTGAATAATGCATCTGCCTTCATCGAGAGACTTTTCACCAAGGGTGTGAAGTTTCGTCTAAGCTAGCGATCGTATCAGTCGATTTGTCGATCAGCTGTTGACGCGTGAACATGTTTTATCGCTTGCTATCGATTAATACGATCGCTAGCAAAACGAGACTGTTCACCCTTATTAAATAAAACACGTATTATTAACAAACTTTAATGTTTAACAAAATATGTTTGTTTAAAACGCATTGGGTATAAATCGACTGATTCCCTGAATGCTCTTTTAGAATGATAATATATATATATATATTTTTTTTATTGACGATGCAAACGGATGTTTGCGAAACCGGTTGTGGTATATAAAAATAAATACTCACGTAATCGAAAACAAAGCTGTTTTTCTTTTATCATTAAATTATTTTACTTTAGAGATCCATTTGACTGCAGACAATCTATTGCCAAATCAAAATCATCTTACTTTCTTATCTTTTTTTTTCTTTTTCATGGAAATCAATGATCTATTTTCAATCGGGAATTGCCATACTGGGATGTAGAACACCAGCTATCTCTTTAGCAGTCTTTCTTGAAGGTGATTTCTACAGGCATACTGTGGGCAGCGCCAACTGTCCATCCTATCTATGTGGTCCCTCTAGTACCACCGTGTCTTCTTGCCCCATCTCACGATGTCCTCTGTCTGACAAGTCTCTCTTCTTTCTGACCCTGTCGCTAAGAGTCTTCTCTGTTTGTAGAAGGTTCTTGGTCCTGACTGTGTCGTCCCTTGTCTCTTTACCACAAATCTTACCAATAATCGCGTGTAAACATTTCTTCTGTGTGTTCAAAATACATCCATACATTAGGCAGCTCATTCTCTTGTATTTCTCAGACTTCTGTCTTGCGTTGCCGTCCTCCTACTCACGCTCACTCTCTCTAATTGACAATTAACTCACGTCCAAACAAATTACTAGAAACAGTACGCCAAGTATGAAACTACACAATTAAATTCTCCAAAAATGTAAACGTTCACTAGGGACGCTATTTAAATTTTAGTACATTTTTTGGTAAACGTTTTAGTTGAGTGCTTACTTATACTACAGCTGACCAGACATTCTATTGTGGTCATACCATAGTTATGCGGCTGACCACCCATAATATAAAAAAATGGTTCACTTTGCCAATGTCACCCCTGTTTCAGGGAAGGACGGCAAGAGTTGCAAGGCTTATGTTCATTTGAGATTGGGTTTTTATATTGTAGGTCCACATGCGGCATGTGTTAGCGCGAAATTATACATATCTGCTTGTGGGAATGCGTTTAATTTAAATCTTAAATGATATATATCTTTGCAGCTTTGATTAGATTAGATTAGATACCACTTGAGTTATCCGAGACAGGCCTAAGGAAACTTCCAAGAAATTTAACACAATAATTAAAAAATTGATTATTTTTCAATAAAAATTAAAAAATAAAAGAAATTAAAAACTTTGTTTTATTCCACTTTTATTGTTTTTGAGTATGTTACAAACGTTTTAATCAATTTTTTAAAATGAATTTCCACAGTGTTTCACAAAAATCTTTTCAAAATTTACAATAATTAAATTATACAACCAATAAAAGGTAATGTAATCGATGTGAAGATGCTAATTGAGAACCAAGCTTGGAGTGTCGAGGGTGTGAAATTATAAATTGAAAGAAAGTCATAACACTTTTTACACCTGCAATGTAGATAATTGGTTAATCACCTTTTTGCAATCAGGGACTAATTTGATGGTTTTGTTATCATCAAGGATCACAAGATTCCATAATAAATTTTCATCAAAACACAATCAGTAATAATGGCATTTCGAAAACATTTGTGTTTTTTTTTCATTGATAAATTTTTGAACTGATTTTATTTCAGACAACATTTTGAGTTTTTTTGTTTTTAATTCAACAACAATTTAATTGATCATTTTTTTTTCTTAACAATATAAATACAAACAGGAGTCATAATTTTTGTTAACATTATTCTTTTAACAAAGGAAAACTTTGTACATTTTTTTTCCATTGATGAATTTTAAAATAAAATATTTATAACTACACAGAGAGTTCATGCTCGATCGGATATTACACGAACCGTTATAAGAGAGTTCATCTTCAATCGTCGTGCAGAGTCTCCTGAAGACGTAAGCTACGTCGCTATCGAAACGTCGAGAATAATGTAAGCTCTCTTATAATGCTCTCTTATAAAGCTCTCTTATATAAGCTCTCTTATGACCGACGACATTAACATTATATCATACAACTGTAAGTCAATTAAGAGAATCGCGCCAGCTATCAAAGACTTGTGTGAAAAAGCTGATGTGGTCCTCCTACAGGAAACATGGCTCAGCGAGGATGACCTGAGCTTCTTGCAAACCATACACGAGGATTACACGGCTGTGGGAACATCTGCCATGGACACAGCATCAAATATTTTAAAAGGGAGACCACACGGTGGAGTGGCAATAATATGGAAAAAGTCCATGCAGAATATCCATAGAGTAAGCTGCGAGGACCCGAGACTAGCAGCAATAAGTATTAAGCATGAGCTAGAAACAACAATCGTCATAACCGTGTACATGCCAATAAATGTAAACGAAAATTATCCTATATATGTCGATATTTTAAGTCGAATTGAGGCAATGATTGAGGAAACGCAAGCAACTGGTGTGATAATAATGGGAGATTTCAACACACCCCTGAAAAGCAAGTATGCTGATGAATTGAAATCCTTTTGCGAGAACAATGACCTCTTGTGGTACGATGCACTTAAATTGCCAGAAGGAACCTTCACATTCTGCAGTGACGCACACAATACAACATCATGGCTTGATCACTGTATAATTTCCAAAAATAGAGAAACGAGTGTACGTTCACTGAACGTAGACATAAATCTCCATATGTCTGATCATTATCCTCTTTCTCTTGTGATTGAACTTAAAGGACTGCATAGGAAAGTAGTTCAATTACAGGCAATAAACAAACATAAAGTAGCCTGGGACAGTTCAAACAGAGAAGGAATCCAGAAGTATTGCATACGGACTGATCAATTAGCTAAAAAGATTCACATACCTCTTGAAATTCTTAATTGTAATAACGGTTGCTCACACACATCACATAAAGAAAAAATTACATCCTTCTACTCAGAAATAACAAACGCTCTAAAACAAGCCGCCAAAAGCGTGTTCGGAGAAAAGAAATTTAAAGTTTTAAAGAGTAATAATGTACCAGGATGGAATGTGCATGTCCGCCAATGTCATGAACAAGCACGAAGGGCTTTTTTGGACTGGGTACAGGCGGGAAGGCCAAACAGTGGTCAAATCCTGGAAAAGCGAATTGCGACGCGCAAAATATTTAAGAAAACTCTTTGCAAGGTACGTTCTAGCCGTAAGCAGATGGAAGCAGATGCACTGGCTAGGAGCCTGATGACCGCTAATTTCCAGTCGTTCTGGAGACAAACCAACGTAATGAAGTCCGCCAATGCTGTGATATCTACAACAATAAGTAGTGTCACCGGTGAAAGGGATATTTGTAATTTATGGAAGGATCATTATAGTAATTTTTACAATGATTGTGCAAATGGATCTGAAGATAACCTGACTAGAGAAGTGGCTGAAAAGAAAATATCAATAGACACGAGAGTGGTCCAACGAGCAATCGAAAAACTCAAATGTAATAAAGCTGTTGGTGAGGATGGAGTCTTGCCTGAAATGATAAAAAACGCCCACCAAAGAGTGACCCTGCTGTGGGCTCTAGCCTTCACAGCCATGTTCCGGCATGAACACCTACCGGAAGCTTTGAGTGTGTCAATGATTTCCCCAATACTTAAAAACAAATGTGGTGACCTGACATCTAAAGACAATTACAGGCCAATAGCTGTTGCGACATCAGCAGCTAAGCTTGTTGAGCTGATAATGATGGAAAAGGCAGGCGATACCCTAACAACGTCTGACAACCAATTTGGTTTCAAAGAGGGATCGGGAACCGACATGGCAATATTTGTATTAAAAAATGTAATTACGAGATATATATCAAGAAAAACCCCAGTATATGCATGTTTTATGGATCTTAAAAAAGCATATGATACAGTGAACCACAAAACACTACAAGATGTCATAATGGAGACTAAAAACATGTCAAAAGAGTTTGGTGAAATGTGCAGAGTGTGGAACAACCACCTTTTGTATAAGGTTAAATGGGGTGCGGTCACATCTGAAGCCTTCAAAGCAAGAAAGGGACTCAAACAAGGAGGCATATCCTCACCAAGCCTCTTTAATATATACATCGACGCACTGCACGAAAGACTGAAGAGTACTCGAGTTGGCTGCTATCTTGGTGGCCAGTTGATAAACTCTATATCATACGCTGACGACATGGTGGTGATGGCCCCGTCTTTAGCAGGATTACGCAGACTAATAGTGATGTGTGAGGACTTTGCAAAGGAAAAGGATTTGTGCTATAATGAAGAAAAGTGCAAATTAATGGTATTCAGGCCCAAACACTGGCACTTAACTGTACCCCCATTGTGCATTAATGGCAGAAGTATTAAGAGGGTCCAAGAATTTACATACTTGGGTCATGTCCTTAACGAAAACTTGGTAGATGATAATGATATAAAACGACAACTTCGTTCGCACTGCAGAAAGGCTAACATGCTGGCACGTCGGTTTGCACAGTGCTCAGCCAAAGTGAAGAACAGACTTTTTCTCGTTCTATGCACGCAGCAGTACACCAGTGAGCTGTGGTGCAATTACAAGGCACAACACATGAATGAGATGAGGGTATGTTATAACATGGGCTACAGAGCATTGCTGCGACTGCGGAAGAGCTGCAGTGCGAGTGAGATGTTTGCGGCGGCTCATCTACCCTCGTGGAGTGGGTTATTGCGAACTCGAATGGCTGGGTTCAGAGGGAGAATTGAAAATAGCCACAACTCTCTGATCGCAGCAACCAGAAGTCTGAAATGGGAGTTGGGCATATGGCAGCATTGGGCAAGGAGTCTAAGGCTTACTCAGCCATCACGTTCTCTAGTGTAATATTTTCTGAGGTTGCCTACTTCCATTCATTTCTTTTACGTGCATCAGTATACATGCATTTTATTTTTATTTTTTTTCTCTTTCTTCTATCTGTTATTGCTTTCATGTTTTTTTTTTTTTTTTTACATGCTTACTTTTTATATTTTTTTGCTTTCTGGTTTCTTTGTATTTTTGTTAGTTTTTTCATGTACCTATGCCTTATTTTTTATATTTTCTCAGATTTATTTTCCTTTCTCTGTTTCACAATTATTTTATTTTTTCTTTTGTTATTTCTTTATCTCCTCTGTAATAACCTGAAAATTGAATATGGCTAGTCACGTATTGCACTACTCGCGTGACTAGGCCGGAATAAAGCTTTATTATTATTATTATTATTATAACGGTTCGTGTGATATCCGATCAAAAAAAAAAAACTGTGTAGCCATAATTATTGTAATAAATGTCATAGACTTTTATATTCTTTGAAATCTAGAGAGTCTCCCGCACTGGATTCCTTGTCAAACACACTTTTCACCATTCAGTCTTTAGTCGCCTGCTTTGTGTATTGTGTATCCTAAACCCTTGCTCAAGCTACACGATCTCAGTAATTAAAATCCTCCAACATAATAGATTTGTCAGGATTTAAAAAAGCTCCGTTGAAGCAAAAAAGTCAGCTATATAAATAAAAGATTAAAAAAAGCGCACCATTCTTTTTAGTCCCCCATGTCGTGCACCGAATCAGAGAAGCCGGACCACTCGTGATGTATTTTTTCGGTGGTTTATCTACCTGCATAGATAATTATCCCAGGCAGATACGAATGTAAATGTCGTGACATGACATTATTGGGGACGGGCATTGATTAAGAGGAACAGAAACTAACTTACTGCATTGATAAAATAAGGCTGATTTATTTGGTGAGCGCTGTTTTTGTGTTTTTCACACCTCAAGAGCCCTCTATGAGCTTGGTCGTCGCTGTAGAAAGCGCCAATTCTCAAGCAAGACCCAGTTGCATTAAGGCTTGATGGACCTTTTGATGACCGGTCTTTGATAAAGGTTTATGAATTTTTCAACCCAGCGAAGAGCAAATTTGAAAATATAAATGGTATTTTGTTGTGCTCCGCCGGGATTCGAACCCACAACCTTCCATTTACGAGTCCAAAGTGCTATCAACCACATTTGTCTCAGTTCTGTCAAACGTTGCAGTTGTGTAGTCATACAAAACATGTTTTACGTGTCAAATTTTATGTTTTCTTGCTTTCTCCATTTTGTGTTTTTATATAAAAATATAACACATGCCATAATGTCTAAAAATAATGCATTTTATCTTCAAAATTCGTCAATTTTATCGATCTCAAGATTTATACTGCATGCGTCCATGTTCGCACTGGTCCGGGGATAGTACGCACGCGGCAATGTTACCACCTTTCTAGAAACATTTTTACAATCGCCCGAGTTTTTTTGTACACATACAAATGCAACTGTGCAGTTCTTTGTTCTCTTTCTTACTAAGGACATTTTAATAAGTAGATTGAAACAGATGTATGTATAATGTCTACTTTCGTTAAAATAATGTCTAGTCCACTTATAACATACGTCAATGCGGACGGTAGTCTATCGTGACAAACACCACAAGCCATGACCATTCCACCTGCCAATAGGTACATATAAAACTCAACCAAAGCGTTGTACCAAAAATCTATCAAAACTAAAACGCTCACTGGAAGTTCTATTTTAGTTTTCTTACATTTTTTTTAAAAGTTTTTTTCTTGGGAGCTGACAGTTCTGAAAATACAGCGACAAAAAACAGATACATTCTGAATCTCTGATTATACGTGGGTACGTTTTTAAACATCCAAGTTCTGTAACTGTAAGTTTGTCGCTATTCCCCTAAGGGTGGCCAGAGCCTATTCAGAGTTGCTTCCATTTCTTTCAATTCATTCATATCCGGCCACTTTTCATACATTTCCTTATGTTACATTCACTCTGTATCTACCATTCTTTTTTCATTCCCTCAACCTGATATCCATACTTATTTTGATCTTACTTTTCGTCCCTTTGCTTCTACATATTCTCTTTATATACACTTCACAGTCTTTCATCACCCATTTGTTTTGCATGCCCAAACCATCTCATCACATTCTTTTGTACCTTTACTTTCCCATCCTTTTTCTAATCTAATCTAAGTTGCAAAGATATGTTACATTGGAGATTCACATTATATGCATTCTCACAAGTAGACACGTACAAGTTCGCGTTTGCACATGACGCATGTGAACCAAACCCAAATCTCAAATGGACATACACCCTGCAACTCTTGCCGACTTTCCCTGAAACAGGGGTGACATTGGCAAAGTGAACCATGTTTACAGCATGGGTGGTCAGCCGCATACCAACCTTACTCAGCGTACATTAATTCTCTTTTACCCATTCATTCTCTATCTCTCTAAGAGTTTTTTCCTGTCATCAGTAATTCCTATAGTAAAATATTTCTAAAAACTCTAAGAATATATTCCCTTAAATAATTATTATTTTAGAAAACGCAATAAAAAATCTACAGTTATAATTAAAAACAAAGCAAGTTACTATTTTATACAAATTGTCACAGTTAAACATATTCACTAACGTTGCTATAACCTACATTATATGAACGGCTTTATTCATTAAATTTGTTTAACAAAAATAACTTTTTAACCTGATTCTCCATGTAAAAAAGCTTACTTTAACATGGATTAGAAATTAAAATCTTCTTTATGAATAAGAAAGAAAAGGTTGATGTGCTGCCTTTCTGTGAGCATCACAACGTGAAACCGGTATAAAATACCGTAGGTTTATCAAAAACGTATACAAAGTAAAAGCAGCGCCTCTAGCTAAAGTTATAGTTTACATATATTTTATGATAAAACGCAATGGCTGAGTTTAAACGTTAAATTTGACTGCTGGATTTATAAGAACATTCTAGATGTTAATTCCCTTTTTAATGATCACGAAGGGCGCAGTAGATAACAATTAATGTGAACAAAATTAAACACAGCCCGTTAAAAAATATATTCCTTTTTATCTGTTATTTTTTTGTACCCTGTTGGGTCTCCCCAACGTTGGTGATCACCTTTTTCCAAGGCCTGTAGTTTAAACGGGCGTCGTCGGTAGGTCTTACCGAATCTTTTGAAGATAGCAAGCAATAAAAACGGCGGCGCATAAACAGCTGATTCCTATCCCAGATGTTTGTATTAAAAACATACATACATACATCGATCAGCTGTGTACCTGCGCGCTGCCATGATTTATTGCTTGCTATCTTCAACTAAATACGGTATGATCTACTGACGCCCTTAGAGATTTGAAAAACATATTCAAGTAGATTCCTCAACTTATAGGTCGATATGAGGCTAACCATCCATGCTGTACCTACAAAATGGTTCACTTTGCCAATGTCAGCAGTAGTTTCAGGAAAGTTTGGCAAAAGTTGAAGAGCTTTGATTTGTTTAAGATTTGGGTTTTTATCATGAATCTCTAATTTTCTCTCTAATCTTTGCAACTTAGATTATAGATGGGTAGGAGTAAAGTAAATAATAATATAATACGATAAGCTATTTTTTTTTAATCAAAATTGAACCATTGTAAATATTGACAAGGGTCCTATAAGCTTGAAAACAACTATTTTTTCCTTCCAACACAACAATGGATTTTTTCATATATTTGTTCGTACTACATCAGATAAGAGCTGAATCCCTATATTTGAGCATTAGGAAAAAATGCATTTTGTAAAATGAGCCTCTATCCCTTCAGCCTAATAAAAGATTAGCTAGCATCCAATGAAGATGATGATGATATAGAACAACTAAGCTGCACATATAGTGCGACTCCTTACCGTGTGTTGTCCGTGAAGCCTGCGTGCATGTGAAAACTTACGGCAAAATCTAATCTAATCTAAGTTGCAAAGATATGTAACATTGGGGATTCACATTACATGCATTCTCACAAACAGACACGTACAAGTTAGCGCTTGCGCATGCCGCACGTGAACCTACAATAAATAAACCACGTCTCAAATGGACATACACCCTGCAACTCTTGCCTTGGCAAAGTGAACCATTTATAACAGCGCGGGTGGTCAGCCGCATACCGACCTATAAGTCAAGGAATGTGAGGTCAAGATGGTGAGGAATAATAATATTAAAATGATTTATTTTGATTAGCGCTGTTATTGCGTGAATCACACCTCAAGAGCCATCTCCAGCTTAGTTGTCGCTCTAGAAAGCACAAATTCTCAAGTAAAACTAAGTTGCTCCAAGACTGGATGGACCTTTGGTGACCGGTCAAGGCCGATAAATTTTTCAATCCAGCAAAAAACACATTGAAGATTTAAAGCTGCTTTCGTACTCCGCTAGAAATCGAACTCAAAACCTTTCGATTACGAGTCCGTAGAGTTTTAACCACTTTACTACGGACTGGTCAGATAATTTTTTATTTTCACTTTTATATTCTCTAAGTGGTAGACCAGAGGTAAAAAATGCGTTTCGTGTTTTTTTCGCAGAAGCAATAGTCACACCTCTATGGTACTACAGTCCTAAGCAACCAATAGTTGCCGTTTCCCTAGCAACCTGGCCGTGCAAAGTCATTATTTTTCGCATATGGTAATTGTTCCAAGCCCATTGTCTATTTTTTTTTAAACGAAAGATTTAAAAAAACATTACATTATGTATGTATGCATTTACATAAAAATAAATAACCTTGAAATGCCCTTCATGGCAATTTTGTTTATTTTCATTCGTACCGTTAAATTGCAGAAATAATCGATTCCTTTTTTGTCACTCATAAGTGCAATAGTCATTAGTTTCTCATCTCCTGTTCTGCAAGTACATAATCTTACGTTTAATCTTAGCCATAGCGTTGTTCTAAAAGATGTACGGAAACTGTAAAGCAGCGCTTCCACGACAAATCGGTCACAGACAGCTCGGCCTTGGACAAATCGGTCACTCGACAACTCCTCCACAAACACATCGGTCACAGACAATGCGGTCACACGACAGTTCATCCACAAGAAAAAAAGTCCGGTGGATCAAAAAGATCAATGTCATTTCCTTTAAATAACTACAAATAAAGCTACAATTAATTAAAACTACAATAATATAACTTTTTTTTGAGAGCAAGTTTTCTGTGATGGAGCTGTGACCTTTGTGGACCTTTACAAACAAAACAAACGTCTAGAACTATCTAGAACCAAGAAGTAATAATAATAATATTAGGATGATTTATTCGGTGAGCGCTGTTTTTGTGCGAAGAGCCCTCTACAAGCTTGGTCGTCGCTCTAGAAAGCGCCAATTCTCCAGCAGACCCTTTTGTTGTAAGGCTGGATGTACCTTTTGACGACTGGTCTTTGGTAAGGATTAATGAATTTTTCTACCCAGTGAAGAGCAAATTTGAAAATATACTCGTAAATGGTATTTTTTTGTGCTCCGCCGGGATTCGAACTATAACCTTCCATTTACGAATCAAAAGTGTTAACCACTAGACTACGGACCGGTCTACAATAATAAAGAAGAATGCAACACCCCTGTCTCAGGGAAGGACGGCAAGAGTTGCAGGGTGTATGTCCATTTGAGATTTGGTTTTTATGTTGTAGGTTCACATGAGGCATGTGCAAGCGCGAACTTGTACGTGTCTGGTTGTGAGAATGCATGTAATGTGAATCTCCAATGTAACATATCTTTGCAACTTAGATTAGATTAGATTAGATTAGAGCTGTGAACTTTATTGTACATTTCCGAAATGTCTTTCACCAAGTAGTCGTGTGGACGAACCAAATCGTCTGTGACTGAAATACCATTGACTGAAATTCCGTATGGACGAATTGTCGTGTGACCGATTTGTCGATGGACCAGCTGTCAGTGGATGAGTTACCCTTGACTGATTTGTTGTGACACGCTCCCAGAGAGCGTTTGAGTTCCCATTCATTTTCAATAACCTGCTGTGGTCGAGTTTACCAGTTATATTTTATACTTGTCGTACTGGTAATGATGATACGAGTATTCAATCTAGTGTGATGCATTCAGAAGTTGATGCATTAGTGCAGGCATCTCAAACTCAAATGATATTCCGGGCCACAGGATATTGTTATGATTTTACCGGGCTAAAATTGCGTTTATTTTGTTTTGTACAATTGATTTTAAGATTACGGTTCGTACACAGAGTTGCTTTTGAAATATATAGCTTGACGGCTTTGATACTAGTCTTGCTGCAGAGAATCTCGGTCTCTATTTATAGGTGAGAATAAAGGTTATCCTCGACACATTGAGAATTGTCACTTGCGAGATTTAATATTGCAGTAAGCACTTACAAAAATCTCGAACAAATACAAATGCTTATAAATAATTATTTACGTTAATTATTCAAGTCAGTAAAAAAAATTAAATTTGCACTGTTAATACACAGACAATACAAAATATAATTATTTAAGTACCTACATCTAGAGACTTCACAGATTCACACATACACAACTCACACAGATACACAATTACACATTCGCAGCAATATTTTGTACTAAGTTCGAGGCCGCAGAGGGATTTGAGCTAAACATTTCCATCAAATGAACATTGTCGATGAGGATGAGAAGGAGGTAAAAACGCATTCAATCTTAAAAATGGCACGGAAAGGGGGAGTGAACCACACTGAATCTCGAAAATACCCCACTAAGTTAGTATGCACTTATATAATATATATAACTTATCACCGTCCGGTCGACAGCTCAGTTAGCAGAATGCTTTCATTCTATGCCGAAAGCTCGTGTTCGAGCCCCACTGAGGGTGCCAGTAATGGTTTCCCGTTTCGGTATTCATTTCATATCCAAAGAAAAATACCAGCAAGGTTCACAAGACGTTAGTACCCGACCCTCGAAAGCTGGTACACCTACATTTCAAATAAAGTGATCATCTTAAATCTAGGTTCTAATACCAGTAAACTTAGTTCACTCAAAATATTAGGATAAACCAATGTAAAATATAAATGTAAATTACCTCTACAACAATTAAGAGCTATGACTGAAAGATATGAATAAGAAAATTAAAAATTGTACAAGTCAGGTCCGCAACCTCTGTAATGGCGGACCGTGTGTTTGACGTGCCTGCATCAGCAGCATCGCAATTACGGTCTGGATTAATAATCGATAGGCATTAATCCAACTGGCGCATTCAGATGTGGATGATTGAATCTGCTTGATTACAGGATGGTGCAAGCACACTCATCATCATCATAAGCTCAACAGCCCTGGGTGGGCCATGGCTGAATCCAGGATTCTCCTCCGATCTCGCCTTTGCTCTTCTTATTCACGCACGTATCTGCGTTAACACTGTCCATCTATTGTATTTATAGCTTTCCTCGATTTGATTTGTGTTCCGGTGATAGAAGGATTGGCCGGCTTGATGCCGTTTCCAGGGGACGCCCGATTACTTTCCGTATTATGAAACTTAATCTGCGTGGAGGCTCCTTCTTTGTCCCCCCTGTTGTTCCGGACACGGAAAGTAAGTAAGTATAGCTTTCCTGGGCTGGAAGTCTCATCACCACGGTAATTTTTACCTACCGAATATAGATAATATTTTTATGAAGACCTGTCAATCCAAGATGGCCGCAACAGCTGATTATTCTTCATAAGAATATTACTGATATTCGGTAAGTAAGAATTAGCGTGGTGATGAGACTTCCATCCCTGATCTCCAACGTCCTTGTGGTGATTAGAGGTGCAAGAATTTGAAATGGGAGATGAGAAATGATTGAGGACTAAAGTGATTGAATGAGGATAAGAGAATCTGAATCAAAGAAGCAATAAAACATCCTATAAGTAAAGATTGTTACGAAGTCATCTCTAGAAGTTTTAGAATTTTGATTAATCAAAATTGAAGTCATTATCTTGCGAACCAATTAACTTGAATTAAGCCCAAAAAAACGACATCATTATTTATTATATTCTTACTTGCTCAATAGCGTGTCTTAGAGATAAAAGGTTAATCAGTAGGGTCTAATAAGACTTCTAAAAATGCATTTTTTTATGGGTAGTTGGCAAGTCCTTAAATATGTACATTCTGAAAATGGGTGTTATTTTTCCACTGCTACTTCTTGCATTCGATACCTTATACTTACTTTTCTTCTCGATCTGCGATTCACAAAAAAACGTCATATCGGCTCATGGATCCTCAGATTAGGACGTTCAGCTTCCTTTCAGACCATTAAGGGTCATCCAGTTGTCCGTTGACCTATTGGGAACTCATAAGCTACGATGTGAGCGAGTCTACCATGATTCGCACACATCGTTTCAAAAATCAAAATCATAACCACCTTTCATCCGCGACCTATTGGGATGAGGCTGACCCCATGCTCTACAAATTTTTTATTTTTTTTTGGAAATTCGGCAGGAGTTGCCAGGTTTATATATTTTTGTGAGGTTTGATTTATTTCGATACGTACCTACACTGTAACTGTAACTGTAACTGTAACTGTGACTCTGTCACCATTCCTTTAGGGGTGGCCAGAGCCTCTGCAGAGCTGCCTCCATTTTTTCATATCCTTACATACCTCTTTCAATTCATTCATATCCATCACCTTTTTCATACATTTTCTTCTTTTACGCTTGCTTTGTACATCCCATTCATCTACAATCTCCTCAATCACGTGTCTTCTTATTCGGGTGCATTTAATATGAGCCTTAAATGTCAACATATCTTTGCAACTTAGATTAAATATAGACCAATTAGTAGTTTTGTAAAATAAGCTCAAGGTCTTTGTGATCATTTATTGCAATTGCTGTTCTAATAACAGTAGGAAGTATTTTAATCGAAATGCTGAAATATAATTCCCATTCTTGTGGTCATCACCAGAGATGAGTCATGCTATTCCACTTCTCCGTCATCACGCAAAGAGGAAACTTTATTCCACGCCAGTAATGCCACAAGATCATTTTTTGCCGCATAACGTGAGTCAATTTGGCATTTGACCGCTGTGAACTTGAGTCTTGACAGTTATAATAATTCCACCAAGAATTCAGACAGCGCAAATACACCTGCGATAATAAAAATGACTTATATTACACATATTTTATAACAGATAGACTTTTCTTACCAAGCAAAAGTTTTGGTAAAAATACCTCACATTTATTGATCCAATGAACAATGACGTCAAACTTAAGGCGAAAGGCGATGAAAATAAGAATATTAAGATGCTTTATATGGTGAGCGCTGCTTTTGTGTCTATCTCACCTAAAGAGCCCTCTGCAAGCTTGCTCGTCGCTGTAGAAAGCGCCAATTCTTAAACAAGACCCAGTTTCTGTAAGGCTGGATGGATCTTCAGTGACCGGTCTTTGGTGACATGTGAATTTTTTACCCAGCGAAGAGCATATTTGAAAATATAAATGGTATATTTTTGGTGCTTTGCCGGGATTCGAACCCACAACCTTCCATTTACGATTCAGTGGTGTTAACCACTAGACTATAGACTGGTCAAATGGCCGATGGCAGAAGATTTTTACAAGAGGTCATAAAAAAATATTGTATTCAGAATGGAATCGTCGATCAGCTCTCCCGTTTCTCTTCTACATCTTATTCCCCATTGCTGAGGATGGTGACCCTTGTGTAAGTAATCTAATTTCATAAGATTGCCTTGGGAATTTCATTGCGTCTGGAGTAGTCTGTTAAACAACCGTTTTGGCATCCATTGCCTCCCCTTGCTTCCAGTTGTGATCAGTACTGTCAAAATTTGATTGCTCATATGTTGGGTCATCCTGATCCCCCCTGATTCATCCTGAATCATATCCTGGGCCATTTATAGAATCTAACTACTAGAGTTGCAATCCGTGCGTTTGGTGAACTCCTACAACCCAATTATTACTTAACTATCTTCATTTACATGCTTTAAAGACTCGAGGCCTCCTGAACCACAATCTTCTTGAACTCTCTGTCTTGTGCTGCTTCCCTCCATAGTCCCCTCACTCCCAGACCTTCGGCGTCAGCCTCGACATTGTCTGCCCACCGCATCCTGGGACGTCCGAGTAGTCTAACACCGGAGAGGGCACAGCATCCAAGTCATTTCTGATTATCCACGAGTCTTCTGCACTCAAAGCTCCTACAATTTTTTTTTTAAAGAAATCTGTGCGGGAGACTCCCTAGATTCTAGAGACTCAAATTTGCAAATTTGAAAATATAAATGGTATATTTTTTGTGCTCCGCCGGGATTCGAACCCACAACCTTCCCATTCAGAGTCCGCAGTGCTACCACTGAGCTACGGACCGGTCAAATGTGATTTAAATGGAATATTTTATAACATTTTAGTCTTGATCAAAATTTCGCTAAATCCCTCAATTTCTCCAGAAAAAACAAGCCAATAGTTCTACATTACAAGTCTACCCTTTCGAGAATGAACAAATGGTGACTTGCATATTTTGTGTGAAGCTTGAAAAAATTCTACAAGACGCGGCAAAAGTGAGTTACCTTCGGCACTTTTCTTTGAACCCTAAAAAACTAAGGATGAAGTGGTTCTGGTATGTACATGTGGGCAGGTTCCCAAAGGCGATGTGGTCTCACTAAAGTTCTTGTTATACATCGTGTAGTCGAGTTCACACTCCCTCCTTCACCTTAAACGGACAATTTTAAAAAGGAACAAATCTATCTTATAAATACAATCCAGAGGAGATCACCTATCAGTCTGCTCCAACCCTGACGCGACCAAACATTTAGTAAAATTAAATATTTGGTGATAATTAATAATAATTGTTGGTAGGAATAATGTCGTAAGGGATGTATGAAAGCTTACACACAGTCTGTCCTGTAATCCATAGACAAACCACGCAGAATGCATTTAGTGGGAAAAGCGCCTAAAAATCTTAAGAGGGTCTGTTGCACCAACCTCAAATCAATATTTGATTGACACATAAAGTTTGATTGCTTAATTCTGGTATTTTTTCTCGCAAATGGGTAATAATATGATGAAATTTGAATAGAAATGATGATGTCACCCCTGCTTCAGGGAAGGTCGGCAAGAGTTGCAGGGCTTATGTTCATTTGAGATTGGGTTTTTTATATTGTAGGTCCACATGCGGCATGTGTAAGCGCGAAATTATGCATGTCTGCTTGTGGGATTGCATTTAATATGAATCTCAAATGATACAAATCTTTGCAGCTTAGATTTAGATTTAGATTTAGATGTACATCGGCTGATTAACGCAGAAATCCCACTTAATTTTGTTTGTTGTCTGATTGAAGTTTAGTGCAACAGGCCCATAAAATAGAAGCGGTTCATTTACTAAAATTTGAATAGTTCTTAAGATAAAAAATGGGGTCTTTCATGGCTGCTAGTTGAATATTTTGTCTGTTCCTTTAGGGTTACAGGAGTAATATTTTGGGTGTTGGTTGCACGCCGTACGAGGTACCCTGGACCCCGGTCTGGCGCCAGACCAGACCCCGAGGGGGTGGTAGGAGGGGGCTGCAGGGGGAGGGGGGAGGTGGGCCACTGCAGGCCGACAGACCGCCCGCGCCCAATAACCAAAACCTGACAGAGCTAGAAGATAGCGCAAGGCGAACCATGGATCTGTGCAACTTTGATTATCTTCTTCTTCTGTTTCAATCCTAGGATTGGCTTGCAGCAATATCTTTTATTCTTGTTCTCCATTCCTCCCTATCTTGTGCGGCTCTTTTTAGGTCTGCATAAACGTTGAGCAGCGCACGTCCACCAGCAGGTTTTCCAGGTACTCTTGGCGTGGGCGTCCCCTAGAGTTGGTCCCCTCGGTCATCCCCTCCATTATGGCATGCAAGAGACCTTCTTGTCGCATTACATGGCCGATCCATCTTGCATCTTTAATTATAGATACATGTAAATTTTGTTCCGAAATTTGGACCCATTCTGGAGCAGGAAGAGGAGACGGTTCTGAAGGGCTGAACGCAAGGTGAACCATGGATCTCTGCAACTTTGATTATAGATACAAGTAAATTTTGTTCCCACATTTTGACCCATTCTGGAGCAGGAAGAGGAGACGGTTCTGGAGGGACCATATAGACCGCATGAAGGAAAGAAGGATAGCCCGAGTCGTGGCACAGGAGATACCGGACGGCCAGCCAAAAGATGGTAAAACAGCTGGTATTCTGCATTACAGGAGGGAGTTCCACAATAAACAGATCATAAATTTATAACAAGAGGAAGAAGTCAATTTTGTATCTATGTATATTTTTAAATGTTGCAATGAATCAATGCTAGGATCAGGGTCCTGATTCCTAACCAAATAGCTCTAAATCTGAATGGGCCATAATTTTCTAATACTGTCTCGAAATTTTAAATGAAGTCCATGTAAACGCTTTGATGTACCGACTTAGAAAATAAATACATTGATGTAGAGAGTTGTAAATCTGCATGTATCACGAACAATTATTGCAAAGATGAGTCACACATTGATTCTGCTTCTTCAGAAGGGAGCAGAGCTCCGAAAACGTCACGCACAGGGGTGACGAAACGTAAGCTGAAGTCTTTAGAAAGTCTCAAGAAAAAGAAAAAGAAAAAATAACAAAACTACAGACCACGGTCAAAGCCCGGAAAGACAAAATCAAACAGATGCGGCAGAGTTTTGACCACATCATTTTCCAGGAGTGGATGGTCAATGTCTAAGATGAAGGTGACGAGACGTAAGCTGAATTCTTCAAGAAGTCTCAAAAAGAAGAAAAAGAAAAAAAAACAAAACTATAGACCACGGTCAAAGCCGGAAAGACGAAATCAAGCAGATGTGGCAGAGTTTTGATTACATCATTTTCCGGAAGCGGATGGTCAATGTCTAAGATGAAAGTGACGAGACGTAAGCTGAAGTCTTCAAGAAGTCTCAAGAAGAAGAAAAATAAAAAAAATAACAAAACTATGGACCACGGTCAAAGCCCGGAAAGACAAAATCAAGCAGATCTGACAGAGTTTTGACTACAGGAGTGGATGGTCAATGTCTAAGATGAAGTTCTGTTTTGGTTGCGCCTCGTTCCCTGTCTTCCCAGCCGTCCAGACCGGCTATTTGGCCCGTGGCAGCCGAATTCTTCCTCTCCCAGTTCCCTTGTGCACCAGTCCGCAGCGGCACCCTTTGCGATGCGCCCAAAAAAACAACAACCGAGCCATCTCACCTCACGATATTTGGATGTTTCCAGTCGTTCTCATTATTGTAAACACATACCTTGAAACGAACCGTTACACCATCCTGTATACTAAATATGAAATGATGTTCGTTGGTAACCGCGTCACTCAAAAACGGCTAAGTTTACAATATTGGGATGTTTCCAGCCGTTCTCATTATTATAGACACATACCTTCAAACGAACCGTTGGACCATTCTGTATACTAAAAACGAAATGACGATCGTTGGTAGCCACATCAATCGAGAAAAACTGAATCGTTTCGGCTTTTTTTCATCTACGAATGATATTTGTAATCTAGAAAGGGCTAGTGGATACAAAAAAGGGCAAATTATTACGGAAGGCTATCAAATCTGTGAAAAACTGAACGTTGTTTTTGTATCAGAATTTAGTATGCAAATTTGACTTTCTATAGGCAAAAACTAATTTTTCATCTCATTTTGAACCATTTTAAAGAATTCTTGGAGATTACTGTTGAAATGGATCATGTTAAGTTTGATATGGATCGTTTAACAAACAATTTATTTAAACTTATTTTTTATCTTATTAGACATTTCACACATGCATGCATATTCCACAAATATGTCACTATCAAATTGATTGTAATTTAGACGGGACAACGTTTGTCGGGTCACCTAGTATCCTAAAGCTATTCATTCAAAAGAGGCGCTGTTTAATTTTGAATATTTGTTTTAAAAACGCTGTAGATGAGTTTTAACGTAGAATTTTATACTCGGGGTGGGGTTCTCATTATAGTAAATATATACGTCATAAAAGTAACGAGAACGCGATTGAATAATATTACGTTTCGTTGGAGTCATAAATACGTTAGGGTTAGGCGCTTTTAGAAGTTATTACCAACAAAAAAAAAACAGGAACCATGAGCCACTTATTCATAAAAAGGGATTATTTTTTACAACAGTTTTTAATGCTGGAAACTTAGTTTAATTCTGAATTTTAGTTACATATATGCCATCTGATGAATTAGAGAGGTGGGAATTAAGGTAGGTCCCTATAATCTATAATCTAAGTTGCAAGGATATATTCATTTAAAGCTCTCAGATGTATGCCCACAAACCAACACGTGTAGTTCGCGCTTACAAATGCTGAATGTGTACTTACAAATAAAATCCAAACCTCAAAGGAACATAAGCCCCACAACTTTTGCCGACCTTCCCTGACACAGGGGTGACATTGGCAAAGTGAACCATTTGTTTACAGTATGGGTGGTCAGCATCATACCAACCTGTAAGTCAAGGAATACGAATAAAAAATTACATTTAAATATAAAAAAGATCAAAACCTTAAAAATAAATCCATACAAAAAAAGTAAAAAAATTCCTATGCAAAAAATGTAGCAAATTAATAAACCAACATTAGAAGTCCACATGCAGATTAGCCGCCACTTCTTCCTGTCCTCGCCTTACCTATTTATAAAAAAATTACCTTACAGGAAAACGCCTATTTCGAGATTATACAATAATTTATTTTTTCTAAATAATAGGTTAATTTAACTTCAATGATTTTTACAACCTTTTCTTATACTTGTATTAGTCCACTTCTCCGTAAAAATGTTTTCATTAAATCGACAAAGAAGATGCGCGACCAATAACTATTTATTGATAACATAACGAAACGTAGAGAAAATCGTTCTTCTCTTTTGCATGGTCATTAAAATCCGTTTTTTTCATTCTTTAAAAATGTCTAACGACCGTAATCATAATTTAAAATCTATAAATACTTCTTAAATTTTAGTTATTTAACAAACATCACATTGAACTATCAAAAGTGTCGTTTTACGAGATGGCGACGTAAGTTCTGACAGTTTGTACATTTACTACATTTATATTTATACCTATTCAATGCTCAAGATGACGTCTTAGGATGATCATTAGTTGTTCTTTTTTGTTTGTTTTTTGGTCGCGGCGTTTTCTTATGTATAAGACTGGAGTTTATTTACTGAAACATTTGACATGTTTATCTTCAAAACGTCAAACGGTATTCTCATAATATTATTCAAACATATATGAACGCATACACTTGAGCTCTAACCAGTGCAGTAACTAGTTTACAAAACATATATTTTTAAAAACGAATATATACTTTAAAAAATTAGGGTAGGTGTATTTACGCATTAAAAATTCATTTTTATGAAAAGGTGTAAATTAATTACAAAAGTTTTATTTTCACAAATTGAGTTACTACTTAATTTGTGAAAATAAAACTGCCATGGAAAGCAAGCATTCTAATAACTGATAAAAAAAACGAAATACAATTTATTGATGGGGTCCGCACATGAATTGACATAGACAAAATTGTAGCGTCGCCACGCCGGGTACTGTACTGTACTGTATCCTGCCGCCGTTCCACTAGGGGTGGCCGGTACCTCCGCAGATGCGCCTCCACTTTTTTCTGTCCTTACAAACCACTTTCATTTCCTCAATATTCATCACCTTTTTTATACATACTCTTCTCTTATTCTCACTCTGCAGGTTCCATTCTTTGCTAGTGAAAAGGCAAACAAATATTTAGTTATTGATTGTTAAGGACCGTAGTCTCTTACAGGTGTGATGTTTGTTCTTTTGAAGATATTTGTACATTCACATATGTACGTGTCGAGTCTGTTTAATGAAAATTAAAAATTAAAAGTCAATCAATGCCCTTCACACACATAGCTAATCCATGGCTGATTGTCCGCCTAGTGTAACTTCACCTAAAAAAAGATAATCCTTGGATCAACTACAGGATAAAATATTGTGTGAATAACACTTTTGTTCTTTGATTTATAAAATCATAGGTTCCTATGCGGCTGACCACCAATGCTGTAGAAAATGGTTCACTTTGCCAATGTCACCCCTGTTTCAGGGAAGGACGGCAAGAGTTGCAGGGTGTATCTCCATTTGAGCTTTGGGTTTTTATATTGTAGGTGCACATAATGTGAATCCGCAATTTTACATATTTTTTCAACTTAGATTACATTATACTGTAGATTACGTTAGACGCCAATATTGCTATTTCTTAAAATAAGAAGACATGATCGGATACGCCTCTGCTTCCACCTGACCTTTTTTCGAGGAGCATCTCTAGAGATAAGCATCTGGGCAGCGTTTTAAGTAATATTCCTTTGTCTGTATTGTAGCATCGCTTTGATTTCCACAGAGGGGCTTTCCTTTCAATTCATTATTATAACATGCTTTTTTACTTCCACATTAATTATTTGTTGGTGGAGAAACCTAATGGGAAGAGTATTCAATGCCCCGCTGTCATAATAGGATTCAACTTTTTGTATATTTTTTGTGCAACAGATTTTGAAGCACAAATATGATTCGTAGATATACAAAAAAATGCAGCTTAGGTTATTTTTCTGAAAACAGATTCTTTGACTTTAAGTCATTACATTAGTGTAACTTCTTGCCGCGTTATCTCCGAAGCATTGAGGTACTCCGAAGGGTTTTGCATGTGGCGAGTGGAACCTATTTATTTTTGATGCTGGAGTGATGTTTTCTGGGATCTGTTGCCGTGGTCTGTGGGAGCTGGAGCTTCCGGAGTTTCGCCCATTTCTACGATGGGCTTCTTCAGCGTGAAGTATGATGATGATGATGATGATGATCTTGATGAGAACTAGGATCTCCCACAGACCACGGCAACAGATCCCGGAAAACATCACTCCAGCATCATCAGCCGGCCGTGTAAGCCTACAACTCTTATTCTATTTATTTTTACAGGTAAAGGGGCCGGTCAACCACTTCATTTGAAGTGGGGTTTCCCAGATCCCTCATTTCTTGTGAAGTAAGCCTTGCCGTTATTTTATTTTGGGGTTTGACATTAACACCGAAACGGGAGATCATTTCTGACACCCTCGGCGGGATTCGAACCCGAGCTCACGGCATGGAATGCAATCACTCTACCAACTGAGCTATCGACCGGACCTTACCTATACATGCCTACAAACATGCATTTTTTTTTTAATATACAGATGCTTACAGGGTACAGAGCATCGGCAGCGCCGATCTAATGATAGCCCGTCCGAAAATGCTTTATGGGATTATTGTGGTAAACGCTGCTAATTCTGCCTCTTTGGAGTCCAGCCGATCCTTCCAGGGTTCATCACGTGCAGCCAAACCGACATCGGGTAGGTCCTCAATAGCTGGGACCATGCTCAGTGTCCTGAGGGCACTCAAAATACCCAAAAGGATTACCGAGATGAGCTCTTGATAAAACGCTTTGAGGAACCGAGTTTTGGTTCTCGGATTCATTTAAGAATACAATACGTCGATGCTTTAATGTTTATTTTTTATTTGAATACCAAGTCGTTGTTGGAAAACCATAAGCATTAACTTATCCCACACACTAGTAAGTATATAATATAATTACTCGAAGCTTAAGCCTTGTTCCTTGACTTATAGGTTGGTATGCGGCTGACCACCCATGCTGTAGAAAATGGTCCACTTTGCCAAAGTCACCCCTGTTTCAGGGGAAGTCGGCAAGAGTTGCAGGGTGTATGTTCGTTTCAGATTTGGGTTTTTATATTGAAGGTCCACAGGCGGCATGTTTAAGCGCGAACTTATACGTTTCTGCTAATGAAAATGCATATAATTTGAATCGTCAATGTTACATATCTTTGCAACTTAGATTAGATTAAACGTCATATTGAACGGCTATTCACAAATATTTATTTTACTCAGGAGATACATCCTTCTTCTATTTGTGGGATTATAATGGAGGCAACTCTGCAGAGGCTCTGGCCACCCCTAGCGGAATGGTGACAGAGTAACAGTTACAGTTACAATCATCATAGAAAATTGTGCTGTCAATAGTCCTGCATAAAGGAAGTGATCTTGAGTTGCTGACAAACTATTACCTCAGGTTCTTCAACCAAAATGTTCTCCTTTTCCCTGGACTCCATCATCCCTCCATTTTCGTTGCATCAAGAAACGCAGGAGTAGATGTGATGCCATAAACTGATTGATAATAATACTAAGATGTCCTGATTTTTAAGGAACACATGCCCATTTGATTTGACTTGGTGTTTTTTTTATGACAATACTTCTATATTGGGAATTGAAACCTGTGCCTTTCGAACACGTCTGCGATGTTTACCATTACACAGTAAACTGCGACTGATTCAAGTTTCAACTTGAACCAAATACAATACAAAAAAAACATCTTACAAGTCGATACTTCTTAAAAAAATGATACGCAAACATGCGATTCATTCATTCCCTTCCCATTGAAGTCTGTTGAAATGGGGCAAAAAACCTATTGATTTCCGATGAAAAGAATCGAGATATTTGACAGATAGAGGCAGACTGCAGGTATACAATGCAACACAATGCATCGATAGGAGAGTGTGACGAAACAAGTCGCAGTAAACGGCGCCAAGTTCCAACAAGTACAAAACATCCAACTATCTAGTTATACCAAAAAACATGTGTCACGACAAATTGGCCAACGATAGCTCGTCCACAGAAAGCTTGTCCATGGACAAATCGGTCACACGACAGTTCATCCACATGACTTTTCGGCCAACAGCGTTTTGGTCAAATTCAATGGCTGGAAGTCTCATCCCCACAGTGATTCTTACCTACCGAATATCGGTAATATTTGTTTGAAGACTATTCAGCTGTTCCCTTCGGCCACCTTGGATTGACAGGTCTTCATACAAATATTACCGATATTGGGTAGGTAAGAATTACCGTGGTGACGTACCTATATGAATTTTTTGTAAACTTAAATGTCATTTATTACTCGTATTCCTTGACTTATAGGTTGGTATGAGGCTGACCACCCATACTGTAAAAAATGGTTCACTTTGCCAATGTCACCCCTGTTTCAGGGAATGTCGGCAGGAGTTGCAGGGCTTATGTTCATTTGAGTTTGGATTTTATTTGTAAGTACACAGTCAGCATTTGTAAGCGCGAACTACACGTGTTTGTTTGTGGGCATACATCTGAGAGCTTTAAATGAATATATCCTTGCAACTTAGATTATAGATTATAGATGAGACTTCCAGCCTAGGTCCTGTGGACATTACAGAAAACTTGCTCCCGAAAAATCAATGTAAAAGTATTCTGCGATTGAGTTGTTTATGATGGAAATGAAGCATATGAGAAGTATGACAGGAAAAACTTTGAAGGATAGAGCTAGGAATGAATAGGTAAAGAAAGAATGTAATTTGAAAGAGGATGTGAAACTTAAGGTACAAAAGAATGTGATGAGATGGTTTGGGCGTGTGAAAAGAATGAATGATGATAGACTGACAAAGTTTATATTATACAGAGGAAATGTGAAAGAAAAAACAGGTAAGGGATGACTGAAAAAAGTATGGAGTTATCAGATTGTGAAAGAATGGGATATACAACGCGAGCGTACAAAAAGAAAATGCGTTAAAAAGGTGATGTATATGAAGGAATTGAAAGAGGTATAAGGATAGGAAGAAATGGAGGCTGCTCTGCAGAGGCTCTGGCCACCCCCAGCAGAATGGTGACAGAGTTACAGTTACAATATGGATCATAATTGTATGTGACCGTAATGTCGTTGACCGAAAGGTCATGTGGACGAACGGTCGTGTGACGGAATCGTGTCTGTGGATGAGTTGTCTATTACCATGTCGTTTACCGATTTGTCCATGGATGAGCTGTCTGTAGACGGGTCCGTGACTGATTTGTCGTGGAACCCAAAAAATCTATATAATATATAAAAACGGAAACAACGTTTCCAATGAGCTTTGCATTTTTGGATCAACGCTGTGGAAGAGTTTAGACGCAGAGTTGTATACTTGAGGCACAGAAAGCCAGGCGGCCAGGAATTCAGCGGAGCGTCCACAAAGGGCATTCATGTGATGTGTGAAGCAAGACTGTGAATGCCAAATGACAGATTAATTGATTGGCCCGCGATGTGAGATATGAAGGACACACAGCGTTCGTGAACCTGAGAGCATTCTGGATTCTATTATTGTTGCGTGTTTTTGTGTCCGGCCGAATCGCCATTGCAGTTATTCAGGGACCAATTGTAAAGGGTAATAATAATAATATTAGGATTATTTATTTGGTGAGCGCTGTTTTTGTGTGTCAAGAGCCCTCTGCGAGCATGGTCGTCGCTGTAGAAAGCGTCAATTCTCAAGCAAGACCCAGTTGCTGTAAGGTTGGATGGACTTGATGGTCTTTGGTAAAGGTATTTGAATTTTTCACCCAGCGAAGAGCTATTTTTTGTGCTCTGCCAGGATTCAAACCCACAACCTTTCATTTACGAGTCTAATCTAATCTTATCTAAGTTGCAAAGATATATAACATTGGGGATTCACACTACGTGCATTCTTACAAGCAGACACGTACAAGTTCACGCTTACGCATGCCGCATGTGAACCTACAATATATAAACCAAGTCTCAAATGGGCATACACCCTGCAACTCCTACCGAACTTCCCTGAAACAGGGGTTACATTGGCAAAGTGAACGAGTCAGAGGTGTTAACCACTAGACTACGGACCGGTCATACTGATTACTGGTCAGACCGGTACCATTATTTCTAGATATAATTGCATATTTTTTAATGCACTATGTAGATTCCTAAAAAAAAAGCTGTCGAAATACATATTATGATGCAAATAAAGGATCGAGAAAAAGTAAATTTTCACAGCAAACCAAACTTTCAAATTTCTCTCCTGCAAAAATTGCAATAAGTCACTTAAATAGCCATCTTCCCACAGGAATTATCCTTTCATTAATCCAGTGATTAAGGGATCTAATTATACTTTGAAATTAGCTTTTTCCTTTGAAAGTGCATCTCCAGTAAACGACCAAGGTGTAAGGTAATGCAGAAACAGGAAGTCATTAGTTAAGGCACTTGCCTGAATAATCATCATTCATTATGTTTATTGAACGCACCTACAGAGTGCTCATTAGTCATCATATAACCCTTAGCGTAGAGCTCCTCTCTAATCTGTGTCCTCGCATCTTTATTTCTTAATCACTTCATTCATCACTTGTCCTTCTTTTACGATGTGTGAAATAAAACAAAACTTTTCTTAAAGACCAGTTTACACGAAGATGAATTCATTTCTTCTTTCTTCTTTTTAGATGGTGCTACAGTTCAATTCGAGCCTTGGCCTCGAGACCTCGAGACCGGTCCGTAGTCCAGTGGCAACACTTCAGACTCACAAATGGAAGGATGTGGGTTCAAACCGCGGCGGAGCACAAAAAATGTACCATTTATATTTTAAAATTTGCTCATCACTGGGTTGAAAAATTCATAAACCTGTACCAAAGACCGGTCATCAAAAATTCCATCCAGCCTTACAGCAACTGGGTCTTGCTTGAGAATTGGCGCCTTGTAGCGACAACCAAGTTCGTAAAAAGTCCAAGTTGATAGTTCAGTTGGTAGAATGCTTGCATTCCATGGCGAGAGAGAGTGTCAAAAATAATTTCCCGTGTCGGTGTCTATTTCAAAACTCAAAATAAATACCAGCAAGGTGTAGGTACTCAGCCTTCACAAGAAATGAGAACCAGCTGGGAAACCTCCACTTCAACTGAAAGTGGTTAGTGTGAGGCCAGCCCCCTTACCCGTAATAATAAATAGGTCCCGAATCGCCACATGCGACCCTTTCGGGGATAACACAGGCAAGAAGTTACTATATATGCATAGCTTGATTGCGAGTTGCGTTGCGTGCCTCCTTCAACTTCTGTCTCCAGCTCCATCTGTTCTCCGACGCCTTTCTCCAGTTTGCAACTTGTAGAAGCTGAGCCATATCTCTTTATCTCAGTCTGAGCTTTCGCATTCTCATTCTTCCTCCTGATTCCTTCCTTCCTGCCTGTCATCATTCATTTGGGTAACAGTGTGCCTGGTATTCTGTGAACATATCCACACCCCAACCTTGAAGCAAGATCCACAATTGTGTCATTTCCACTTTCTGTCAAACTATTATAACAAGAGTCATGCGTGCTTCCAATATCCACCTATAACTTGAAAACAAAATGGTTTACTTATAATAGCGTCAACAGACTGAGGACGTGCCAAAGAGCCATTGAAAGGAGGGTGCTTGGGAATCAGTCTCAGAGACAGGGTTCCAAACCAGGAGATCCGTAAACGCACTAGTATCACTGATGTCATACAGTGAGTGGCCTGCTTAAAGTGGCGCTGGGCTGGCCACGTCGCAAGGCAAGACCATGACAAATGGAGACAGATGGACATAGACAGGAATGGAGAGGATTGGAGGAGGCCTACGTCCAGGAGTGGTCTGAGAAAGGCTGAGAAAGAACAAAGAAAGAAGATTATAACAATAGTATTATGAAAATGCTACAAATTACTAATAACCAATGCATTGGAATGAATGCCAATTATTTTTATAAAAGTGGAACAGATTCTGTTGAATTTGTCACCATGAGATCGGTTCCTAATCTCCAAGAAGTCCGACGAGACTCGAACCAACGTTGTCTTTTACAAACATTTAACATTCAATAGACCACGGTAACAGATCCCGAAAAGCAACTCTACGGTATTTAATGTTCATACTGCCGGTGGCCTGGAACAATTTACCCATCGGTGTTCGCGCGAACCAGCCTACCACCACCTTCAGAAAGGAACTGAAGACACTACTTTTCTCGAGAAGCCATGGCGCCCTTGAGATGGTCCTGGACCATTAAATGGCGCCACAGGAAAGAAATCATCCATCATCATCATCATACTAAATGTATGCCCACAAGCAAATAAGTTCACGGTTACACAGGCTTTACGCGCACTTACAAAATGTAAATAAAATATCCAATTAACACTAACACTTTCAAGTCTTGCTGCCATTCCCTGAAACAGGAGGGGCATTAGCAAATCAAACCAGTTTTAACAGTACTGGTGTCCAGCGTCATACATACGATAAAGATCAAAAGAATACCGTAGTTAATACATTTTTTAATAAGTTAAAATTATTGTCAATGTTTCACCGTGGAAACTCTGCCTTAGACTTTGGTTTAACTTCACGACTCTTTAGTTTGTACATGTACCTACATTAGCTCGGGTTAAACACTGCTAGTCAATAGAGTGCATTCAGATACATTTTTCTGTTTACTCTGAGGGCACTCGAGATTACACCACAGACAGTCATAGTCTAAACCAGTTTACTTTGTTTGGTTCATCCTCATCCCATGGGAATGTTTGGGTTATTTGTTAGCGCCTTTGATGACATAAATACAATCGTTATAATACCTATTCAAATGGATATGAAAACCACAAAATTGTAACTGTTTTTTCAATTTTGATTATTTGTAAAAAATGGTTCACTTTGCCAAGGTCACCCCTGTTTCAGGGAAGGTCGGCAAAAGTTGCAGGGTTTATGTTCATTTGAGGTTTGGATTTTAATTTGTAAGCGCGAACTTACACATGTTTGTTTGTAGGCATGCATTTGATATGAGATTTTGAATGTTAATATATACTTGCAACTTTGATTATAGATTCTTCAATAAGGGTGGTCAGAGCCTTTCTCATCCATTGAATTACCTACTTACTAGATATTTGGTTGAGAATATGTTATTGTTCCTTGACTTATAGTTGGTACGACGCTGACCACCCATACGGTAAAAATGCTTCACAGTGACTCTGTTTCAGGAAATGTCGGCAAGAGGCATGCGTATTGTGTAAGCACGAACTTGTACGTGTCTGCTTGTGAGAATGCATATAATGTAAATCCCCAATGTAAAATATCTTTGCAACTTAGATTAGATTAGATCATTGCAGTGACGAAATCTCAATAAGCGCAAATAGTTATTGCCGTACTAAAATAAAAAAAAACAAAATACTATTTTAACTTATCTGAAATGGTAAGTAACTTCAGAAGAGCTCGCAAAGCAATGCAGATGCGTAACTACGCACAAGCACAGTTTTGTATAATCCACCTGTATCTGCTCTTTAAAATCTCATATTTTTGCCTACCCACGGCTGTAATTCTGTGCACGTCCCTGATTACAAGGAAATACGATATAAAACGTAGTCCTAAGGGTGTAAATAGACCACTTTTAGTTTAATATCCGGTCGAATACTAATTTCGATATCCGAATTACATTCAACCTTTTTGGTTTAGAAAAAAAAACTAATGATCGAAATATACCTATGTAGGTACATCGTTTTATAATAGAAAACATATCTGGCAGAGCTAGGTATGTTTGCCTTTTAACCGTCGATATCCATTTTTAAGTTGTGTTCTGCTTCCATTAGAAGTACCATGAGTATAAAAAATTGCGTAAACCCTCTCGATCACTAAAAATGTATGAAAACTAAATCACTCACAAGGAGTGCCGTCGTATATTTCATACATTTTCGATTTGCGCAATCGAAGGTAGTTTATCTATAATATGCTTTACACTCGGAGTTAAGGACTTTTATACGGCCCTTTTGTTCGGGGTCGATCCCCAAAAACGAAGGGCACAACTCAATTTTTGTTGGTTCCCGAAAAAACATGAATAACAAACTGGTTTCTTCGTGTGAGTGCAACCAGCAGCTCTTGAAGATCTGTACCCTTAGTACGAGTTGCAAAACTTAGTAACGTAAAGTTTACGGCAATTATTAAAGAGTGATTTCCCCCAAAATCTGCCGTTTTTGTTTGTTTGAACTTGATTTTCTTCATCACTGTAACTCTTTTGCTAAGACCACAAAGTGTTAGAAACAAAAACGGCAGATTTCGGGAGAAATCACGCTTTAATATTTTCCGTAAACTTTACTTTTCTCAAGTTTTGCAACTCGTACTAAGGGTATTGTACAAGTATAAACTTGTAAAAACGTTTATTTAGTAACAAAGTCATCGAGTGTATTAAATTTTGTATGAAAAGTCACAGAGGCGCTGTCCCATTTTCATACTAACTTTAAATTAATGGATGACTTTGTCACCAAGTAAAAGTTTATATTCGTGTATTGGAAGGACAATGGACGCTTCTGGAAAAGGTTCCTTCAAGCTACCTATATAATCTGATACCTTAGATTTTTTGTATCCTCAATTTTTTTTTAATTTTAGATCTTTTTTGATTGATAGATGATATTTGATTATAATGCTTTTTGTCCCTATATTTATTCTCTAAGGATCAAAAATTGATTCGATACCAAAAATAAGCACATTCGGCTGTATTTGTTAGATTTTTTACATCAAAAATCAAACCAAAACCTCCCTTTAATTTGTATGGAAAACCGATTTTATAAACAGGATTAAAAATCAAGACTTATTCATAATAATGTTGTTTTTAAAACTGTGTGTTTTTGCGAATTTTGTTTAATTTATCGCTTCTCATAAAAAAAAACTTTTTTCATACAGTTTACTATATAAATCTATAATCTAAGTTACAAACGTAAATCAATATCTAAGATTCACGTTGAATGTGTACCTACAAGCAAACACATACAATTTCGAGATAAAAAAACTAAATATCTAATAAACATAAACCCTCCCACACCTTGCCAACCTTTCCTAAATCAGGGTTGGCATTGGCCAAGTGAACCAATTTTTACAGTATGGGTGGTCAGCCTCATTCTTATCTATAAGTTAAGGAATTCATTCATATTACTACACGTAAATCTTGATGTTATCCTCCAACAATAATAATTAAGGAAATCTTAAACTAAGATATTACTCAAATGATATATTTTTTTTATCTCTAAACAATGTATTAAATTGTCTTGGTAGTTAGTTCCTGGCTCAGGGTTTTAAGGATCCCATCCTGTTTTAATAGCGGTAGATAAGTTATAGATAATCTACAAGTCGTGTTTCTCTCACCAGGTAGATATTAGATAATCTACAGTCTGTCTCTCTTTTTATGTGGTAAGATATCTCAATTTTATCTACCGGTCCAGGTATTTGACTAATTGAGTCTTGTCCTGTCTAAGGCACGTAATTATGAAATAAATATGTTCCATGAAATAAGTACGATCGATAGCTCAGTTGGTAGAAAGCTTGCGTGCAAAGCTAGAGAGTTAGGATTCGATCCGCACAAGGGTGTATCAGAAATAATGTCCCGTTTTGTGCTTATTTTATATCGATAAAGCCTTCACAAGAAATCAGATCCATCCTCTCAAGAGCTGGGAAACCCTCACTTCAATTGAAGTGGTTAGCGTAAGGATGACTCTTTACTTGTGAAAATAAATAGGTTCCACATGCCACATGCAGCCCCTTCGGAGACAAAGTGGTATAAAGTTTCATTTTATATGCAGTTTAGTTGCGTTGGTTTTGTAGTAAAAGTTCTGAAAAACTAAGATCGCGCCTAAGTACTCGTATCAATCATTTATTCTTCTATCAGTGTCACTTCAATCAATGTTCGACGATCATCATTGATCAAAATGTACGTTGGGGGTCCAATATCGCTCCTCGCACCAGGGCCCTCGATGGGCATAATTGGGTCTGGCTAAGAAATGGCCTCACCTCTTCCCCTTGATAATATTCAGATTTTGCAGCTTGTCAATAACGTATATGTACATTATAAAGGTGAGAAATAAATAGAAAAATCAACAGAAAATTGTAATTTGTACCTGTGCACTCCAATCCTTAAGCGCGCTTGCATGTGAGATGAGATCCACATTAAATGAGACGTACGAATGCCTGGTCATACAGGTTGATTATTTTTCGTTAATTACCTCTTACAATGGGCCGGGCCCGTCTTTATTGTATTGTGCTATTCACCATTCATGCCTCTGCCCAATAACGATTTCTGAGAAGCCTTTCTGAGATGTGGGGTCTGCAGGCGAGCCTTACTCCGGGAGTCACTTCAATCACGTCCCATCACACACACTGATAAATGCGTGTGTTGGCATCACACACACACACACTGAGAGAACCATCCTTACATAATAAATGATGCACTGTGCACAGTTCTCATCAAGATCATCTTCATCATCATAATTCACGCTGAAGAAGCCCATCGTAGAAATGGGTGAAATTTCCGGAAGCTCCAGCTCCCACAAACCACGGCAACAGATCTCGGAAAACATTACTCCAGCATCATCAGCCGGCCTAAACACTAACCCCCGTATTCACGATCAAAACTGGCACTTCCTTAAGGGCAAACCAGCGCTTAGATTGGGGAAATTCATTTCAAGAACAATACTTAAGGTAAAATTAGCGCTTAAGCGCTCCAAAAACTAGCACTCAGGTAAGTAAGGTCGACACGTATATTAACCAACGCTTAAGCGCTGTCAAAATATTCCGTCATATTTCATTGTTATCACATTTTTTGTTTGATTGTGAATTTACATGAAAAAATGAATTCTTACTATAAACATGATTTTTACAAGTGTATTAACATTGTTTTGACGAGTTCATTTACATTGCTTGACCATCAGAATTGGGTTTGTTCTCCGGTATGGTCTAGGACCATACTGCAATGACAGATGAACTGTCAAAATATTCCGCCGCATTTCATCAGCACATTTTTTGTTTGGTTGTGAATTATTTACATAAAATAATGAATTCTTTCGATACAGTTGACTTCAACGAGAATAATAACATTGTTTTGTTCAAAAATAGTGTCCCAAGAAAATATATCAGAGACTGTAAAGACCCATTTACGTATTACGAAGAGGAAGAATTTAGAAGACGTTTTTGATTGAAAAAATGCGTCGTTCTGTATACAGTTTTGCCGTTGCTCATTGAGGGTTGCAAAGCCAACGATTTCTTCGATCTGTTATTTTATCTTCTATTACAGGTTTTTCTTTAATCAAGAGCCACCAGCAGCTCCTTTTCCGCTGGAGAAAACAACATCTTTTTGGCGCTGAAATCGATCAAAACACTTTACATTGGATATTACATAAATGTATTTTTAAAAACTAATAGAAATTGTAAACAAACAAATTCGTACTTACGGTTTACTTAAAGTAGTAATTGCGTTATACGTACTTATTTGTTGTCAAGTTTTATGCAAAGTTGATATGACATTGAAATTTGAAAGAGGCGGCAATGATAAGAGTGAAGTACGCCGAATATCGGTCGGAAGGTACTGACCAATTACAGAGCTGGGTTTTTTCGAGAGCCAATGACAAACCCGTACGTCTCCTGGGGGTTGGGCACTACGCTGATTACTGCTTGAGTGTTCTTTGTGAAACAAAACGCTCCAGAATGTCGACCCTTGAGTAAGTGTAGCGCTTGAGTAAGGCACTTAAATCAGTTTTGATCGTGAATACGGGGGTAAAACTCTTATTTATCCTTACACTAGCAGACCAAACCGCGCTCTCGCACGGTTGGCTGCTAGGCCCTACGGGCAGTTTGAAGTCCGGCTTCGCCAGCACACTTTACCCCTGCTCGATTTTTAAAAGATCCATGAGAACTGACCAACAACAACAACAAAAAGTGGACAGTTTTACGGTAGAATCCCAGGCCTGATCGTGCTATTTTCTATTGTTGTGCAGGTGCTGAAGTCTTTATCCTGCTTTTTATTTCTGCTCTTTATTTTTCTGGTGATGGTTTATAATAATGCTCGACACGATCATTATCAATTAAGTGTATAGCTTGTCTTTTCTGCTTTTTTTCGTTTTGCTGGTAATAGTATCTTAAGCGTACCTGTGTTGCTTGCAATTGTCTTATAGTGGCATGAAACATGACTGCGTTTGCCATACGGCATTGTTTTGTTGGTACTGGTGCTTTTGTTTTTAGATAGTTCCAGCTGCTCTTATTGTCATGAAATGCCTTCAAACTGCTCGTCCTGCTCTGAATTATCTTTTGACATCTTTAAACTGCTTGTGATACTTTTCACGATATTTTAGTGTCTGATACTGCTTGGTACCTGAAGATACCTTAAAATGCCTAAACTCACAATCTACAAAAAATCTAAGTATGGGAAAACGTTCGACCCATCGACAGAACTCTAAGAAAAAAATGACTTTTGAAAATTAAAAAAAAAAAAACTTTTTAACTTTTTTCATTTTTATATATAAGACACTTTGTATGAAATTTTACTTTTTAAATATTTGTTCAAAGAAATTTGCCGTAGAAAAAAAGTTTCTTCCAACATTTATGGGGTTTACTAAAATGCATTCAAAATTCGAGTATGAGGCCTATGAATTTAAAATGGCCGCCTGCAGAGCAATATATTTTTTTAGTTTGTATCGCGGGTATGTAAAATATACACTTGGCGGGATTGTCCTATTACATATCATTACATTTCGCTAAATTATAATTGTTTGTGTAGCATCAAAACAGTTGATTTTTTTACTTATAAATTTGACTTTTTTGTGAAAATCAGGTTTTTCAAAACTTTGTTGGAAAAAAATTGTCATTGAAAAAAGTTTTCTTTCAAAAAATGTTGACATAAACAAAACCAAATTGATCATTGAGAAAAAACCTTCAGACTTTTAAAATGAACGCCAGGAGAATGTTAAATATTGAAGAAACCAAAAAAAAAGTATGGCAACTACTCTTAATCCTTCATGTATTTCGTTGTTCTTTTGAAAATATTTAAGTCTGTTTATGTGCAGATACCATGCCTAATTTCAATGTTCCAACTTTATGCATGCGCCCGATGTGCCACCTGAAAGTTATTGTTTTTTATTTTTTTCAATGTAGGTATTTACAAATTTTGTTTGAAGAATTTACTTTTTGCGAAAAAATTTCTTCCAAAAGTTGTTAAAATTACTAAGAGACATGACTGTTTCGAATATCAAGCCTGTAAATTTAAAACGGCCGCCAGCGGCAAGATTTCCATTTTCAGTCTGTATGGCAGGTATGCGAAATATGCACGTGACGTCATCCAGACCCTGACAGTTGTTTAGCCACAGACACTTTATGGGGGTGTGCAAAATTTCAGCATCGTGCTGCAAACGGTCTGGGCGCCTATAATGGTACAAATATACAAACAAACAAACGGACAAACAAACAAACGGACAAACAAACACCAAAAATTCTGGAACGTAGCGTTAGTTCAGTTTGTTAGAAAAACATTTTTGCAAATTCGAAAAAAACAGACGCAAATACCCTCTCCTTTTTTATATATAAGACTAGCAGACCAAACCGCGCTCTCGCACGGTTGGCTGCTAGGCCCTACGGGCAGTTTGAAGTCCGGCTTCGCCAGCACACTTTACCCCTGCTCTGATTTTTAAAATATCCATGAGAACTGACCAACAACAGCAACAAAAAGTGGACAGTTTTACGGTAGAATCCCAGGCCTGATCGTGCTATTTTCTATTGTTGTGCAGGTGCTGAAGTCTTTATCCTGCTTTTTATTTCTGCTCTTTATTTTTCTGGTGATGGTTTATAATGATGCTCGACACGATCATTATCAATTAAGTGTATAACTTGTCTTTTCTGCTCTTTTTCGTTTTGCTGGTAATAGTATCTTAAGCGTACCTGTGTTGCTTGCAATTGTCTTATAGTGGCATGAAACATGACTGCGTTTGCCATACGGCATTGTTTTGTTGGTACTGGTGCTTTTGTTTTTAGATTGTTCCAGCTGCTCTTATTGTCATGAAATGCCTTCAAACTGCTCGTCCTGCTCTGAAATATCTTTTGACATCTTTAAACTGCTTGTGATACTTTTCACGATATTTTAGTGTCTGATACTGCTTGGTACCTGAAGATACCTTAAAATGCCTAAAGTCACAATCTACAAAAAATCTAAGTATGGGAAAACGTTCGACCCATCGACAGAACTCTAAGAAAAAAATGACTTTTGAAAATTAAAAAAAAATAAACTTTGTACCTTTTTTTATTTTTATATATAAGACACTTTGTATGAAATTTTACTTTTTAAATATTTGTTCAAAGAAATATGCCGTAGAAAAAAAGTTTCTTCCAACATTCATGGGGTTTACTAAAATGCATTTTAAATTCGAGTATGAGGCCTAGACATTCAAAATGGCCGCCTGCAGAGCAATGTATTTTTTTAGTTGGTATCGCGGGTATGCAAAATATACACTTGGCGGGATTGTCCTATTACATATCATTACATTCCGCTAAATTATAATTGTTTGTGTAGCATCAAAACAGTTGATTTTTTTACTTATAAATTTGACTTTTTTGTGAAAATCAGGTTTTTCAAAATTTTGTTTGGAAAAAATTGTCATTGAAAAAAGTTTTCTTTCAAAAAATGTTGACATAAGCAAAACCAAATTGATCATTGAGGAAAAACCTTCAGACTTGTAAAATGAACGCCAGGAGAATGTTAAATATTGAAGAAACCAAAAAAAATGTATGGCAGCTACTCTTAATTCTTCATGTATTTTGTTGTATTTTTGAAAATATGTAAGTCTGTTTATGTTCAGGTGGCATGTTTAATTTCAATGTTCCAACTTTATGCATGCGCCCGTTGTGCTACCTGAAAGTTATTATTTTTTATTTTTTTCTATGTAGGTATTTACAAATTTTGTTTGAAGAATTTACTTTTTGCGAAAAAGTTTGTTCCAAAAGTTGTTAAAATTACTAAGAGACATGACTGTTTCGAATATCAAGCCTGTAAATTTAAAATGGCCGCCAGCGGCAAGATTTCAATTTTCAGTCTGTATCGCAGGTATACGAAATATGCACGTGACGTCATCCGGACCCTGACAGTTGTTTAAGTTTGAGCATTTTATGGGGGTATGCAAAATTTCAGCATCGTGCTGCGAACGGTCTGGGCGCCTATAATGGTACAAATATACAAACAAACAAACAAACAATCAGACAAACAAACACCAAAAATTCTGGAACATAGCGTTAGTTCAGTTTGTCAATAGAAACACTTGTTAGAAAAACATTTTTGCAAATTCGAAAAAAACAGACGCAAATACCCTCTCCTTTTTTATATATAAGACTAGCAGACCAAACCGCGCTCTCGCACGGTTGGCTGCTAGGCCCTCCGGGCAGGTTTTAGTCTGGCTTCGCCATAATTTTTTGCCCATATGTTCTTTATTTCATTGAATGCTTTAAGATTGAATTTAATAAATTTTGTGATGAAAAGGTAATTTAATTATTTTCATGTTCCGAATATCTTTAATCCACGAAAGACGAATTTAAGTTAAATAGCCTGCCTACACGATTACGGCATTCTAGTTTAAAGTCCGGCTTCGCCAGCACACTTTACCCCTGCTCTGATTTTTAAAAGATTCAAGAGAACTAACTGACCAACAACAACAAAAAAGTGGACAGTTTTATAGTAGAATCCCAGGCCGTGCTACTTCCTATTGTTGTACAGGTGCTGAAGTCTTTATCCTGCTTTTTATTTCTGCTCTTTATTTTTCTGGTGATGGTTTATAATGATGCTCTACCCGTTCATTATCACTTAAGTGTACAACTTGTCTTTTCTGCTCTTTTTCGTTTTGGTGGTAATAGTATCTTAAGCGTTCCTATGTTGCTTGCAATTGTCTTATAGTGGAATGAAACATGACTGCGTTTGCTATACGGCATCGTTTTGTTGGTACTGGTGCTTTTGTTATTTGATTGCTCCAGCTGCTCTTATTGTCATGAAATGCCTTCAAACTGCTCGTCCTGCTCTGAATTATCTTTTGACATCTTAAAACTGCTTGTGATACTTTTCACGATATTTTAGGGTCTCATACTGCTTGGTACCTGAAGATACCTTAAAATGCCTAAACTCACAATCTACAAAAAATCTAAGTATGGGAAAACGTTCGACCCATCGACAGAACTCTAAGAAAAAATGACTTTTGAAAATTAAAAAAAAATAAACATAACTTTTTTTATTTTTATATATAAGACACTTTGTATGAAATTTTACTTTTTAAATATTTGTTCAAAGAAATTTGCCGTAGAAAAAAAGTTTCTTCCAACATTTATGGGGTTTACTAAAATGCATTTTATTTTCGAGTATGAGGCCTAGACATTCAAAATGGCCGCCTGCAGAGCAATATATTTTTTTAGTTTGTATGTCGAGTGTGCAAAATATACACTTGGCGTGATTGTCCCATTACGTATTATTACATTTCGCTAAATTATAATTGTCAGTGTAGCATCAAAACAGTTGATTTGTTTACTTATAAATTTGACTTTTTTGTAAAAATCAGGTTTTTCAAAATTTTGTTCGAAAAAAATTGTCATTAAAAAAAGTTGTCTTTCAAAAAATGTTGACTTTATTAAGACAAACTCGATCATTGATAATAAACTTTCATTTTTGTAAAATAAACGACAGAAGAGTGTTAAATATTGAAGAAACAAAAAAAAATGTATGGCAGCTACTCTTAATCCTTCTTGTATTTTGTTGTTCTTTTGAAAATATGTAAGTCTGTTTATGTTCAGATAGCATGCCTAATTTCAATGTTCCAACTTTAGGCATGCGTCCGTTGTGCCTCCTGAAAGTTATTATTTTAGATTTTTTTCTATGTAGGTATTTACAAATTTTGTTTGAAGAATTTACTTTTTGCGAAAAAGTTTCTTCCAAAAGTTGTTAAAATTACTAAGAGACATGACTGTTTCGAATATCAAGTCTGTAAATTTAAAATGGCCGCCAGCGGCAAGATTTCAATTTTCAGTCTGTATGGCAGGTATGCGAAATATGTACGTGACGTCATCCGGACCCTGACAGTTGTTTAGCCACTAACACTTTATGGGGGTGTGCAAAATTTAAGCATCGTGCTGCGAACGGTCTGGGCGCCTATAATGGTACAAATATACAAACAAACGGACAAACAATCAGACAAACAAACAAACACCAAAAATTCTGGATATGAGGTTTAGTCCAGTCCGTCAATAGAAACACTTTGTAGAAAAACATTTTTGCAAATTCGAAAAAAACAGACGCAAATACCCTCTCCTTTTTTATATATAAGACTAGCAGACCAAACCGCGCTCTCGCACGGTTGGCTGCTAGGCCCTACGGGCAGTTTAAGCTCCGGCTTCGCCAGCACACTTTACCCTTGCTTTGATTTTTAAAAGATACATGAGAACTGACCAACAATAACAACAAAAAGTGGACAATTTTATGATAGAATCCCAGGCCTGATCGTGCTACTTCCTATTGTTGTGCAGGTGCTGGAGTCTTTATCCTGTTTTTTATTTCTGCTCTTTAATTTTCTGGTGATGGTTTATAATGATGCTCGACCCGTTCATTATCATTTAAGTGTATAACTTGTCTTTTTCTGCCCTTTTTTCGTTTTGCTGGTAATAGTATCTTAAGCGTACCTGTGTTGCTAGCAATTGTCTTATAGTGGCATGAAACATGACTGCGTTTGCTATACGGCATTGTTTTGTTGGTACTGGTGCTTTTGTTTTTAGATTGTTCCAGCTGCTCTTATTGTCATGAAATGCCTTCAAACTGCTCGTCCTGCTCTGAATTATCTTTTGACATCTTAAAACTGCTTGTGATACTTTTCACGATATTTTAGTGTCTGATACTGCTTGGTACCTGAAGATACCTCAAAATGCCTAAACTCACAATCTACAAAAAATCTAAGTATGGGAAAACGTTCGACCCATCGACAGAACTCTAAGAAAAAAATGACTTTTGAAAATTAAAAAAAAATAAACTTTTTGACTTTTTTTATTTTTATATATAAGACACTTTGTATGAAATTTTACTTTTTAAATACTTGTTCAAAGAAATTTGCCGTAAAAAAAAAGTTTCTTCCAACATTTATGGGGTTTACTAAAATGCATTTAAAATTCGAGTTTGAGGCCTAGACATTCAAAATGGCCGCCTGCAAAGCAATGTATTTTTTTAGTTGGTATCGCAGGTATGCAAAATATATACTTGGCAGGATTGTCCTATTACATATCATTACATTTCGCTAAATTATAATTGTTTGTGTAGCATCAAATCAGTTGATTTTTTTACTTATAAATTTGACTTTTTTGTGAAAATCAGGTTTTTCAAAATTTTGTTTGGAAAAAATTGTCATTGAAAAAAGTTTTCTTTCAAAAAATGTTGACATAAGCAAAACCAAATTGATCATTGAGGAAAAATCTTCAGACTTGTAAAATGAACGCCAGGAGAATGTTAAATATTGAAGAAACCAAAAAAAATGTATAGCAGCTACTCTTAATCCTTCATTTATTTCGTTGTTCTTTTATAAATATTTAAGTCTGTTTATGTTTAGATAGCATGCCTAATTTCAATGTTCCAACTTTATGCATGCGCCCGTTGTGCCACCTGAAAGTTATTACTTTTTATTTTTTTCTATGTAGGTATTTAGAAATTTAGTTTGAAGAATTTACTTTTTGCGAAAAAGTTTGTTCCAAAAGTTGTTAAAATTACTGAGAGGTATGACCGTTTCGAATATCAAGTCTGTAAATTCAAAATGGCCGCCAGCGGCAAGATTTCAATTTTCAGTCTGTATGGCAGGTATGCGAAATATGCACGTGACCTCATCCGGACCCTGACAGTTGTGTAGCCACTAACACTTTATGGGGGTGTGCAAAATTTCAGCATCGTGCTGCGAACGGTCTGGGCGCCTATAATGGTACAAATATACAAACAAACAAACGGACAAACAAACAAACAAACAAACAAACACCAAAAATTCTGGAACGTAGCGTTAGTTCAGTTTGTCAATAGAAACACTTGTTAGAAAAACATTTTTGCAAATTCGAAAAAAACAGACGCAAATACCCTCTCCTTTTTTATATATAAGATAATCATCATCAATGGCACAACAAACGAAGAGAGTCTTTGCCTCCGTACTCCTAACGTTCGACAGTCCACAACCACTCCGTCCAGCCACCTAAATCTGGATCTTCCAACTGTCCTGTGCCCCTTTGGGTCCGTCATCACAACCATCTTTTCCAGGCTCCAATGGTCCGTTTGCTCGATGTGAACCAGCCAATGTGTTGGTATATATAGGTCTTACAGTTCAACATTGTATCTTCTTCGCCATATCTTCCCATTCTTTCGTGGGATGTAACTATGACGGAGAATTTCCCTTTCAAAGATGTTGAGAGAGCTTTGGTGAATGTCCACAGTCCTGAAGTGAATGCCCATGTTTCTGCAGCATGCGTTAGGACCGATCAAATGAGTGTTTTATACTTCATCTGCATTATGGAATATCTTGAGATGATTTTTAATTTCCGCTCATATTGAAGGACAACGGAGCAATTGGTTTGTTGAAGAGAATCTCTTTTTTGATTTCATCACCTTATTTTTTCTTAACATGTTCCTACATAGCATTGAAGCATTTTGGCATTGGTAACAATCATTGGACCAGTCGAAAAGCCAGATTGCTCCTTTCTATATCTCTTTGATCGTTTAATAATTTTAGGCTTTCGCGGCCGGCGGTTAACACTGGAGAGTTGCTTTCCGGGATCTGTTGCCGTGGCCTATCAAAAGTTGGAGCTTCTGGACGTTCCACCCATGTCTTCGATGAACGATCGGTTTCATCAACTTCACATCACGCTGAAGAATTACTCCTTAGTCCTTTTAACATTATCCCATTAACGAGTATGGCAGCCATCTCTAGTCTGGTATGTCCAAGAAGTTGAGAGACCAACTTGATTCTGTGTAAAAGAGGGCAGTGACGTTGATCAATGATCCTTCTCTGACATCCGATCTGCAGTCGCTCCGGCACAGAAGAAAAATTTGGAATGCTCAGTAATTTTTAACCGATATTACCACGGAGCTTGTTCTAATGAGCTCCATTCATTAATCCCTCCCCCTCGCATTTCAGAAAGGAAAACTCGCAGTACGACTCTCATTCATCCCTTTGCAGTCGATCTCAAAGCTATGAAAACATGGCGTTTTCATGACTCATTCCTTTGCTAAACTGCCCGTTTATGGAATGATCTACCAGTATATGTGTTCCCTTCCCAATTTAATCCGGTTTGGTTCAAAACCAACATTGGACCGGTCCGTAGTCCGTAGTGGCAACACTTCGGACTCGTAAATGGAAGGTTGTGGATTCGGATCCCGGCAGAGCACAAAAATACACCATTTATATTTCGAATGTGCTCTTCGCTGGGTTGAAAAATTAATAAAAAAATCTTGACCAATGACCGGTCACCAAAGGTCCATCCAGCCTTACAGCAACTGGGTCTTGCTTGAGTATTGGCGCTTTGTAGCGACGACCAAGCTCGTACACCTCTGCGGCACTACAACAAGTGTCATAGACCCCTAGAGTCTTTAGAATCCAGGGAGTCTCCCGCACAGGATTTCTTAAAAAAAAAAAAAAAAACAATCGCCACTTCCTTGCAGCGCCTCGCGACAGAAGCAACAATTCAAGCAACACCTCTGCGGCACCCTTTCAGGGTGACATACACCCCCAAGATTTTCAAGAATTGGGGAGCCTCCCGCACAGGGCTGTAGCTAGAGTCGAATTTGAGGTAGGGCAGCATTGGTTACAGGTAGGGCGGAAGTAAAAAAAATATCATAATATCTGCCCTCGAAGCACGGGCTCCTAAATCAATCACCATGTACATCACTGACCTAGAGGTCAGTGATGTACCATGTCACCTAGAGGTCAGTGATGTACATGGTGATTTTTCGATTTCCCACAAAATAATAAAATAATGAGAATTTTGAAAAAAAAATCACGTACAAATTATTTGGTTAGCCAAAACTATTTAATAAAAAGAATATTTAAAAAAAAGTGAAATCTCTCCATTAACATAATAATAAAAATGTTATTAAAAATGCGAAGGACTTCGTTCGGATCAACTTATTATTTTTTTTTTTTTTAAAGATTAGAAATACCATGCCAGCCATTCTCTCTTGACCCATTGACAGTCTTTGAGGCCTATTGTCATAGAGGTGGCCGTTTAAACGAAAAGCAGTTTAAAATAGCTGCTTTTTATTTTAAGCAACTAAGCGCGCTTACAATTTAAACGAAAAGTCGTTTTGAAAAAAAAGCGTATAAAAAGTTGCTTCTCGTGTTATAAAGCTAAATCTGCCGTTTTTGTTTCTTACACTTTATGGTCTTAGCAAAATAGTTACAGTAATGAAAAAAATCAAGCATGTTATTTAATTTTTTATCTTAATTACAAAGCTTAAATAAAATATATAACTTAAGAATTGCCACCACACAAAAATATTTAAAAAAACGCGTTTTTTTACATTTTTAGCATTTTTTTCGTGTGTGCTGTATTTTGGATTTTTTTTTGCTTTTTACTTACAGAACTATACATTGTTTAGGTTCAATACTCAACATTTTTTCAATAATGTCAATAGTTTTTGAGTAAATATGGAAAAACTGTGTTCTTTGATTTAATTAAAATTTAATTCATTTAGTAGTTTCAGTTTTTCCATATTTACTCAAAAACTATTGACATTATTGAAAAAAATTTGAGTATTAAACCTAAACAATGTATAGTTCTGTAAGTTAACAGCAAAAAAAAAAAATCCAAAATACAGCACACACGAAAAAAACGCGTTTTTTGAAATATTTTTTTGTGGTGGCAATTCTTAAGTTATATATTTTGTTTAAGCTTTATAATTAAGAAAAAAAATTAATAAACATGCTTGATTTTTTTCATTACTGTAACTATTTTGCTAAGACCATAAAGTGTAAGAAACAAAAACGGCAGATTTAGCTTTATAAGTTATAACACGCCATTAGCGTTTGAAAAAGCGGATAAAAAAAGCCGAAGCAACTTTCAACAACGAAACGAAAACGTCGTTTACAAAACGATTGAAAAAATGTAGCGCGCTTTTTCAACGTTGCTTGTATTATACAAGCAACGTTGAAAAAGCGCGCTACATTTTTTCAATCGTTTTGTAAACGACGTTTTCGTTTCGTTTTAAACGAAAGTTGCTTCGGCTTTTTTTATCCGCTTTTTCAAACGCTAATGGCGTGTTATAACTAGGGACTGGAAAAAAGTGGTGTTATTTTTTGCGAAATTCGCGTTATTTTTTTGGGAAATTCGCGTTATTTTTGATCAAAAACAGGGAAATTCGCGTTATTTTTTTTGATAAACGGGGAGATTCGGTGTAATTTTTAGGGTTGATTTGATCGAAATAAAGGTTTATGTAATTGAAAAACTATAGATTTTACTAATATTTACAATTTATTATACAAACAACAATATGTACCTTAAAAAACAATGAATAAATAACATCTGAATCAATACGAGTTACAACTTACTCCATTGATTGAAAAAAGTATTAATATTTGAATGACACTCCGAATACCCTGCAATATCCTTTTAAAATATTAAATTTCTCTCTAGATGAGGGTTATCTAATTTTTTCGAGAGATGTTGGCTTTTATGAAAGCCTCAAGTTGTGCTCTTGGCTAATCCAGCAGCAGCTTCACTCCTTGATGTATTTCCTATTTCATTGATGTCACGATTCAAGTATGTTTGGATGTCCAGGACAGTTCTGCTTATAATTTATTTTTTTAATAAAATAGATTTGTGAATACGAATGCAATTCACCAACCTACTCTGCCTGGCCAGAAACAGGTATAAATATCATTAATAAAAAATTCAATACGAGTATTGTTCATTTTAATTAATTATTAATTTATAATTACCCAATTACATTTGTTGAACCAGGGTCAAATTTATGGTCAAATGACCCAGGCGGGGATCGAACCCCGCGTCTAGCGTTCTAGCGTGTTTCAACGTTGAAAGATCAGCCCACTTGGCCCCCTCGGCTCTAACACCGACCATTTTTTCTGTGCTTTGCACGTGCTTTGCACCTTGCAAAGGTTTTTCGCAGTAATCTTTTCTTTCCCACAAAAAAGTTGCGTTGCAGAAGCGACACATAACAACTTTTTCGCACAATTTCTACCAAAAGTAAGAAAATTCGCGATATTTGCGTAAAACCTCAAATTTCGCGTTATTCGCGTAAAAACATCAAAATTCGCGAATAAATTCGTTTTATCGCGATCGCGAAATTTTCCAGTCCCTAGTTATAACTTATAAAGCTAAATCTGCCGTTTTTGTTTCTTACACTTTATGGTCTTAGCAAAATAGTTACAGTAATGAAAAAAATCAAGCATGTTTATTAATTTTTTTTCTTAATTATAAAGCTTAAACAAAATATATAACTTAAGAATTGCCACCACAAAAAAATATTTCAAAAAACGCGTTTTTTTTACATTTTTAGCTTTTTTTTCGTGTGTGCTGTATTTTGGATTTTTCTTTTTTGCTTTTAACTTACAGAACTATACATTGTTTAGGTTTAATACTCAAAAATTTTGCAATAATGTCAATAGTTTTTGAGTAAATAAGGAAAAACTGAAACTTCTAAATGAATTAAATTTTATATTTACAATAAACCCAAAAAACGAAAAAACGCTTTTTAAGCTGCTTTTTTTAAAAAGCGTAAGCGTTTTTTCGTTTTTTTTACTAAGCCGTTTTTTCCATCTCTACCTATTGATTGCAGCTAAAGTTGAAAATTTCAACTTTAAGATTTCGTGTTGCCAGTATATAAAAAAAAGTGTGACAGCTGGAGTTTACCCACATAATTTATGTAGGTAGGTACCTACTCTTTGAGTTTAGGTACCCATCTTTTCCTACTGCGTAAAGTTTGGTTAATTTCTACAATTTTTTTATCTCAAACTATGAACAAACAATTTAATTATCATAATTTGTCTTAGTTTTTGGTATTTTTAAGGTAGGGCATTGTGATTTTAAGGTAGGGCATTGCCCCACAATGCCCCCCCCTAGCTACGGCCCTGCTCCCGCACAGGACTCCTTAAAAAAATGCCCCTCATCATTATTTCAACGCTCCGTGGCTGTTGCTCTATGAATGCAAATAGACTTTGTACAAGTGTGTGTGGTGTCTCGAGATGTACGCAACATTCGGAACGGGCCCCGTGGAGTCCTGGGAATGAAAGGCTTGTGTGGAGATGGTCCGAGGGGAGCATGTCCATACAAGCTATATACTCTGTGGAGGGGAGCAAAGGAAAGATCATAATAAACGGATACCGACAACTTGCTGGGCCGACCACCCGCGTCCAGGGTACGCACGTTAGCCCAGCGATCAGTCTAACGTGATAAAAACAATACTTAAATTTCTTCATTTGATTCTAATACCTAATGCATTTAAAAGAGAGTTAGTAATTTTTTTTCTAGTGCCATCTTTCTGCCACCGGCTCATCAGAAAATGGTATTTTTCCAGTCCAGATGCATTTTTTTTTTTAAATGTAATTTATTGTGTATGTTTCTTGACTTATAGGTTGGTATGCGGCTGACCACCCATGCTGTAGAAAATGGTTCACTTTGCCAATGTCCCCCCTGTTTCAGGGAAGGTCGGCAAGAGTTGCAGGGCTTACGTTCATTTCAGATCGGGTTTTTATATTGTAAGTCCACATGCGGCATGTGTTAGCGCGAAATTATGCGTGTCTGCTTGTGGAAATGCATTTAATATGAATCTCAAATGAGATATATCTTTGCAACTTAGATTTATATTAATTATGAGATCTTATATATTGTAATTCTCGTGAGATGATGAGTTGATGACTTCTTTATAGCGCCGTTTCGTGATGTAGTCACTCCAAGGGTGCTTGTGCAAATGATGCTAGAAATTTGCTTGTCTTCCGTGCATTTCGGAACTTTCCATGGTCCTCTAGCTCTCTCACATGATGAGACAGGTGATTCCAAGCCAGAGGACCAGCAACTGCAAACGCAAGAATACCAGTCGATAGTTCAACTGGTAGAATGCTTGCGTTCAATGCCAGAGGGCAAGAGTTCGATCCCTATCAAAAGAGTGTCAGAAATGATTTCCCGTTTCGGTACTTCAAATTTCAAACCCAAAATAAAAATACCGGCAAAGCTTACTGAGCCTTCACAAGAAATGGCAACCAGCCCTCCGGTACCTGGGTAGAGCCTTTTTTTTTTAATTAAGTAGTTCTGGCCGAAGTTCGACTCCATTTCCTGTGAAAACAAAAAAGGTTTCACTCGCCACATGGTACAACCTTTTCGGGGACAAAGAGGAGAGAAGTTGCGCTACTTGTGCAGCTTCGTTGCGTGAATGTAGAATAAAAAAATATATTATTTCCATTTTTTTTTCTTAATTTACATAAAAAGAAATTTCTCATCATTCTACAACGTAGATAACGGAATTTCACATACACCGTGTGATCCTTAGTGGGTAAAGGGGTGAGGAGGGATAACGTCTATACAACAAGTATACACCATTTATTTCAACTCAACCATAAAGTTTACCAAAAAAATATGTATACTGAAGCAGCGCCTCTAGTGAGAGTTTTAATTTCTTAACATTTTTTATAGTTATACCCGTCTTATAAATGATTCCCTCACAAATCCTAACAAAACAACATAAAAAAAATACTCATTTAGTGGGCACAAAATACAAATGCCGGTCCTCGAGTATAAAATACATACCATATAATAATAATCTTTCATTTTACCGAAAAAATACAAGTAAACTAAACGAGCGCCTCTAGTGAAAGTTTAAGTTTGTTGGCATTTGAGTTGAAATGTTTTTTTGATGGTTTCTCCATGGAGAGGTCGTTTTCATTTTGAATACCAAACAATCATCCCTCGCTTTTTATGGCCATTACTGGCTTGATGAAGAAATTATCCTACAATATGGTTTCCCGCTTTTTTGTAGGGACCAGATAAATCTTGATGCCTCAAAGTTGAAGGTCTAGTCCCTTGACAAATTACTTATTTTTTTCTACAGGAACATTCATTAGATTGATAGGAGTAGGACATCTAAATAAATGATTGAGGTTGTGCATAAGTAAGCAATGGTGTATTGTTACTGACATTGATGTATGGAAGTGAAGCATGGAGTGAAGATATGTTTTTTTTTTTTTTTTAAGAAATCCTGTGTGGGAGAATCCCTAGATTCTAGAGACTCTAGGGGTCTATGCCACTTGTTGTAGTGCCGCAGAGGTGTACGAGCTTGGTCGTCGCTACAAAGCGCCAATACTCAAGCAAGACCCGGTTGCTGTAAGGCTGGATGGACCTTTCAGTGACCCGTCTTTTGGTAAAGGCTTCGTGATTTTTTTTTCAACCCAGCGAAGAGCATATTTGGAAATATAAATGGTATATTTTTTGTGCTCCGCTGGGATCCGAATCCACAACCTTCCGTTTACAAGTCCGAAGTGTTGCCACTGGACAACGGACCGGTCCAAGATGTATGTGCGTGATGTAGGTACGTTTGGAAATGAAACACTTGAAAAGTATGAGTTAAGAATGAATGGGTAAAAGAGAAATGCAAGCTGAAAGAGGTGTGTGAAAGCAAAGGTATAAAATAATGTGATGAGATGGTTTAGGACCTGCAGAAAGAATGGATGATGAAACTCTGAGAGTGTAAATAGTGATACAGAAAATGTGAAAAGAAAAACAGAAAAGTATGGCTTGATGAGATTGGGGAAATAGTTAGTGAATGGGATAAGTTAGAAAATAGATAGAGTGAACGTAAAAGATAGAAAAAAAATGGAACAGTCAATAGGTAATAGACATGAATAACTTGAAAAAGGTACATATTTAAGGAACGGAAGAAAGGGAAGCAATTCTGGCCACCCCTTGACAAACAGAGACGATGAACAGCATTAGCCTTCTCCTTAGCAATCCGGCCGTGCAATGTCACAACTTTTTTGTACATGTTAATTGTTACCCAATTGTCCAGCAAGCCCAAGGATGCGAACCTCAGCTATAGCACCAACAAATGTAATATTCACAGCGAAAATATAATCAATTTCTTTGATAGCACTTGGCAAAGCAAACTCAGATTAATTTCATTTATAAAAATAATTTTATTGCTTTCTTCCAAGGGTTATTTAATAAAAATAAATAGCTTAGTAATTCACAATCATAATCTTAAATTGCTAGAAAGATAGAAGAGATATTTGATACAATTCCACATTGATGTTAGTTGGCCAATACAAGTATGTGGGTTTCGGATGCGGCAGATTTGCTATAGAAAATTTCCCACTTTCTGAAAACACAAGAAAGAACTCTTATTCAAGTTAAAAATAAAAGACTGATGTTTGTAGACAGGCGAGAGTGGAGCAAAGTCCTGGATTCAGCCAAGGCCCACCAGAACTGTGAAACTAATGATGTAAAATGATGATGAGGAAATACACTCAGATCAAGTGAGGCTAGCAAAAGTCTACTCCAGCTGCCGTGCAGAGTTAGGAGGACGGTGTTTGGCCATCGAGCTTTTCGAGTTGCTGCTCCTATGGCCTGGAATTCGCTGTCCGTGACCCTCAGAGAGCTGAAGACTGAGACAGAATTTCGCAGAGGACTGAAAACATATTTATTCAAGCAGAGCTTTTTGCAGAACATTTTATCTATGAACTATCGTTGTTTGTGTATGTTAGGGTTCAATTTGGGTGATGGATGAGCTACGACATAGACAAAGCGCCTTTGAAGTGACTGCTTACAAAGAGGCGCTACATAAATAAGTTATTATTATTATTATTGATAATTCTGAAGGCAGGATTGTTTGGCTTTTTTTAAAAGTGTCGGAGCGAAAGGTTTCCTTGACTTATAGGTTGGTATGAGGCTGACCACCCATACTGTAAAAAATGGTTCACTTTGCCAATCTCACCCCTGTTTGCTTCAGGGAAGGTTGGCAAAAGTTGCAGGGTTTATGCTCGGTTGAGGCTTGGATTTTAATTTGTAAGTACGGTAAGTACACATGGAGCATTTGTAAGCGCGAACTTACACATGTCTGTTTTGTGGGTACGCATTTAATATAAATTTTAAATGTTAATATATCTTTGCTACTTCCAGATCTGGGCTGCGTTGTACATTGCCTGTTCGTTGAAGACCCCTGCGGCAGGTCCTAAAGAAAAATAGTAGGAATAAAACTATGCAATAAACTCAATCTTACCCAATATCTTTAAGAATTCCCGGAGAGTTTCTTCATTTCTCAGAGTACAGGCTAAATATATTTGACAGTTAAGATTTCGCTTCAAAAAATATTCAAATGCATTGCTCAACGGCGTGAATATACAAGGATCATAAACCACGTCAGCTGCCACTATGACATCCGGAACTATGGGCGTATTATTGCACAGCAAGGCATCTTCCGTGATGTCTTCCCAAGCCAATCGTAGGATACCTAAAATATAAAATGTTGCATTGGTAATTTCAAATAAACAACAACGAATGAACCTTCAAATTTTCACACTACCTACTTCCATGAAAAATTGATGGAAAAAATATATATTTATTCAAAACCCCATCGGATTATACGAAACAAAAAGTTCAGATCTAGCTTTGTAATAATAAAAAAAAACAAATGTCATAACAAGAAGTTTTAAGTCATTTTAGGTACAAATGGTACACTTTTGATAATGCCATTGCTGTTTTAGAGAAGGTGGCCAGAGTTGCTAATTTTTTGTTACGGTTGAGGTTTTATTTTGTAGATACACATACAGTAACACGATAGGTATGTTAATGCAAACTTACACTTGTTTGCTTGTGTATGTAGTTTTAACCTTCTGAAATGGACTCAGAATGTTTAAAATGTAGGGAATAGATGAGGTGTCACTTGGCCGGGCTAAAGACAGGACAGAGTGACATAATTTCAATACAATATTGCTTGCTAAGCCTCGACAAACCATCACAAGCCCAAGCGTGTGGAAAGACGTTTGGCTCTGCTTGTGTAGGTTGCAAGAGCTTGTGGCCGGCCCGACCAAGTGTCGTTTTTTTGACACGAGTCAAAGGGATTTGCCGCAAGCGTTTGCCACGCATCCACATGCTTGATTCATTCTGATCGGTAGCGAGCAGGCGCGGGCTATTTACAAATTCTCTGTCATTATAAGGAATTATTTAAAACTCCGCCATCACTAATTCTTCCTTGACAACCTATGTCTACAAAAATGAAATTATAATTGCTATCAAGTAATGCCAGAAGATTTATACTCAAATATTTTTTATAGTTGAAATATTTAGTTTCACTATGAGATGGGTTTTCTATAACTAGGTATATGTTTTTCATCCCAAATTCTTAGCCAAATTTTTCGTTTCCTTTTATTTTCTCTCTTTTTGTTTGTTTTTTTTATAATAAAAATAAGTTAAATCCATTGAATTATAATATCATGGTTAAATCACATAAATGTTATAGCTGACAACAGCTGGACTTCCACCATGCTTGCTTCTTCAAAGCACACTGACGCACTCGCAAACGTGTGGATACCGCTGTTTGGATCAATTCATTTGTCCAAGCGTTTGTAGAGGTGAAATGTGGGGAATAGATGAGATGTCACTTGATCGGGCTAAAGAAAGGACAGAGTGATATAATTTCAATATAATATTATGTGGCTAGTTTGAAAAGACAGTAAAGTGAACCGTATTGCATTTAACATTGCTTTCAGCTGCATATGTTTCACAGTGCTGTTAAGTAGAAAACTTCCTGATCATTGGGAATCCATATTTTATTAACTGTGGGTGACATCATGCAGCCAAGCGATATTTTAAAGTTACGAGTTCATTAGATATAGATAATTATTTGATAAATAAAGACATAAAGATAAAATACAAACCAATTATACAACGAGAATCATTTTCCAAATACTCAATATTATCACAACGATTCACATGAAGTTCCTGATCTTTTTCTGTCAAATTTGATTCATATCTTTCACAATTTCGCCGCACATTTTCTGTCAATAATTTTATGACACTTGGGTGGTAGTCCGTAAGCCAAGTTTGTCTTGGTTTACAACACTTTTTGACCAGAATCCCAGTTAAGCCTGCTCCCGAACCCAATTCCAGAACAACTTTATCTTTGAATGTTGGTTTGTTTTGTAAGCACCATTCTGAGAGGAGGAATGAAGCCTGAAATCAAATGAATAGAAGGTATTCATTAATAATATTAATTACGATGATACAAAATAATATTTATTTTTTTAAGAAATCCTGTGCTGGAGACTCCCTAGATTCCAGAGACTCTAGGGGTCTATGACACTTGTTGTAGTGCCGCAGAGGTGTACGAGCTTGGTTGTCGCTTCAAAGCGCCAATACTCACGCAAGACCCAGTTGCTGTAAGGCTGGATGGACCTTTGGTGACGGGTTATTGGTAAAGGTTTATGAATTTTAATTTTAAAGGTAGATGAAGATTAAAAGTCATTAAGGAATTACAAGTTCCATGATAAAGACTGACTTCAAGTTTATTTTATTGCGTAAGTCTGGTCGATAGCTCAGTTGGTGGAATGCTTGCATTTCATGCCGAGAGTTAGTGTTCTAGAAGTTAGTGTTCCAAGAAGCAAGTGAAGGATGGGCGTCCTTGGTGAGGCTGGAGCCACTAAACGGTGCCCAAAAGAGGAAAAAAATATCCAACTATATATAAGTAACAAAATAATTGAATTATAATACATACATAATGGACTCAAAATTTTAAATGATATTCCTTCTCAGAGAGCAAACGTCACATTTCTATATAACTATGATCCTTAGCAAAGAAGTAGCAAAATATTGCTTTTTCCCATGCAAACCGGCCGTGTGTCCTTACAATTTTATCGCCTGTGGTATTCCTTGACTTATAGGTTGGTATGAGGCTGACCAACCATACTGTTAAATCTGTTCACTTTGCCAATGTCACCCCTGTGTCAGGGAAGGTAGGTAAAAGTTGTAGGGTTTATGTTCATTTGAGGTTTGGATTTTATTTGTAAGTACACACTCAGCATTTGTAAGCGCGAACTGCACGTGTTTGTTTGCGGGCATGCATTTGATATGAGAGCTTTATATGTTAACAAATCTTTGCAACTTAGATTATAGGTATTGCTGGAGTGATGTTTTCCAGGATCTGTTGCCATGGTCTGTGGGAGCTGGAGCTTCCGGACGTTTCGCCAATTTCTACGATGGGCTTCTTCAGCGTGAGGTATGATGATGAAGATGATCTTGATGAGAACTGTGAATCACAGTGTACATCACGGTTCTCATCAAGATCATCTCCATCATCATATCTCACGCTGAAGAAGCCCATTGTAGAAATTGGCGCAAACGTCCGGAAGCTCCAGCTCCCACAGACCACGGCAACAGATCCCGGAAAACATCACTCCAGCATCGTTAGCCCTCCGTGTAAGCCTAAAACTCTTTTTATAGATATTTGCGCCCACTCCAATTTTGTATATTTACCTCCCACGTATGAAGTCCTGTCGTACCATCAGATATCAGTTTGTTGCTCTCCTTTAAGCTCACAACCGCGTCAAATTCAGAAATGACGTAATGTTTGTAAAACAAATCGTCATCAGTCAATTTCATCATCAAGTTACAATATGATGAATAAATGTCATCATGAACTTCCGATGAAAACGATTCTAAAGTTTTGATTAGCGCTTTCAGAAATGCAGCTTGGTATGCGTAGCTTATCGGATGTTTTTGTATCAATGGATGTTGGATGGTTTTTTCTAGTAATTCTTTTTGACCATCCCATGTTAGTTCTTGCAGTACATTCTGAAAAAAATAAAAGAAAACCAAATTTTAAAGATCAATGAAGTCTACACGTTAAATAGACTCGACACAAATTCCAAAGACAAAAAAATGTGTCGTCAAACGGCTGGGTTATTTGCGAAATTACAAACTAATATATTTCTTTTTTGGATGCTAGAGCTGGGAAGTTTACTCGATGAGAAAAAAACTTATCTTTTGTAGGGAGTACACTGACATAGACAAAGTTGTGACGTCACACGGCCGGGTTGCTAGCGCGAAGGCTAAATATTTTTTTATTGACCCGTGTCGTATAGACCTGTGACGTTTGACATATGGAGCTTCGAGTTTTGTGCGAAATTTATTGTACTGTACCTCAAAACACATTTCTTTTACTTTTGCACAGCAAAAAAATTGCTTCGTTATATTTTCCATTTTGCCGAAACTCGAAATGTTTTTCAAAGCAACAAACTGCTCTCAGATTTACAGGTTATGTTTTAAAATTGACATCTGTCAAACGCGTTTTGACGTTCACATGGTTGTTCTTCTTCTTCTTCTTTGTGGCGGATTCCTGCCTAGAGCAGGACCGCCAGTATTAAGTTGACCGACCTTCATAAAAAAACGCAACTAAGCTACACATATAGTATAACTTTTTGCCTGCGTTATCCCCGAAGGGCTCGCATGTGGCGACCTACTTATTTTTACGGGTAAGAGGGCTGGCCTCACACCAACCACTTTCAGAAAGAATGAGCAATCTAATTTAAGCGAGCTATCGTACTGGTCAATAGCAAGTAATAAAACATGATTGCTCATGTTCACCTCGGAAATTGTGCTGCCCCATTAGTTGTTCATGTGTGGACATTTTTTATTGCTTGCAATTGACCTAGCTAAAACCAGATTCCCCACCTCATCCTGATGTTATTTTGAATCCATGCATTTTATCATAAAAGCCTTTTTATGGTGTATTTCCGATCATTTAAAAACTTCAATCCTTTAAGACTTATTGTAATCTAATATTATAAAGCCACAGAGTGATTGCGGAACAAGGAAAGGTTCAAAATATTGAGATCCAAAAATAAAAGACATACTTTGTTAACAAATATGAAATGATTTATTATTCTCAAAATTACAGTATTGTTGTATTTGTATTTTATTGAGTGACGGTCTAGTTGACGCAAGAGCCGATGTAAAACATTTATAATCCACACAATCAACATGAATTCCTCCAACAGCCATCGCCACCATAGCTGCTTCGGTACAAACATTCTTCAAATCAGCTCCAGAAAAGCATTCAGTCTCTCGAGCAATATCTTCAAGTACCACATCGTCAGCCAGAGGCATTTTTTCCGTTAGTAATTTGAGGATTTCCATTCTGGAATTGTAATCTGGCGGCGGAACATGTATGTGCTTATCAAAACGGCCCGGACGAAGAAGCGCTGAGTCAACCATGTCTGGACGATTTGTGGCTCCAATGACGATAACACCATCATCTTGGAATTCCTGGAACACAGTCAGTAAAATTATGATACAAGATTTTCTTTTTTTTTAAATATAAAAATAGATTTGTGAAGAGGAAAGCAATTCACCAAACTATTCTGCCTGGTTAGAAACAGGTATTAACATCATCAATTAATAATTCATTATTGTTTATTTTAATGAATTATTATTTAATCATTACCCTATAACATCTGTAGAGCCAGGGTCAAAGTAATGGTCAAATGACCCAGGCGGGGATCGGACCAACGTTATTCTATTCCAAATACGCTAGAAAGATCAGCCCACTTGGCCCTCTCGGCCATAACACCGACAACATGCAGGGTGACCAATCTCGAAAGACTTTATATCTGGGGGATATTTTGCAGGGATGAAGATATTATGGAATCATCGTTCCATCTAGCCAACGTAGTCAAGTACCCTGAGTATAAAACATTGCATAAATGCCATAAACAGGAAAAATATACGTAAGATACAAAAGCGCCTCTAGTGACAGTTTCCGTTTTCATACATTTATCTGTCAAAGTATGTAAACCAACAATTTAGACTCCGGGTAAACGCAAGGCAACAAAAAAAAGCAATTTCATGCAGTGAAACTTCCTACTGTAATTGCAGGTTGTGGTTGGAATCTATTTATTTTCACAGGTAAGAGAGGTTGAAGTGGGGGTTTCCCAGCTCCCGAGAGAGCTGGTTCACATTACTTGTGAAGGCTGAGTAAGCCTCGATGCTATTTTGATTTGGGTTTGAAATAAACACCGAAACGGAAAATCATTTCTGACGCCCCAGCTAGTCCCTGGCACGGAATGCAAGCATTCTATCAATTGAGCTATCAACCAGACTACAAGAACAGGAAAATATGTCAAATTGTGTTTAGGGAATATAATAATTAATTTACTTGTCTTGTGGAATCAGCTGACGCTGCCCTGTAACCAACACCGTCCATTTGAGTGAGCAGAGAAGCAATAATTCTCTCTTGAATGTCTAACCCCTTTTCCACAGTGTCACTTCGGGAACCAACAAGCGAATCTGAAAGCATGCAGATACTAAATAAATACTTGTGCAAAATTCTCTTTTAAAGTACTCTTTTTTGAAGAGAGTAATAATATTAGAACGTTATTCTATTCCAAATACGCTAGAAAGATCAGTCCACTTGGCCCCCTCGGCCATAACACCGACAGCATGAAGGGTGACCAATCTCGAAAGACTTTATATCTGGGGGATATTTTGCAGGGATGTAGGTATTATGGAATCATACTCTTTTTTGAAGAGAGTAGTAATATTAGAAAATTGGGGGATCAACCTCTTATAGAGATTCTAGCTACATGTGCCAGATGACTACAGTCGGCAAGATCTTTTTTAAGTACCTCTCTCGCGTACTGATGTCATGACGCAACATGCTTTAACTCCGTGTGCCTATAATCTAAGTTGCAAAGATGCATTGACATTTAGGGATCATATTTGATGCACATCCACAAGCAGACACTTGCAAGTTCGCACTAACCGAATCACTTACTGACCAAGAGGTTGTTGTTTTTTTGTGCCGTTGCTTTTACTTTAAAGGAGGGCCTTCCACCACTTAAACAAAATATGAAGCTTTGCATGAGCATCCATGTGCTGTGGGTCCTACTGACACATACATACAGGACAGATATGAGGAGGGTCTGAGTCCTCTTGCTTCTCTCAACCCAACTCTACCCCATCATACATAGGGCCATCGCAAACTAGACGGCTTATCGCCACGACTCGGCAACTCTTGACGCCAAGTGTGTGGAGCTTTGAACAAAATATATGTAAACTGTCAGCCGCAGCCTGCCGCCGCGACTAGTCGTCGAGCTGTCGCTGTCGCCTGTCGCCCAGTGTGCGCCTAGACTTATAGTCATAAACAATTCTTCAGCATTACAGGAGATGGATGGATATGATGAGAATAATGTGAATATTTCAATATACAACTCACCAATTTCATCGATGAACAGAATACAAGGTGAGTTTTGTCTCGCTCTTTGAAACAATTGTGCAATCAATCTTTCTGCGTCTCCAACGTAAGGTGAATACAAATCGGCAGAAGATATGGCAAGAAGAGAGAATGTGCCAAGACTCGCCACGGCACGAACCAAAGAGGTTTTGGCGCATCCTGGAGGACCATAGAGTAGAACTCCTGGAAATGAATACAAAAGAGAAGTAAATCAACAAATTTCAATGCGAAATGTAAGTAAATTAGTGATACACCTGTGAATGGTGAGATTCTATATCGTTAAGAACAAAATATATGACATGGAAAATAAGTTTATTTGTCAATGGGTCACAGATTGTTAAATTCCTTTACCCTTATGTCTCTATTGGCCTGGCCCCTCTTTATCACCAACCAACTATGCAACAATATCTACAAAATACCTCTGTTCATCTGTGTCTACATATTGTCCTAAAGTTCTGTTCATCCTCAACACATGTAATTGACACGAAACACAAAGAAAGTTTGTAGCAGATCAAACTGGAATTTGGTGAGTCCTTTCAATTAATCCTTGACTCCTATCCTGATTCCTCGATGGTCTGCGACTCTGGTAGATTTGCTGTTTGAGCAGCTCGCTCAAACACGCCGAAGAATTCAGAACCAGAATCTAATCTCTTCATTATTTGGTTGAACCAAACTTGGCTTCACCAAGGTTATTCCCTGTATGAATACCACAGTGAATCCCTGATATCCATTGAAAGAGAAAAAAAGTTAATTTATCCTCCACATAATAAGAAATATTGACTCCTGCATCTCATCATGTATGGAAGAATGAAGTGACGACAGGCTCTAGGTTGTAACTCAAGATTCCCCCTTTTTGTGGCGGTATCGAAAGTGCACATTACTACGATAATCAATGGAGTGGCACAAAAAATAGAAGAAGAAAGTTGATTTACCTCTTGGTCTTGGTATTCCCATCCTTTTGAACGCATCGCAGTGAATGATTGGCCATAGGATTGCCATTTCTAAAGACTTCTTGATGTTTTCTAATCCTGCCAACTTATTTGAAGATGTATGCTGAGAATTTACGACACCAAGTGTCCCTTTTATTGATGCGGGTGTCATTAGGAGAATCACATTTCTAAATTCAGTTCTCCAGTAATCCAGATCCTGTTTTGTGTTCTGTGCCTACAACACATATTTTATTGATTAGTGAATAAATCAAAGTACTTAAAAACTACAAAAACAAAGATGATGTGATAAGTATTACATTGTTATTTTTATGATGATTCCACATAAGTTTCTGGATGACCATTTTTAAATCTGCTCCAACAAATCCTGGAGTCATATTTGCTACGTCTGCACTTAAAGGCTTCTGGAATTCTTCTAGGATATGAAGATGCATATTTTTTATTAAATTCAGTAGTATAACTTCCCTTTCTTTCTCTGTAGGAGGACCAATGTACATCTAGAAATAACAAAAAACATAACATAAATCAACGGACTCCTTAGAGCATCCAAACTGAGAAAGTTCTTGGAATGACCACTGGTAGAACTTTGAAAATTGCATCTGCAAAGTTCACGTATGAAAAGAATGTGAAATGGAAGACATAGTGAGATGGAGCAGATCTAGGAGCCAATTTTGTGTCTCCGTAATGAGCCATGAAAGATTTAGCTAATGAGAAGCCAATTTGTCAATGTCTAGCTAGGAGACTTCCTAAAAGGTGGTAAGTAAGATTATTGCAAGATCCATGAGCTGATAAAAAGTTTTTTTTGTGAAACACAGATGGTTCAATGTCAATTAAGAAAAAGTTTAGAATGAGAAAACAAAATAATCATAAGAAGAATTGTCTAGGTAATATTGTTTCTTACTTCTGCTTCCAGCCGACCATGCCGTCTAGCTGACTGATCTATGGAATCAGGTTTGTTGGTGGTTGCAATCACAATAACTCCAGGCATTGTTTGAGCTTTATCAAGCAACTGAAGTATTTGCGTGACGGCTCTTTGGATGTGAGATCCGGTTCCTTGTCGTTGAGGACAAAGACTATCAATTTCCTCCAAGTTGATTATACATTTTCCTGCAAAATAAAATAAAGCTGTATTTTAGATTTTGTGCAAGATTTGTTAAAGTTAAATATTTTTGCACAGTCCTTTTGTGTCATTTTAAAAAACAAACTGATTTTATTCCAGCCAGCGGCTGACACTCGAGAGTTGCTTTCCGGAATCTGTTGCCGTGGTCAATCAAAGCTGGAGCTTCTGGAAATTTTGCCCATGTCTGCTATGGGCTTCTTGAGCCAGATGATGAAGTGATGTGACATAAAAGATTCATCAACATCACATCACATAACAGTTCTAAAAACATCACACTGAAGAAGCCTATTGCAGAAATGGGCCAAACGTTGGAAAGCTCCAGCTCTGACAGATCCCAGCAATAGATCCGAGAAGCAGCTCTCAGGCGTAAGCCTCATTTTCCTTATCCTCTATACTTATATATAAATGGGCACAATTGAAGAATGTTTAACCCCCCTACCTTCAGGTAATTTTCTGAGAAATAGGCAAAAAATATGAAGGAATGGAAACCACAATGGACGTAACCCTGACTTTTAAAGAGTATTTATAAAAAATATGAAACGTCAAACAAACAACCAAACGCTTAGCCTGCTCTTGAGGAACTAACTTGTCTAGACTTGTAATGACATGACTTTGGAACTCAGGCGGACGTCAGGCGGTTTGTAGTTTTCAAATATATTAATTTCTTTCAAGCGCGTACGCGATACGGGATGAAGCAGAATTTGCCTATCGCGTACATTCATATGCATAGGGCGGTTAAAATAAACTAGAAAAGACATAATGTAATCAAAATAAATACTGACCAGACGTCGAGGCATAGCTAAAAGCTTGTTCAAATAGTTGCCGTAGAGTGGACTCTGTTTCCCCTGGTTCACTCTTATGTATCTCATGCCCAAGGATATCCACAATGTAACATTTTGTTTTATGGGCAATTAGACGTACTAGAGAAGATTTCCCACATCCTGAAGGACCGACGAGGAGGACCTGAAATATTGTAAGGAATTAGCCATGGGAATATCGTGAGATAATCAAGGTTCTACTGTAGTTCAAATGTTTTTTGTCCGGTTGATAGCTCAGTTGATAGAGTGCTTGCATTTCATGATGAGAGCTTGGGTTCGAATCCCAGTGAGGATGTCAGAAATGATTTCCCATTTCAGTAATAATAATAATAATAAGTGTTTATTCCAGCTTAGTCATGTGGAGGGTGCAATACATGACCAGCCATAAAAAAATAATACATCAGTACAGAAAAAGTACATAGAAAAATACAAAAATGCAGAAATATATGGAAATATGTGAAGAAATATACAAAAAAAAAAAAAAAAAACAGTAAAAACAGTATTTATTCAGTGTTTATTTCAGACACAAAAATAAAATACCGGCAAGGTTTACACAGCTTTCACAAGAAATGAGTATCATCTCCCTCAGGAGCTGGTAAATCCCAACTTCAACTGAAGTGTTTGGCGTAAGGCCGACCCTCTTGCCTGTGAAAACAAATGGGTTCAATCGCTAAATGCAAGCCCTTCGGGGAGAACGCGGCAAGAATTTGGACTGTATGTGTAGCTTAGTTGCGTATAAATCTCAAAACCTCATACCTGCTTTGTCGGTGGAAAGCACACCTTACTTCCAATTTCTTTAAATTCTTCATTTAATTTTATCACATTAAAAAGTCGTTTTTCCATTTTCTCCAAAGCGTAAAGAGGGCTTAACTCTGCATGAAGTTGCTCAAAGTGATCCAACGTTATTTTGTGTACAATTTGGACTTTTGTTTGGGCACTTATTTTACCAGCTACAACATTTCCTGATTTCACTTCCGCAATATTCTTTATTACAATCTTGCTGAGGCCAAACCTCTGCTGTGGCGGCAAGTTTGACATATTTATTTGACAGTTATCGGTGATAGTGAACAGCGGCAACACATACTTCTTCAACACTCGAGTAAGCTCTTCGTCTTTTCCTTGCCACAGTTCAAAAAAACTAAACGATTCAAAGACAAGTTGAACATTTAATTCCTTCATTAAAACGGCATCTGGCAACACTTTTAAATTTGTAATTTTTTCACATTTGTTCCCTTTACTTTGCGATAGTTCAATATGAATAGTTTTGTCAATTTCAATGATGTCTTCGTGTAGTAAAGTTTTAGGATACATTTTACACAAATAGGATACGTTTTCCAGGCTTATTAACATTATTTTCCCAGGTTTCAGTGACATCTCTGTAAACAATTGCTTTGAAATGTAGCATTTTTGAATAGACGTCGTTTTCGGTCTAAGAAAACTTATACTTTGGTTCCAATTTATAGTTAAATTTTCTAAGATACTGACAATCGATTCCATGGCTTTGTTTGTCGTAATTTTAACACATTTCCAAACTATTGAGTTCTAAACTTTAATATATTTTAACACAAAACTTGTGAGCAACTGTCAGTGGGTGTTTTTTTTCTTCTTCTACCATGTGGTGCTTTGGACTGCCAGAGGTAAAAAATGCGGTAAAATATATACCTATGGAAAAAAATAGACGCAAAACCTATGTCAATAAATTTAAAGGAATTAGCCTGTTCAGATTTCAGATGAAGGTTAAATTCAATGCAAGAGAACAACGAAAAATAACATGTAGAGAAGCCTGTATTGTAGGTATTTTGAATTGTATGGGAGAGTATTTTTTTATGATGGTATTATTACGGTTTTGAAAGGGATCTGTGAAGTAAGCCTCCAAATTTGATTTTTCAATCCACGAAAGCTGTAGAAAATCACTGCAAAATAAAAATTACCCGTACATAATTATTTTTTGTCCTATTTTTGATTACATTTTGAAAAAAAAATGAAATAAAAAAAAAACGCTTCTAAGGGTGGCAGTTTACGCTGAAAATCATAACCGGAGATCGAGACGCAAGGAAGTCATTGACTTTTTGTTTATATTTCTCTCTTTCTTTGAAGTGGTCGCATCTAAAATGCTCTATTGTAAAATTAGCTAAACTTATCCAAAAACAATGCATTCAATACCTTTTCTTATATGTGATGCCTGGTAGTCATTGACGTTTTTTTATATTTATTTTTTCGATTTAGTTGAAATGGCCTGATTCAGAACGCTCCAAGGAAGAATCAGATTTTACCTACAGTTTGGGAATATTTTTTGTTTACAGTATTGTACCTATTGTTGATGGTCAATCCGGTCTATTCCATGCAACAAATTGACAGCTGCTGTCACGTGTACAACAATATTTTGGGTGAGTTTTATTTTCTTAATTAATTCATTTTAATACTCGATTGTATTGCTTTTTTTTTGGGTGCTATTATGCAAATTATATTCTTTTGTTTAATACACCAGATTTACGTATTGCCATTTTTGAGGCACTCCTAACCTATTGCCAAAAAAATGTTTTCATAGTGAACAAAAAAAATAGACTTTTTATTGCGCTATATTTTAATTCCACCATACATATTTGTTTTCATATCTTATTTGTTCACATAATCACAAGAGTATGAAGTTTATAAAAAAAATATTTTTTCAAATAACCAAGTGCGAGGAGACTGTATGACAATCTTCAATGTTGACTTTACAAAGTAAATCTTGGGTCTGTTGATTTATATATTTTTTCCATAACACAAACATAATATGTGCTTTTTGGTGTTCTGAAATATCTTTGATATAATACTCTTATCTGCTTACTTTAAAAAATATGGAGCTCAAACATCTGTTTTGATCAAGTTATTTTAGGTCCAGAAGGTGCTTTGGGGCCGTCCATATACTACGTCATTCGCATTAAGGGGGGGGGGTCTGGTCTGCGGATGATGGCAAATGATGTACGAGTACCAAAAGTGACGTCGTTCTTGTAAATACCAATTTCTACAAAATATTCAAAATATTATGTAAGTAATATAATATTATTAATTATTAAGCTCATCCATTATTACAGCAAGAGGGGGAGGGGGGGTCATTAGATAATGACTATAGGATGATTGTAGGGGGGGGGGTCAAAAATCGGCCAAAATCGATGACGTAATTTATGGACGGCCCCTTTGTTGTCCTCTATTAATATATCCTTCTACTCTTGGGGATATAAACCCTTTTAACTAGTTGCGTAGAATAATATGGAACAATACAGAAGTGTGTAGAAGGGTCTGGAATATGCGAGAGGCGTCTGTTTTGACGCTATATATTTGGCACTGCAATATGGTAATTGCAGTGGTGGGAAAAACGGTTTAAAATACCATGGTTGTGTAGAGTACATTTCAAGGATCACAACCATATATTTTCTAAGTAGTAAAAATAAAGATTTCATTCATAGTTTTCAAAAATAAAATGCCGAAAATTTGAATCCCGTCAAAACGCAGCGAGGCCGGCTAGCCACGCTGTGACGTCAAATTGACGTAGATGGATCCGACAGTCTTCGAGGGCCTAAATAAAAAAATGCTCTGTTTTACCGGAAATTGAAAATGCGTGAATTTTAAAGAGTTAAAGGTAATTTAAAAACTAAGCCAGATATTTTTTTTCTAATGTTGTCTATCACTTTATGAAATAAAAAAATATGTGAAATTACCCTCTTGTGTGGGAGACGAGAGTTAATTAAAACATTGAGCCGTGAAGTCGATAAGCAAGAGCTATAAATCAGTACATTGTAAACAGACATTGTGTAAAATAAATCTTGAAAAATAAATTGCAGTTTTATTAAAAGAACCCAACTAAAATCAAAACAATATAATATATTTGCTTGTCTGGTTGATAGCTTAGTTTGTAGAGTACTCGCATTCCATGCAAAGAGCTAGGGTTCTATCCCTTCCAAGGGTGCCAGAAATGATTTCCCAATTTACTATTTCAAACAAAAATTGGCATACTGATAAGGTTTACTTAGCCGTCACAAGAAATAAGAATCAGTCGGTTTGGAATTTGGGAATGTGTAATTCAAGTGAACTTTGTTTATTTTTATTTTTAAAAGTAGCGCTACTTGACCATCACATTACCCCTCGACTATAGAAATGATTTTTATCATTTATTATGGATAAATTGATTTTGAACATTGTAAATAAGAAGTGTCTGCCATCGGTTGGCATAAGGCCAGACCCCTTGCCTGTGAAAAATTAATAGGTTCCATACGGCACATGCGACGCCTTTGGGAACAATGCATAAAAAGTTGCATTGTAGGTGCAGCTTACCTTCTATAAGTGTTCCTTGACTTATAGTTTGGTATGAGGCTGACCATCCATACTGTAAAAAATGGTTTACTCTGACAATGTCACCTCTGTTTCAGGGAAGGTCGTCAAGAGTTGCATGGCTTATGTTTGTTTGATATTTCATGTTGGAAGTCCACATGCGGCATGTATAAGCGCCAACTTATTAGCGTCTGCATATGGGATTGCATTTTATCTGAATCTTGAATGTAATATATCTTTGCAACTTCGATTATGGATAGATTATAGATTTGGTATGTTGTGTTTTTGCAGTTGCCAAAGATTCTAGTTACGTATACCTGAGAGTCACACCATAGACTTCTCTTCAAATTGACATTTTGAAACTTTGTTTGCATTTTGATGACCAAAAATAACAGTGTTTTGTCATTATATTCCATGATTTGATTAGCTGAGATTGACTCGATGCCGACGATCAACTTCCAATGGTGTGTTTTGTCTTTTGCCTTTCTAGTATCCCATCTTATTCAGGGTTCTTCATTGCATTGTTTTTTTTTACTATAAATCATATCACAACTATTTTCTCATCAATTTAATAAAATAAATGTAAGGATGATATTTGGTGAGTATTTTTTTGTGTGTATCACACCTGAAGAGACCTGCAAGCATGGTCGTCATTCTAGAAAGCGCCAATGTCAAGCAAGACCCAGTTGCTGTAAGCCTGGATGGTCAGGTCTTTGGTGAAAGTGCTCAAATAACAATAAAAAAATCCTGGCAGAGCAGAAAAAAATCATTTACCTAATTTTCAAAATTTACTTTTCACTGGATTGAAAAAAATATTTGTCTTTACCAAAGACCGGTCACCAAAGGTCTTATTCACCCTCACAGCAACTGGGTCTAGCTTGAAAATTAGCGCTTTCTATGATCAAGCTTTCAGAAGGTTCTCTAGGTGATTCACAAGAAAAAAACAATGCCACCAAATAAATCATCCTTAGGTATATTTATTTATTGCACAATTTTTTTTTAACAAAATGTGTTAAAGAATGAATGACTCTTATATTTTAGAAATTAGCAAAGGTTATCAGGCAAACTGTTTTATCTTGAGGAACTTGAGCCATAGCTGGTCAGGTAGCTTTGGATGGTATTATGATAAGGGTCTATAATCTGTAATCTAAGTTTATTTTATTTATTTTATTTATTTATAATAAACGGCTGAAGCCTTTTACATTTTTAGATTAACAGAGGTAGTACAGAAGTTTGTTGCTTACAAATTGTATAAATATTATGATACATATTATGAATATAAAAAGATTAAAAATAAATGTATAAAAATAAGTGATCAGTAAGAAAAGAGAAATTAAACATAAATCAAGAAGAATTACATGATAAAACAGACTTTAATGAATTTCTATAAATTCCGATGGACATACCAAAAATATCTATATCATCATTGGTTAGATAATCATTACCGAGTCGATGAAGCCGATATATCATAGAATGCATTATAAATGTTTTTGTTGCAACGTCGCAGTGGAATATATTTCGACTTCTTGTTCGACTCGGTATGTGTAGATTAATGACATTCAATAATTCAGGACTGTCCACCAATGAATTAACAACTTTATACAAAAAAAATAAATCATGAAATATTCTGCGATTTTGTAAAGTTTCAAGATTCAAAAAATTTAACAAAAAACCTATAGTTCAAGTCATCAAAACGAATATTTAATTTAAAATTTACAAATCTTAAAAATCTTTTTTGGATACGCTCTATAGCATCACAATGAAGTTTGTACCCGGGAGACCAAATGTATGAGTTGTATTCAAGTTGGCTGCGTACAAGGGAAATATAAAGCTGTTTGATGGCTAATATGTTCGAGAAATCTTTCACAGTGCGACACACAAAACCCAGGGTCTTAGTGGCCCTATTTGTTATAAATGCAATATGTTGTCGGAACGATAAATGGCAGTCAAAGATTATGCCTAGATCTCGAATTAGTTCAACCGATTCAAGGGAACTATTGTTTAGGCAATAATTATATATTATTTTATCTTTATTTCTACCAAATCTTATAACTTGGCATTTATTGTCATTCATAAACAGTCTATTGTGTGCACACCACATGGACATTCGATTTAAATTATTCTGAACCAACAGACAGTCAGAAACGTCATTTATAGCTTTGTATAGTTTGATGTTTGATTCCTTGACTTATAGGTTGTTATGCGGCTGACCACCCATAATATAAAAATTGGTTCACTTTGCCAATGTCACCCCTGTTTCAGGGAAGGACGGCAAGAGTTGCAAGGCTTATGTTCATTTGAGATTGGGTTTTTATATTGTAGGTCCACATGCGGCATGTGTTAGCGCGAAATTATACATATCTGCTTGTGGGAATGCATTTAGTATAAATCTTAAATGATATATATCTTTGCAGCTTAGATTAGATTAGATTAGATTAGATGTCATCTGCAAAAAGTAAGAATTCAATGTCAAACAGCACATCTGTGATATCATTAATAAAGATAAGGAACAAAATTGGGCCAAAATGACTTCCTTGCGGAAGACCACTTTTAGCAGGGAAGGGCTTTGATAGGGTTTCCCCCACCTTTACTCTCAAAGAACGCTCGACAAGATAACTCGACAGCCACTGCAAAAGTTGATTTTTTATACCAAACCTTGACAATTTTTGTATTAAAATTGAGTGGCATACCTTGTCAAACGCCTTTGAAAAGTCGGTGTAAACACTGTCCACCTGGTACCCGGCTGCAAGATTATTGGCTAGATAGTTTTGGTAAATTGCCAAATTTGTCCCTGTGGATCTTCCTGGTAAAAAACCATGTTGCTTAGTAGAAATACATTTAGAAATTTCCGGAAAAATCTGGTCCAAAACTAATGATTCGAATAATTTGGCTAAAATTGATTGAATACAAATAGGTCTATAATTTTCAATATTGGACTTATCATCTTTTTTGTGAATGGGTCTAATGTGACCGTTTTTCCAGACATTAGGATAGTGACCTTGGCTGAGCGATTTGTTGAAAATTGTCGTCAAAGGAGAAGCTAGGGCAGAGGCACAATTGATAAGAAATAAGGGAGGGATTTTATCGGGACCAGCGCCTTTTCTTACATCTAAATTGGATATCTTGTTTAGCACAGTGTTGTAAGATAAACTACATTCAGTCAAATTTAATGGTGTTGAGTCTTCTTTTAATGGTGTATCGTTTATCAAGTTCGAGTCCTCAACATACACTTCACTAAAGAATCTAGCAAACAAGTTAGCAATGTCATTGTGATTATCAGCCATCATCTTGTTCAGAAACATTTTATTTGGACATTCTTGATTGTCATTGCTCAGTTTTCTTTTAAACCTCCAGAGCGATTTAGTGTCGACGGTTGTATCTTGTATATTTTGTATAAAGTTAAGGTAACATTTTTTTGATTGCACCTTACAATCATTTCTTAGGGCAGAAAACTTCAAATAATCATCAGTTTCCCCTGTAATTTTGAATCTTCTGTGTGCTATTTTTTTCTCAGATATAGTCTTTATCAAATCAGCAGTGAACCACGATGGGTACGTTGTTGTTTTGTATTCATTATAAGGAATGTATAGATTTATAGTTTCATTTACAATTTCATAAAAGCGGGTAACCATTAATTCAACATTATTATTTTGCAGGAAATCCCAGTTTTGATTAAACAAATATGAGTTGGCGTTGGTATAATCTCCATTTTTAAAATTGTGGGAAAAAACGGATCTGTTTTTCTTGTAATTCAGTGATGAAAGTATTTCTATATCTAGAGGAGGATGATATTTGTCAACATTTAAGAAGGCATCTGATGATCTTTCAACTATGATCTTTTTTCGGTCAGAAAATACAAGGTCCAAAAGTTTATCATTGCTATTAAAGACAAAGTTGTGTTGTTTTAAATTCATAAAATTTACGGTTTCCAATAATTCATTAGCACCATTGTTATTTTCAAGAATTGCAGATGGTTTGTCTTCATCCATAGACCATTCAATATTTGGAAGGTTGAAATCTCCGAATAAGACAAAAGTAGCGCGAGGATATTTTTTTTGAAGAGCCTCAAGCTCGCTGCAGACATTTTTATATATGTCTATGCTTGAGGAGGGTGGAATGTATACACATCCTATTATTAATGTTTCGGTTGTGGATTGTAATTTGATGTATATGTGTTCTATATTTTTCTGGTTTACCTTAATGTAGGTTACAGGTATATTGTTTTTTACAGCTATAAGGACTCCTCCTCCCCTCTTTTTTGAACTTGTGAATTTGTCTCTATCCTTCCTGAAAACATTGTATTGATCCAGTCCTAGTTCAGAGTCTTCAAAGATATATTAACAAAGATTATTAAGTTGCAAAGATATATTAACTTCAAAACTTAACTCAAATAAAATTCAAACCTCAAATGAACCCTACAACTTTTGCCGACCTTCCCTGACACAGGGGTGACATTGGCAAAGTGAACCATTTTTTACAGTATGGGTGGTCAGCCTTATACCAATTAATGAATGTTAGGGGTGCTGTTAAAAAATGTCCGAAAGAAAAAAATGCCTTGTTAATATCTTAAAAAATTCTCCAATGTGTTGTCCAAGGACTGTATTGCTGTAAAGCTTATACTCTAATCTAATCTAATCTAAGTTGCAAAGATATGTTACATTGGAGATTCACATTACATGCATTCTCACAACCAGACACGTACAAGTTCGCGCTTGCACATGCCTCATGTGAACCTACAACACAAAAACCAAATCTCAAATGGACATACACCCTGCAACTCTTGCCGTCCCTCCCTGAAACAGGGGTGACATTGGCAAAGTGAAATAATCAATCACTCAATATTTATTTATAGTAATTGTATGAAAATTAAATTAGAAGAAAGTATATAAAAGTTATATTTTTTCTTATACTTATCCTTATTTGTTTTTAATGACTGTCATTTTATTTTGATGTGTTCAAGCCCTCATTACAGTGACGTAAGAAGTTATTTAAAAATCAATCATTCATTGTCCACCAATACGACAAGTTGATTTGTTTAGGTTTTCGGTGAAAGGTCGTTACCCTGCATTTTCAAGTCATGAATGTACGTCTGCTGTGGAAAACATTCTATTTGTGTTGCATAGATACAGGGCAAGAACTTTCCGTGTACCTGGAATAATAATATTTGTAACGTTAGTTGTCAGTACTGGTTATTTACAGTAGCCTCTATATCATGTGTTGGTGAAGTTTCCGGATCCGCTGCGAGCGCTTTTCGCAGTTTGAACTTTCCCCGCTAGAGGCAGGAGGGGGTGTATTTATGAGCGCTCACTTTCATGCTCATACACGGGGCTAACAAAGCCACCCTACATTTGTGTGGGTGTGTGTGGGTGTGTGTGGGGGAGGGTGCAGGGAAGGGTGGCGCGAGGCCACGCCTTCGATCGATAGCCAGGCGAACAACAATAATAATTTTACATCGTAGCTACTGAGCTTGACTAAGGCAGATATCTCCGCGGACATCACTTCTCGCGCTCGCCTATTGTGCCGACAGAAGCCGAGCGACGAGCACTCGTTTTCCACGACAGCGAGTCGCCTGCGATTTTTCACACACTTGGTGCTAATAACATTGTTTACCATTGATTAACTTGTCATTCGTCCTCTCGTACGTGATGTGATTGCGCAATCGTGCCAGCTTGACAACATTAAACTTTTCTGTGAAGAATGTGACCTTTGTGACACGAAAACATAGGAATTGCAAGATTGCCTCGCAGCTCTCTCGATAAATGATTTGTGAGCGGCAGGCGTGGTGGGCAGTGAGCCTGGGGAGCCGCAGCCGATGTGACCATGCTGGATGGCTCAGGCAGGGAGGAGGCTGCCGGCTCCTTCTGCTCGTTCCAAGATAGTCTCCTGGCCCCGGAGCACCGCAAGTGGCGGCGCGTGCACGGCCTGCAGCTGCCGCTGCACCCGCAGCAGCTCGCGGGCTGGCTCGCCATCAGCGCCTTCGCCGCCGCCTGCTTCGCCTTCCTCGTGCCGCAGCTCGGCCAGACCCTGCAGACTCCAGTCTTCTTCGTCTTCGTGGCTCTTTTCGTCGTGCACGTCATCTCGCACGCCGTCGCCTTGCTGTCAGATCCTGCGGAGGATGAGCTCAGGAAGATCAAGTCGCACCGCGTGGTCCCCGAGTTTGACCGCAGCAAGCACGCGCACGTGATAGAGAATGGGCGCTGCCACCTGTGCAACATCCGCACCAGCAGCCCGCGCACCAAGCACTGCAGCGTCTGCAACAAGTGCGTGCACCGCTTCGACCATCACTGCAAGTGGCTCAACCACTGCATCGGCGGCAGGAACTATGTAGCCTTCTTCATGTGCGTGGTCAGCGCCGTCACCACGGCCCTGGCGATCGCGGCCGTGGCCCTGGCCGAGCTGGTGCTGTACTACGTGGAGCCGCGCTGGCTCTCTCCCTGGGAGGCGCTCTACCGGCTCAACGAGACCGTCACCAACTCCACGCAGCCGGAGAGCGACTTCACCAAGGCGCTCGCCATGCAGGACACCGTGTTCCTGCTCATCATCGGCATCCTCGGCCTGCTGGCTGCGGTCACCGCGGGCCTGCTGCTTCATTTGTGTTTCTTTCACGTGTACATTTCATTTTTGGGTCTGACGACTTACGAGTATATTAGGAATTATCGCCAACAGACAATGTCCACCGCGCCTCCGCCCTCAGAGGAAGCGGTCCACGACTCCAACAAGAACAAAGTGTATATATGTTCCAATATTCGAGCTGGTAACCGTGATAGTGAGCTTCGACACCGTCCTTCGAGTTTATACTGTTGTAATTCATCGAGTGAATATTATGAACACACGCATAACACGTACTACTTCTGTTCCGTCCTCGACGAATCGAGTTCCGTAACGAACGACGTTTTTGCCACAAAGACATTCCAGTGCTGTGCTGAAACCCGGCACTTCCGTCCCGACCTGGAGCAGTCCAACCCAGACATAGAGCACGTGAAGACTGTGTCGCAAGGCTGCACAGTGTGCACCATCAAATCCCGTAAACAAGTGACTGAAAGTGGTGCTAAATCCTGCGTTATGAAGACTATAAACAAACACCATAGATGGAAGAGAAAGTGGAACTGCTGCTCCACAGTGCCGGAGAGCCCCAGCACGCCGGAGAACGGAGGCTCCATAGGAATGGTGGAGAACGGCTTCCAGATGAACGGCCACAGCTCCAATGATGGCATCACCACCATTTCCAGCACCATTGAGTTAGAGAACAATCTTGGAAATGGAAGCATGTCCAAAGACGGCATCAAACCTGAGCCTACACGCTCGTTTTCTCGTCCTTGGTCCATGGTGCACTTCCGTAGGATGTACAGGGCTCTGCATCGAATGGGAGTCAGGAAGCACCGTGACCGCCCAGCGAAAGCGTTTCCGTCCCGAAGCAACCAAGTGGCGCCTACTTCTCCAGTAGCCGTGAAGCAATGTGATGTGATCACTGATGATATGTTTACTGATGCCGCCGTCACGACGAAGCTGCCGTCCTTGCCGCCTCCTGCCAGGAGGAAGATCAGGAGTGTGGCGGAGCTTCAGGAGTTGGCGGACACTCTGGCTTCTGTTCAAGCTGGAGGAGGCGGGGGGGCGAGGCGCGTCCCAGCCGCCTACAGAAGAAGTCGCCGCAAGAACCTGCACAGCCGCCCACGGTCTCCCACTCTGTCTCCCATCCACGAGTCTGGTCTCTCCAACCCCGCCTCCCCTCAGCCCTGCCGCGCCGCCCTAGCGCTCTGCCCCTCCAGGCCTGACCTTCCTCACTAATCCTCATTGTAATCTAAGTTGCAAAGATATACTATCATCTGAGGTTCTTTGTCCTTCCATACATCGAGAGAATGTTAGCCTCACGTCCCCTCGGGAGGGCCTTCTGCCACTTGCATCTATATCATGTTTTGCATGCGAGTCCTGTGACACATCCCAGGATGGGATGGATATACAGGGCGTGGGTCAGAGGAGGGAGAGCTTGTCCTTCCATACATGCAAACACTTAAAGAAATAAAATTTGGTAGGAAAATATTTGGAAAGACATGAGGGGTTGACTCACACAAAAATTTAGTAAATGTTCCTTTTGGACTATCATGGCGTTCTTTTTATTTTTACAATTTTTAAATATTGGAGACTCCAGTATTTACTTTTCTGAACGACATTCTCTAATTACTTGAATAGAATTTTATTGGAAGATTCCAGGATTCCATTTATAGCTGCAAATGAAATTCCACCTGGTCGTCGCCTCCCTGGAAGACCGCCAAAGAGGTGGAAAGATAGCTGGACTTTAACCTCACAAGAGTAGCTTTCACTGTCTGTTAAAACATATCTATATCTGAATTAAGAAGAATAATTTTGTCGAAAAAGTTACTTGAAAGTGTTTTTTTTTTCGATTTGCAGATACGTGCATTTTTTACACAAGAAAATGTGAACCTCAGATGATTACTGACTTTGCAACTTTTTCCATGAAGCTGGGCGGTATTTGCAAATACAATTTTTACACTATGGTTTGTCAGCCTCATACCAATGTTACCTTTGGTCAATTCAAAACAATTATTAAATACTAAAAATATATTCATCCAACTGAAAGGTCTTACTAAATTTATGAAAAGATAATTATAGAAGTTATTATGAAAAAATATAAATAAATAGTTTGTAGGTGTTATTCATGGTTATTGATCCGCTAGCATTAAATAAATAAATAAAATGACTTTTCTTCTATTTATAAAAAAAATAACTTATTAATTTTTGTATAAATTACCTAATAGACTTTGTTCGATTTTTTAATGTTTTACCTTTTTATCAATAATAAAAAAAACACTACATACTTCAAAGAATACATCTTCTCTAAATGGAATTTTTTATCGAGTTTTAAAAAGATCTTTTTCCTGCCGTGTGTACCTATTTTATCTATACTTAAAAACAATTCCTAATAATATATTAAAATAAGTCTTTTTTTCATTTCCAATTCTATAAATTATAAAAATTTTGAATGCCAAAAATAGTTGTACAGTAAAAAATGAATTTATTTAGAAAAAAATATTTCTTATGGGGAACGTCTGGAAGGTTAAAAACAAAACGAAGAAAAGTTGAATTATTATTATACAAAAAAAAAACTAATTATTATATAAATAATTTAATAAGTAGAAATAATATTCCATACAAGATAAATTTACGCTTTTATTAATTTACATATATTGCTAATTAAAAAAGGAAAATATAGTTTTTTAAAATAATCATCAAACTGTGTATTATTTTTCCTTACAATATATTTTTTTCAGGAATTTTTTAACCAAGAACGTAGAGTCACCATATTTCACATTTCCAAGGGCATCTCACATTTTTTAATCTCTATGATTTATTACGTTATTTATATAAAATTATTACCGTGGTATAATTTTTACTTAGAATTTTTATTACAAAAAGAAAATGGCGTTTCTTAGATCAAACACTAACAGGGCTATTCTTAGACATTTTAGTCGTCGGTTGAGCCCACGCTTTGACAAACTAATGGTGCCTGCGCTGGAAGTTTCATCAGCACGGTCATTCTTACCTACCAAATTTTGTAATATTTGTATGAAAACAAATCAGTTGTTCACTTGCAGTCATCTTGGATTGACAGGTCATTAGTTTGTCAAAGCGTGGACTCAACCGACGACTAAAATATCTAAGAATAGCCTCGTAACAATTTTCTTTTTTATTTTTAACCTGAAAATATGTAGGTATGTATATTTCAAACCATGAGCAAATAACTTGAAAGAATGACTCGCAAGACTCTGAATGATAGGGTCCGTAATGACAGGGTTGTGAATGATTGTGGTGTAAACGAGAATAATAGAGTGAAAGTACAAAATAATACAAATAGATGGTTCTAGCATCTAGAAAAATAATAACGATGAACGACGGAACAAAAAGGGTTTATAAAGGATATGTCAAAGGTAAGCGTAGGAAGGAAGACCGAGGAAATAATGAATTGATCAAAGAAGTGAGATTGCAAATGACTGGAATCTGCAGTGGTATTAAGAGAAGAGTACTTGTATATGTTCTCATTTCTTGTGAAGGCTGAGTAAACACGTACAAGTTCGCGCTTGCACATGGCATGAAGAGAGGGATGAATGTCGAGGAGATGAAAAAAGTGTGCTAGGACAGAACAAAGTGAAGACGCATTTGAGGAGGTACTGGCCACCGCTAGTGGAATGGCGGTTGGATACAGTAACGGAAACATAATTATATTTCCTTATATTCAAACCGTCATGGGTAATTATTTCTTATAAAACGTAATGAGAAACCACATCCAAGGCAAGGGGTTTTCTATTTATAGACTTATTTTAAAGTATTGAATGTTATTTTATTTTCAAATCCATTTATTGGACTTGAAATAAAATAACTGTAACTCATATTAAATGCATACTATGCCCACAAGCACACACGTGTAAGTTCGCGCTTACTCACGGTACAAATAAATGTCAAATCAACCTAAACCCTGAAACTTTTTGCGCCCTTTCCTGAAACATGGGTGGCAAAGTGAACCATTTTTTACCGTGTGCGTAGTCAGCCTCATACTAACCTACAAGTCAAGGAACAACGCATGCTAAATTAAATCATAAAACTGATGTACATCAATATTTTGACAACATTAAACAACAACATCAATTATTAATCTAATCTAAGTTGCAAAGATATGTTACATTGGAGATTCACATTACATGCATTCTCACAACCAGACACGTACAAGTTCGCGCTTGCACATGCCTCATGTGAACCTACAACATAAAAACCAAATCTCAAATGGACATACACGCTGCAACTCTTGCCGTCCTTCCCTGAAACAGGGGTGACATTGGCAAAGTGAACCATTTTTACAGCATGGGTGGTCAGCCGCATACCAACATATAAGTCAAGGAATTAAAGAATTGATGATATTAATATCGGTTTCTGGCCAGGCAGAATAGGTTGGGGAATTGCATTCCTCTTCACAAATATTCAAAAGATTATGCAGTTTATGGATATATTTGCCTGTATGGAATGCTCGCCTCTATTCTGTTCCATTTCAAGGATGTCGGTGTTTTCATTCTCTCCATTTTGGTATACAATTCTAACCTCATACATACTTATCTTGAATAACAATTGATATAAACAACAATGAAAATTATTAATATTTATGAATTCATGCCAGTAACAGACCAAATAAAACTGGTATATAATTTAAAGAGATTTTAAGCAGGTACTAGTAGATTGAAAGTATACCGATTGCATACAAATAATTCATGATATGCTTTCAAATGTACATAATAAATTATTTATAGGTAGTCAATGTTGTACTAAATATTTGAATATCTTATTTTATTTTTTAAGGTGGATCCATATAGCTTAGATTTATGGAAAATGCAATTGGCAATAGAAAAAAATGCATATTGCCGTCAATCATATTATTATTTTTTTTTTAATTTGAAGTACCTATGCTCTGCTGAGTTGAAAATTAATGTTTGTTTATTTGCGGAGTTACGGTCGTTTGGCATGATTAAAAATTATAATTTATTTTAATGTTAATCACACTTTTCGGATGTTAGACGAATTTTAATGGCAGAACTGACATAATTCTTGACGTTTCTTGGCGACGTACTCAACGTCTCCAGGAGACACTCTCTCTACACGACGACTAGAGGGTGACAAGAAGGGCACGTAGAGAAGGTGCCTCCTCGAGAGGTTGTCTACGCCGCTAACGAAACGTCGAGAATTATATCAGTTCTCTCATAATGATTTGTATAATATCCAAAAATTGTGATTACCATTGAAATTAATTATAATTTACTAGAATTATATTGAATTTTTATTTTTTATTACAAATGCTCTTTGCTTGGTTGAAAAAGTCATATTATGCCTTGGTATTCACAGCCTCATAGTTTATAGCTTCATGGTCACCAAAGGTCCGTCCAGTCTTACAGTAGAGTCTTGCTTGAGAATCGGCGTTTCAAATAGCGATGAACAAAACTCACAGACGGCTCTTGAGGTGTGATTCAATTAATAACAGCGTTCACAAAATAGATCATCCATAATATTAAGAAAAATACACTGTTAGAAAAATTACGCAAAATCAGATGGCCCAGATTTTTTTTTTTGCTCCCGAATCTTTCGTAATCCGTGATTTTCCTTTTATGTAAGATTTCTCCACTTTTCTTCGCTCAAGCCAAACAATCACTTTCATAACGTTATTTATTAGTTCCAGTTTTTGGCAAAAATTCAAAAAAACATCCCTAACGACTCGTCTGCAAACAGGGTTAGCAATTTGACTATTCAAAATAATAATTTAGACAAAAAACTTTCTTTGGCACAGTTCGCGAATTTCGTAATACGTTTTTAAATATATTTCCATGAGAATATATTTTATGCCACTTTTCATTATACTTTGTTTTACTTTAAGGACTTTGTCTTGATCTCTTTCTTCCATATTCATGAAAAGGTTTTTTAAAGGTTTAACCCGGTCTAAAGCAAATTTTGAAGTTCTAAAATCCTAGGATTGGTTTCTAACATTGTTCAAACATCTTTTACTCCATTCTTCTCTATCTAAGGCAATCCTTTTGAGCTCTTTGTAGGAGGAACAACACATAATGGTCGTCCTCAGGCGTTTTCCCTCTAAATCAAAAGTATTGTACACCACTGCATGTAATGAACCATTGTACACTCGTACTGATTTTAAGAGTTAGAAGGAAACGCTAAACAGGGAACAGTGTATGACACTTTCGGTGGGAATAGAACCCTAGCTCTTTGACTTTGAATTCAAAAGTCAACCAGCTGGACTAACGCTATTAAGCTACGCATTTAGTGTTACTTCTTGCGATCTTGATGTGGCGAGTTAAATCTATTTATTTTTTGTAAGTAAGGGGGCCGGCCGTACGACAACCACTTCAGTTGAAGTGGTAAGTGGTGGTTTCCCATTCTATCACTTATTTCTTGTGAAGGCTGTGTAAACCCTGCCGTTATTTTATTTTGAATTTGAGATAAAAATCGAAACGGGAAATCATTTCTGATGCCACTCGGTGGGTCTCGAACCTGAGCTCTCGGCATGGAATGCAAGCACTCTACCAACTAAGCTATCGACCGGATAAAATAAAATATTAATAGGTAAATGGAAATATCGGATACAAAATGACAAGGGGTAAAAGTAGCGCATTGCGATTTCCTATCAATTTTTCTAGTCTGTTGACCCGGAGCGTTTACAAACACCCCCTTTCCCTATAACCTAAGCATAAAACATTACTCAACCACAGCGTTTACCAAAAAATACATGTAAACTAAAGCTGCGCCTCTATTGAACGTATATGTTTAAAGTAAAATGTCATGGTAATGTTTGATACTTTGACTTATAATATCTGTGGAGTAGAAATTATTTTAACGAAAATAGACATATCTATCTCAACTTACTTACGAAAATGGGCATTAGTTAGAAAGAGAACAAATAACTTCATAGTTGCATTTCCATATGTACAAAAAACTCGGCAAAACGAAAAAAAATCTTGAATGTTGGTACCATTGCAAATAATGGCTGCCTATAAGACCGGAAATAGCTAGAGGTGACAGATAACACGCGTTATAAATATATGTATTGTGATCGCCAAATTGTTGTCAATATTTCATATTTTCAAGGTGTATATTCATATTTTAATTTTATTACTCATTAAAACTATTGTGATATTTAATGCGTCATATTTGTAATTGTTGCCGCCGTACATTGGGGCCACCACTGCAACGTTTGACAGGAGAGGAACGCATGTGGGAACAAGTATGTATCAATTCAGTATGTTAGTTTCCGCTCCCCTATGTTATTACTCAATGGTTTGATATTAGGAGTGCTGTTTTACATAACGAAATTGTGTTTTCCACGGAGGGTCGATCAACCCTTGCAGGAAAATCCTATCTGGTAGAGGATCCTATGCACGAAGGGCAATTATTTGTGCTGTATCGAATGGTATTGCAGTGCGCCTGGGGACATTTTGTTTAATCGTTATTATTTTTATCCGAATATAATCAGACGTTAACCCCCTCCCCCTGTAACTGTAACTGTAACTCTGTCGCCATTGCGCTAAGGGCTGTCAGAAGCGCTATTATGCTAAATTCCTCACGACCTTAAGGCGACGGGCTGGCGATTCGTGTCTAAAAAATAGGTGCATTTGTGTGTGATTTTATAACTATGGAGTTTAGACGCTATATATTTAGACCGCAATTGTGTGAGAGCCTAGAGTCGATTAAAACATTGAGCCGTGAAGTCGAAATCAAGAGCTAGAAATCAGTACATTGTAAACCGACATTCTGTAAAATAAATCTTGAAAAATCAATTGCTCTTTAATTAAAAGAGCCCAACTAAAATCATAACAAAATAACAAGTAATTACGTACTTTAAATATGTTTACATATTTTCCGAATGCTATTTTTCAGTTCACGAAGCCTGTTCTATAATTTTGTTTAATTTTAACTGAAAACATAGTTTCGTGTTAAATATCTAATGTAAACTTAAGTCAGCTAGCTACACACCAACATGGGACGCAATTTCATTAGTAAAATAGCCTTTAATTCATTGTCCTCATGGTTTCAGGTCACGTAACAGAATGGACAAAGGTAGTTCTGAGTTCCCGCGTTTTTCTTGTGTAGGTACGCAGCATTTTGACCTATCGGAATTTGGAATAATGGGCCAAATTTAATGGAAAGGGCATACGTTATTCCCCATTTAATATTTCCTTTGTTGTATTTTCTGTGAAAGAGACTCGGGGAACATGCCCAAGAAGCTTTTTTGAACGCTAATGTCAAGATTACTTTTTAAATTATTAATGAAATTCGCACTTACTGCTTTTCACCTTATGAATCTTTTTTTTAATGTTAATTTTTTAATGGATTTCTTGTGCATTTTGGTCATTTTTTTAAATTTATGTCTACTAAGTTGGTTAAAAAATTAGTTCTCTTTGCCAATATCACCCCTTTTTCAGGGAAGGGCGGAAAAAAATATAGGAATTATGTCCGTTTGAGATTTGGGATATTATTTTGTTTGTACACATGCAGCGTGTGTAAGCGCGAACATACACGTGTCTGCTTGTGGTCATGCATTCTACATTTATCATAAATCTTGATATCGTCCGGTCGATAGCTCAGGTGGTAGAGTGCTTGCATTCCATGCCGAAAGCTCGGGTTCGAATCCCACCGAGGGTGTCAGAAATGATTTCCCGTTTCGGTGTTCATTTCAAACCCCAAAATAAAATACCGGCAAGGTTTACTCAGCCTTCACAAGAAATGAGTACCAGCACTCTCGGGAGCTGGGAAACCTCCACTTCAACTGAAGTGGTTGGCGTAAGGCCGGCCACCTTACCTGTAAAAATAAATAGTTTTAACTCGCCACATGCGACCCCTTCGGGGATAACGCGGCAAGAAGTTACACTATATGTGTAGCTTAGTTGCGTTTTTTTTTTTTTGCGTATATTTGCATCTTAGATAAAAATAGATTACACCTTTTATTTTTTCACAAACGTTCTTAAAACCTTTTTTTACCTGTGTATACTTATGAAGAGTAAAGTTTCAATAGAATTATAGTTTTCTGCTATTTTTTCTTTCACGAAATATATTTTTCACTTTCGTTTTCAAGAGAAAACATTACCTACTGTAAAAATGCTTCATTCATTTATTTTTTAAATCGTAAATAAGGATTAACAAATACAAATCGTTTTTTTTATTCTAAAAGTGTAAATCAATACCAGGCTTTCCGAGCAGAGAAAAGCGAGCCTATTGAATCATTTTTTTATTTATAAACCATTCTTTATTTTTCATCAGAATAACAATGCTTTCGAATCCGTAAAAGCATCACGTTCTCACTAATCTATTTTTACATTTATTTTATTGATGGCATCCCCAATTTAGCCTTGCTATTTCTAGTTAATCTCAAAATAGCTTCGTCAACCCTTTAATGTTCTGGCGAGATTTCACATTTTTTTTGATACCTGAAAAAGTGGGTATTTCTTTGTTTATTTACGTGGTATAATGAATTCTTTAACGAAATTCTCAAGGCAATGTGACAAACTCAGTAAACACAAAAAAACTTACTTGTAAAAACAAGTAAAAACGGGTTTTATAGGGATTCAAAGACACAATATCATATAGTGAATTTACCGGTCTGCCCAGGCCTATAAGAGTACTATTTGTGGAAAGAAAACCTTAATCCATCCGAAAAATTGAAAATTCGGTATGAAAACAGTATACAATATTTAAGTCACATAATGACCAGACATCACTTGGTTGTTTTACATGATGCTTTGAAGGGTTTTTTTTGGATGGCATGATTTGACTGTCTTTTTTCGTATAAATAACCTGAAAACAAAATAAACGTGATATTTTTTTACAGTCTTTAACAATGACTGGAATAAGATTACCATAAACTTTCTTCTCACCTGACAAATGTTGGATAGGGCTACCTCTTCTTTTGGAGAAGTAAATAATCTTCAAAGGCAGAATAAACTTCTTGGTCAACGGCATAGGATGCGGCAAAAAACGGGAAACTACCACATTAAAAGCCGAAGTGGAATTCCACGAACCAGCAAAATTAACCTATCTTGATACGTGCTGTCCCTCTTACAAGGAGCTCAAAAGGATTACATTGAAAAAGCTAGATCAAAATTTCTGCAAACCAATCCTAGGATTGAAACTAAAGATGAATAATAGACGATTCTATTCTAAAAATAAAACAACAAAAACAAGTAAATGATCTATACTGGCAACCCTCCAAAAATCACCCATTGACCAACTCGCAACTCGTAATTGCAACTCGCATGGGTTAAAAAAAACTCCCGTGAACTGTTCCTGTTTATAATTTTTAACGCCTTTAAACATGTGATCGATTTTATTGAAGGGGGATTTAGATGTACGACATACAATTTTCAAAACTTTTCAGTTTTATTTTCTCTGGGAATATTATCAATGTTATTATTTACTGGCAAAATGATACTTTCAGATAAAGAAAAGCACACTCGCAACCAAACAAAAGTCACTCGCAATTTGCGAGCTAGCGAGTAGAATTTTGGAGGGTTGTATACTGGTTTCATGAGCCTATACAAAATTTGTGAAGGTCTGGATCTACTTACTCGTAGTTGGTACGTTTATGATTGAAAAACGCCTGAAAACCGTAGAGTCAAATTTATTCGACGTGTGTTTTGGATCGGGTGATTCATATATATTTTATTTTAGTCCTTTTCCCGCCAAACTCGTTGTGTTTTTTTGTTGTTGCCGCAAATGGAAATGGCGAGAGATTGAGCTATTTATGTTGCGATAATATGGATCGATAGCCACTTTGTTTTTTATATTTCTGCCACGTAAGTTTGGAGGCGTTACAGGGGTCGGAGGTTGATTGTTTTATAGTTGACTGAAATTACGATGTTTCCAGCCAGTGTAATAACTGTTGGGTTATAAAAAAGTAAGGGCCAATCTAACACTGTAAAATGAAATTATATACGTATGTATGTTCCCTGTGGGCTCCTAAACCGATCAACCGATTTTAATATTTTTTTCAGAAAACATGTAAAATATTTTCGGAATGGTTCCTGTGAAGTTTGATGTCGATTGTTTCACAAACATTTTTTTTTATAAAAAATGTATGGACAAGTTGCTCCTCATGCCTGGCTACACCGCTTATCAGATTTGGACCAAATTTTCAGAAAACGTGTAGATTGCCCTCCAAATAGATCATGTAAACTTTGATGCCGATCAGATTACAAACAACCACAAAAATGGTCGTGTTGTTGCGTAATACTGACCATCATAAAATCGTAATGGTCACAATGGCCGGTCCGTAGCTCAGTGGTAACACTGCGGACTCTAAATGGGAAGGTTGTGGGTTCGAATCACGGCAGAGCACAAAAAATATACCATTTATATTTTCAAATTTGCTCTTCGCTGGGTTGAAAAATTCATAAACCTTTACCAATGACCGGTCACCAAAGGTCCATCCAGCCTTACAGCAACTGGGTCTTGCTTGAGTATTGGCGCTTTGTAGGCACTACAGCAAGTGTCATAGACCCCTAAAGTCTCTAGAATCTAAGGAGTCTCCCGCACAGGATTTCTTAAAAAAAAATGGGGGGAAAAATGCATTCATGCCTAGCAAAAAAACACTGATTTATATTATTTACTGATTTAAAAAAAAAAAAAAAAAAAATGGCGTTTATCCTGTAGTATACTCGTATATAAAGGTTCACAAAGTTAACTTAAAATAGACTAAAGCAGACAACCTTTCATTTCTGCATTATCATATTTTCACCTTAGCCAGATTAGCATTTAAATATCATCCATTATTCCGAACAAATTTATTCATAACGCTGTGAAAGTGCAAAGCTAGGCCGGCCGCTCTAATTAGGACAAAGTAAAGGTTTGTGTGGAAAATTCCAGAGGGTCAGCGTTACGGTAAGGGGTTGGCGATACGGCAAGGGGTCGGCGTTACGGTAATTATCCGAAATTTTGAGGTCACGCAGGTCGTCTGTGTGTTTATAAATCACCCAGACAAATGGGTCAGAGAAGAGGTCGTAACTTATGACTGTATCAAAAAGTTTAGGTCATCCGCCAGTTTTTTTTTCTTTTTTGCGAATATTTGCTGATTCTTTTGTATTGTTTACATTTTTTTACGATCTTATGAAACGACCTAAATTAAGTATATTAAATAAATGAGAATAGTAAGATATTTAATATTTTTCAGGGTTTGGTGGCTTACACTGTGAAAGTCCATTGTATAATTAATTAAATAAAACACACTGTTTCAATTCACTTTTATTATTTTAACTCTGTCAAACGTTTTCGCCTAAAAAGGCATCCTCAGGACAATGAAGTTGAGTTTCCTGAGGATGCCTTTTTAGGCGAAAACGTTTGACGGAGTTAAAATAATAAAAGTGAATTGAAACAGTGTGTTTTATTTAATTAATTATATTGTAAGATATTTACTTTATGAAATATCTGTACAATCTGCTTGAAGACATTTTTGTAATCATTATGTCTAATCTAATCTAAGTTGCAAAGATATGTAACATTGGGAATTCACATTATATGCATTTTCACAAGCAAACACGTATAGAAGTGGGGGGTTTCCCAGCTCCCGAGGGGGCTGGTACTCATTTCTTGTAAAGGCTGAGTAAACCTTGCAATTTTTTTTTATTTAGCTTTGAAATAAACACCGAAACGGGAAATCATTCCTGAGGCCCTCTGCGGGATTCGAGCCCGAGTTGTCGGCATAGAATGCAAGCACTCTACCAACTGAGCTATCGATCGGACTATTATCGGTTCAGATGATGTGTTATGTAATATTGATTTGTAAATTTCTTCAGCAATTATGCAACTTACATTATAATTGTCTATACAATTGTATTATTGCCTTATTATCTTTTTATTGCATGGAAGGACACAGCCAGTCATCTGAATATTTAATCACCGTATACACCTGGAGATTTCCCAAGACGTCAAATGGTACTTTTATAACTAACGCTACAATTTCTACTAGATACTGAAAACCAGTTTCCTGGGTACCTACATCCTAAGGTATATTAATCGACGACTCCTGGCAGAAGGATGCCTTTGCTAAAGTTTTACGGTAATGGTGGCCAGCCTCACACTAATCGATTGCTGCAAAAGAACTAAATTTGAAGGCATCTAAATTTGCAAAAATATAACAGACAAGAGAAAGTTTGCGATCACACATGCTGTATGTGTATTTAAAAGATATCCCAAATATCAAATGAACTTAAACCTTGCAACTCCCACCTCCTTTCCCTGAAACAGGGGTGGCATTGGCAAGGGAGGTCAACCTAATACCAACCTGTTAGTCAAGCAATAAGATATCCTGTAAATGTGATATTCCAGTTGTGTGTCAATACACGATAGCTCAGTTGCTCAGAGTGCTTGCATTCCAAGCTCTGGTTTGAATCCCACCGAGGGTATCAGAAATGATTTCCCGTTTCGGTGTTTATTTCAAAACCAAAATAAATATCGGCAAAGTTCACTTAGCCTTCACAATAAATGATAACCAGCACCCTCGGGAGCTGGGAATCCCTCTCTTCAACTGAAGTGTTTGGCGTGCTGTAAAAAAATGGGTTTAACTTGCCACAGGAAATGGAAAAACACATGGAAAAGCAACTGTGAAGTTCTTTGTTCTCTTTCTTACTAATGACCATTTTCGTAAGTAGGTTGAAACAGATATATATGTCTATTTTCGTTAAAATAATTTCTAGGCCATAGATATCATAAGTCAATGTTGATTATCATGACAATTTGAACTTTGAGACTGCCACACGGAAGATACATCTTAAGCTTCTGCCAAACCACTGTCTCAGGTTCTTCAACCAGTATGTTCCCCTTCGATCTGGAGCCTGTCATCCTCCATCCTTACCTGTGAAATGCATGAGTGATATTTTTCACTCATAGACGACAAAAATGACATTACGAGAAGTAGGCTCTAATCTAATCTAATCTAATCTAAGTTGCAAAGATATGTTACATTGGAGATTCACATTACATGCATTCTCACAACCAGACATGTACAAGTTCGCGCTTGCACATGCCTCATGTGAGCCTACAACATAAAAACCAATCTCAAATGGACATACACCCTGCAACTCTTGCCGTCCTTCCCTGTAACAGGGGGGACATTGGCAAAGTGAACCATTTTTACAGCATTGGTGGTCAGCCGCATACCATAGGTTGAAACAGATATATACTGTCTATTTTCGTTAAAATAATTTCTAGTCCACAGATATCATAAGTCAATGATTGGAACCCTTTGATTGATTTGATATTGTATCGACTGATTGATTGTATTGACAATTGATGTTTCAGCATGGAGTGGGCCAACACCCGGCACGTGGTGGCTCCCATGGTGGATGCCAGTGAGCTGGCCTGGAGGATGCTGTGCCGGCAGCACGGAGCAGGTCTCTGCTACTCCCCCATGTACCACGCCACAGTCTTCAGCAGGGACCCTAAGTACCGACGGGATGCCCTCGCCACATGCCCACAAGACAGACCTCTCGTCATACAGGTGCGTGAAACAATCATTTCAACTGGACTTACTGACGTTTGACATCTAAATCTAAATTGCAAAGATATGTATCATTCGAAATTCATATTCAATGCATTCCCACAAGCAGACACGTATAAGTTTGCGCTAACACATGCGGCAATGCATTTATGTTTATATATAGATTAGAAAATAAGTTATTGCCTGTTTATTTGGATAAATTCATAATTAGAAATAAGGATGTACATACATAGTTATGATACTAGAGGGAAAAATGATTTAAGAAAGTTAAAAGTAAGAACAGTGAAATATGACAGAGGAGTTGTGCACAGAAGATTTGATGAATATAATAAAGTACCAGCGGAAATCAAGCAAACTAGTGACGTAATTAAATTTAAGGAGAAAGCTGTCAGGTTCCTACTTGCACAGCGCCTCTGACACAACATAACTGTTTTTGTTTTGACTTGATATGTAATGGTTTAAATTAGCATTATTTTGCTACAATAAAAAAAAAAGAAAAAAAAAAGAGACTCCCTGTTGTACGATAATCATGGATGACAGCTTAATACCTACTTATCTGCCCAAGACATTTTGAAATTCATACTTACTATGTTTTTGTCATGAGAATTTATTAAAAAATAGAGGAATAAATTGTAATGGGTTGCTGAGGAAAAGGCAAACAAATATTTTGTTATTGCATGCTAAGAACTAAGACCACATAGAGATGTGACATTAGTCCACCAAAATTTTTTTTTTCAAATTGGTTCTGAGTTCATTCTAAAAATGCTTAAAATACCTCATGGTCACCACTAACCTTACAACAGTCTTTCATATCATAAAAAAATATGTGTTTTTTTTTTTATTATTTCCAGTTCTGTGGCAATGAACCCGATACCTTAGTGTCCGCAGCCCTCCTAGCTGAGCCATACTGTGATGCCATCGACATCAACTTGGGATGTCCACAAGCCATAGCCCGGAGGGGAAGATACGGGTCATTTCTTCAAGACGAGTGGCCTTTGCTTCATGACATAGGTAAACAATTTATTCTTCTACCCTTTGAAGAAACAGATTGAATGTAATTGCATTTCAAAACCTATCTATTTTGAATACCATCCAACTTAGGGCCTTGAAGCAATAATGGTCATACCAATTGGCACTTGCAAGAATGAAACTGAACAATGGAAGCAAATGAAGGCAAACTTCATTTTTCATCTGTCAACTAAACAACAGTTGTCAAAGCTGGGCAAAATGGATGTAGATTTAACTCTAAATGGATTTACTAAACAGTTTTGATATATTCAGTAGAATTTTAAAAATTGGAAGCGTTTAGGACAACTCAAAAGAGTATTAATGATTATGGCTAATATTTTGTATTGTTCAGGTAAGTTGTCAAACGTCATGTAGTATGAATTATTGGTATGAAGTTAGGAGCCACCTCAGTAGAGATATCAATATTATTAAACGGCCTACACAACATTCGTGATGTCATCGCTTATTGACATAGACAAAATTGTGAAGCCACACAGCCGGGTTTCTAGGGAAAAGGCGCACAAATACTTTGTTATTGTATGCTAAGATCTGTAGTCTGACGTTTGCCTGTCGAGAAAAAACTCCAAATTAAAATTTGTGCTGAGTCCGTTGATGATTATTTTGTACTTCAAAAATTGTTTCAGTCAGTTCCCTCACCAAAGCACTCTCCATCCCGGTGACATGTAAAGTGCGGGTGTTTGAGGATGTCTCCAAGACTATTAAGTATGCCCTGATGCTGCAGAAAGCCGGCTGCAAGCTATTAACGGTCCACGGAAGAACCCGAGATCAGAAAGGACCTCTTACGGGCCTCGCCAGTTGGGAGCATATCAAAGCAGTCAAGTAAGCATTACAATTTTGTCATAATAAATTTTGTGGTTATGAAGTTTTGTTTCTGTCATATATTGACCAGTCCATAGTCCAGTGGCAACATTTCGGACTCGTAAATGGAGGGTTGTGGCTTTGAATCCCGGTGGAGCACAAAAAATATACCGTCTTCGCTGGGTTGAAAAATTCATAAACCTTTACCAAAGACCGGTCATCAAAAGGTCCATCCAGCCTTACAGCAACTGGGTCTTGTTTGAGAATTAGCGCTTTCTACAGCGACGACCAAGCTCGCAGAGAGCTTTTGAGGTGTGATACACACGAAAACAGCGCTCACCCTTGGAGTGACAGGGTTTACGAAACGGCGCTATAAAAAATCATCATCATCATCACCAAATAAATCAGCCTAATTTTTTTTATTTTTATTTGTCAATGAAGTGTCTTGATAATTTGTTTTGTCTAAGAAAGGAGCATGGTATTTTGAATTTGAGACAACGAATCTTAATATCATTCAAAACTCAATCTACTGATGTTTTCGTGAAGTTTGCAGGGTGTCACCCTGGCACTGGTGTTTACAATTCCTGAGTGAAAAAAAAAGGAAAAACAAAAGCATTTTCTCTTATTTTGATGACAAAGTTTACAATTTAAAGCTTCAATATTTTCAAGATTTTATTTTATAATTTGTATTATATGTATATTTAAACCTACCTAATTGAATTAGAGGCAATATGAAAAATATCCTCATTTTTAATTCAATATTTTCTTTATACATTGTTTCCTTCAAATTCCAAAATTAAATTTGACCTAATTCAGTAGATTTTTTAAATAAATAATCATGCTTTAACCTGCTGTTTTGATGTTTTGAATGAAACAACTAAATAAATTGTATGAAGAACTAAAAAAATGATGAATAAGGTTGCTTGAGTTCTTCTTTAGGGTAAAAAATACTTGAAATGCCGTGTAAAACATCCAATCTTGTAGTCGTATCCATCTACTATAATATATTTGGTATGCACGTCGGACTTTTGATATTAAAATGCTTTCTGCTTACAGGGAAGCTGTGAATATTCCAGTTTTCGCCAATGGCAATGTTCAATGCCTGAATGATGTAAGGAGATGCCTCGAAGCCACAGGAGTTGACGGAGTGATGAGTGCGGAAGGTATCCTGACTAACCCGGCACTGTTTGAGGGGATCTCACCACCCGTTTGGGACGTGGCCTTGGAATACTTGGAATGGGTAGAAAAATATCCGTGCCCTTCGTCGTACATCAGGGGACATATCTTTAAAATGTGTCATCTATTGTAAGTTTTTATTTATATTGATTTCTTAGCACTTTGAATTCACCAATTCTACTCAAACTTCTACTAGGTTTCTCTAGCGCTTTCAAATGGTTTTTTTTGCTATTGGTATGTTGCATAAATAAAAACCATTGTAAGGGCTAATGGGGCGTAACAGGAATGTTAGTAGGATTGGTGAATACGAGGGTAAAGCCATCAAATGCTCAGTTGGTACTTACTTAACGTGTCCAGAACCACCTATGCTCAGTGTCTCCTGTGACTAGCGGCAGCCACTGCATTGTCGTTTCCTTAAAGCAGGTCCATTAGTGTGCATTTTTCTCCAATTAAGGGGCACACTGATATATGTGTCGAGTCCTGGATATTCTCGCAGTCGCACAGGGTGTCCTGTCCACGGTCCAGCAGGCCCCACCTCTGAAGGCTTGTCCTGCACCTTGTCACCCCAGTTTTGAGTCTGTTGAGGGCTCTCCAGGTATTGTATGGTAACTGGTTGCCAGGTGGGAGAGTAGGGACTCAGTTGGTAGAGTGTGTACTTTCTGCCATGAAAGTCTTGAGATTGATTCTGAGGATTCAAGACGTGGTTCTCTGTTCTTTTAACTCAATTATGAGTACTTGCTCTTTCACTGACGGGAAAAACCTCAAGTTTTCAATACAGTACTAATCTGATTTGAAGAGAATCCTTTACTTGTGAAAACTAATGGATCCACATACCAATTTTGGACGTGCATAGCATTTCAAGCTTGTGTAGGCAACCATGTGTATTTTCTCAGATTTCTGAAAAACCAGATTCATTTTACAAATCTCAATAAATGTGTTTTGCTCTATGAATGTTTATTATTTTTTAGGTTAGCCATGGAATCAAACAGCGAATGCCGATCAGCATTGGCAACCGCTCAGAAATTAGAACAATTTGTTGCAATCGTGGAAACTCTGAAAGAGAAATACTTGCCTTATCATAACGGAGAACTCGTTTATGTCGATGAAAGCGATGTGAAGAAAGAAATAGATTACAATTTGTCATTTCCTCCGTGGATTTGTCAACCTTATGTGCGGCTGCCTCCCAATGAACATATCAAGAAAATGGAAGACAAAAAAGTTGAAATTGAGGTAATTATTAATTTTACATAAGATTCTAATGTTCACTTTCATGGTCAGTGTTGGAGGAAAAATTATTTTGGGTTATCCGGTCGATAGCTCAGTTTATAGAGTGCTTGCATTCCATGCCGAGAGCTCGGGTTGGAATCCCACCGAGGGTGTCAGTAATGATTTCTGGTTTTGGTGTTTATTTCAAACCCAAAATAAAATACCGGCAAGGTTTACTCAGCCTTCACTAGAAATGAGTTCAAGCCCTATCCGGCCGGCCCCCTTCACTGTAAAAATAAATAAGTTCCGCTTGCCACATGCGAAACCCTTCAGGGATAACGCGGCAAGAAAGTACACTATATGTATAGCTTAGTGGCATTTGCGTTGGATCATGATCCGCAGTTATTTTATCTGTCAACTTTTCTTTTCCTCAAGTGGAAAACATTTTCAAGGCTGGTTATACAAGCTTTTTAATGAGGAAGGTAACCCAGCCAGCTACCAGCAGAAAGTGGACACCAAAGCCACCGCTTTCTCTTTAATTTTTGTATAGAATGTTGAATTATCAACAAGGATATTCATTGAGTTATTTCTTTAATTTCACAGACAAAACCAGATGATTGTAAACGGCACTATGAAGACGCAGATGGAAATGCCATAAGCAGAAAACGCATGAAAAAACTACGAAGAATGCAGAGAAGGCCACTTAAAACAGAATTACATCAAGTTAGGAGGACTGGGGACATCTGCAAATCATGTCCTAATCCAAGGGTGAGTTAATGATCGTAATAATTTGTCATTCTTATCTCTGATTTCACCAACAACTCCTTCATTTTTAATTAGTGTCTCACGTGGAATTTAATCGTTTGACTGTCGGCGATTTATATAAATTTCCTAAAGGTTGAAGGTACATTGCCTTCTGCCATCCTAGAATTGAGGATTCATCTGGTTTCAAAAGGTAGGAAATCAATTAAAGTACAAAGGATGCAATGTTCAAAAAATATCTGGTTGTATTATTGACATCCTTCCAGTATCCACCTATGATCTGTAAACTGAAGGGCTACCTCAGTATAGCGCCAAGAGACTGAGTGTGTGCCAGAAGAGTTATTGAAAAGAAAATGCTAGAAATCAGCGTCAGAGCAGAGTTTCTGATCGGAAGATCCGCAGATAAACTGGTATCACTGATGTCACACAGCGCATGGCCTACTTAAAGTGACGCTGGGCCCGTCACATTGCAAGACTGGGCTATGAGCAGTGTGATTGTAGTATTTTGCCACTTATATATAATAATAATAATATTGGGATGATTTATTTGGTGAGCGCTGTTTTTGTGTGTATCACACCTCAAGAGCCCTCTGCGAGCTTGGTCGTCGCTGTAGAAAGCGCCAATTCTCAAGCAAGACCCAGTTTTTGTAAGGATGGATGGACCTTTCAGTGAACGGTCTTTGGTAAAGGTTTATGAATTTTTCAACTCAGCAAAGAGCACATTTGGAAATATAAATGGTATATTTTTGTGCTCCGCCGGGATTAAAATCCACAACCTTCCATTTACGAGTCCGAAGTGTTGCCACTGGACTACGGACCGGTCCAAGAAATGCCAACAAACGCTGTGTACCTAACGGTCACCTATCCAAGTAGCATCCGCGCCCAATGTTGATTAACTTCGGTGATCTGATTAGAACCGGTGCTTTCAACATGGTATCGTCATTGACTTATGTATTTGCTTATTGTTTTAGGGTACCAAATGTTTGGAAAAACTCTGCAAAAAGTGCTGTAGAAATAAATGTATTGAAGAACTTGTAGACTGTCCTGGACATCGAATCAACGTAAGCTGGAAAAAGAAAGAGAAGTTGGAGCAGTGAGAAACATGACACAAGACATTGATGACATATTTATTTGACATTAAAAATGTACAGAAATATAAGCAGAACTTAATAAGTACCTACATATTTAAATTACCTCATTAAAGAAATCTGTTTCAGTTAAACAATACTAAGGTTGTGTATTTTCAACAATATTGTAGCGACTTTATACAGAATGAAAAAGATGCACCTATTTTAATTGTGTGGATATTTTTTTTCTATCAGCTTAAAGTAACTAAGCTAATGTTGAAACTACAGGGCCTTAGTATAGCAAATAATGTTAATTCTGAATTAGTTTGTAAATTCTCGTTTTTGTTAACTCTTCAAAAAGTGTACTTTTACTAAGGGGCCGTCCATAAATTACGTCATCGATTTTGGCCGATTTTCGACACCCCCCCCCCCCCTTTACAATCATCCTATAGTCATTATCTAAAGACCCCCCCTCTCCCTCTTTCTGTAATAATGAATGAGCGTAGTAATTAATAATGTTATATTACTTACATAATATTTTGTATATTTTGTAGAGATTGGTATTTACAAGAATGACGTCACTTTTGGTGCTAGTACATCATTTGCCATCATCCGCAGACTAGACTCCCCCCCCCCTTAATGCGAATGACGTAATATATGGACAGCCCCTAAGTGTATATTTGCTATTAAAAAGATTTTATTGCAACATCAAAATTCTTCATTATTTTTAGATTAAGTCCACTGTACTGAAATACACGAAAACTGAAAAAAAATTTTTTTGGAGGTGTTGTGATTTACTCACATTTTATTCTTTTTAAACATTGATTTTAGGATGAGGGTTATTAATTTTCAATGCAAGTTTTATGTGAGCCATCAATTATTGATTAACCTGAATCACTCCAATCTATTCGGTTTTATATTATATGTAAGTACATACTTATAATGGGGCTTCCACACGCTTGCCAACCCATCACAAGTCAAGCGCACAGTGTGTCGTCTAGAACATGCTAGCTGGACAAAATTTTGTCTAATGGACTAATTTTGTCCAGCTAGCATGTTCTAGACGACACACTGCACACTTGGCTTGTAGCCAAGCGTGCTGGACATGCTAGCTGGACAAAATTAGTCCATTAGACAAAATTTTGTCCAGCTAGCATGTTCTAGACGACACACTGTGCGCTTGACTTGTGATGGGTTGGCAAGCGTGTGGAAGCCCCATAACATATTGAATAAGAATAATATTCATTTTGCCTTTTTGAAGTAGTCATAGGTTCAACTCGCCACATGCGACCCCTTCGGGGATAACGCGGCAAGAAGTTACACTATATGTGTAGCTTAGTTGTGTTGCGTTTGCGAAGTAGTCGTTGGAACAGTAAGTGCAAGTATGAAGTTGGAACAAAGTTCTGAATGACAAACTTCTCATGGTAGTGACATAACAACTTTTGTGCAAACTCCATATTTCATTGAAAGAATATTACTCGATTAGAATAAAAAATAGATTATTATTCAATAATTAAATGACAGTCAACGTCGGGGGGACCTGACAGCACTGCATCAGGAAGAAGAAAAACTTGAGTTTGTGGTAGGCTACAAAATAAATTGAAAATAATACCTACTTAATTCCATTTTAGTCTATGGACTAGGTAAAACCACCATGTCGTGAACAAAGAAAAAGAAACTTCTGAAAGTGACATAACAAGTGTCAAGTCTTTTATAACCTAAAAATAATTTAATTTTTCAAAAAATTCTACTTATTTATTTACCTATTGTTATTCCAAATTTTAGCTTCATTGGAAAGTAAAAATGGCGGAAGTATTAGAAGGTAATGTTCCAGAAGCGAAACCCGAACCGGGGGTGAAAAAGGAAGGTAAAAAGTGGGGTTATGATTTGTACCCAGAAAGAAGAGGAAGCTTCAGTCCATCGTGGACACAAATCTTCACAGGTCGCGGAGGAACAGAAAATGTTGATAAATTCAACTGTGAACAAAATGTATACGAAAGCGTCATCAAAAGTGAGTAATGCGTTTGAAAATCGTCCCGTCATATTTTACAATCAAATGATTCAAAATAAATACTTACTGTAAAATTATCTTGTAGGTCCGATGGTTAAATTAATGATGGGTGCCCTGAAGAGCTCAGGATGGTACGTTTTTGTTTCATTAAAATATAATTCCAGATATATCAACTATTTTTTGTTGCACGATGTTTGAAGTGGATTTCAGGAGGTATGTGGCCCATACTGTAAAAAATGGTTCACTTTGCCAGTGTCACCCTGTTTCAGGGTAAGTTGGCAAAAGTTCCAAGGTTTATGATTTAGGTTTTGAAGGCTTGGATTTAAGTTTGTAAGTACCTACACATGTAGCATTTGTAAGCGCGGACTTACACATTGATGGGGGCATTTAGTATGAATTTTAAATGTTAATATATCTTTGCAACTTAGATTATAAATAGCTACCTAGTATTCTATATTTTATTTTTTATGGATGATTAAATTAAGGACCAATTCAGACCCAACTCCTTTTGATAGTTTTCTTTTGTGGTTTCTGCACACTTCCTATTTATTAATAGGTACCAAAATTTTTAAATCGTTTTTAGTTAACTGTAAAAATATTATAAGAAAATGACTCCTTTTCTATCTCATCTAAAGAGTCATAAAAGAATTGCCTGAACACAATTGATCACATGCAAATGTCTTTAACGTGGCAGTTTCAGAAATAGAAAAATGCATTGAAGATATTACAGCATTCCTAGAGAGTGATTTAGTTTTTATACATTTTTTTCTATTGAAGCAATGCTGGGGAATTTACACGATGTTGTATTTACTTGAAATTTTGTTGTGGTTACTTGAAATACAGACAAAATAAATGAACTTTTTATGATTGATTTTCAGTCCAATTGATATAAGACGTCACATTTCTTGTGAAGTTTGTGACAGATCAGTTAGCGGAGGCTACGATCCACAATTAAACCAAGTAAGTTAGTTTAAATATTCCTCTTGACAGTTCTAACCTTCTTTTTCAGTGAAAATTGGTGATTATCATGATAATATTTTGTACTTTGAGACTTCCACACAAAAGATACATCTTATGCTTCTGCCAAATCGCTGTCTCAGATTCTTCTACCCGTATGTTTCCCTTTGATCTGGAGCCTCCATTCTTACCTGTGAAATGGAGGAGCCAATAACTTTTATCTTTTTTTTCACACATAAATGATAAAAATGCCATTATGAGTTAAAATATTAGCACAAAATAATATTTTGGATTCAGGAAAAAATATTGGCGGACATCAGGAGTTTGGATCTGGTATTCAAATAGGAAAGAACCTCAATATATGCGACACAATCCTTCCAAGAGATTTTTATTTTCTGAGGGAACACCCATACCACTAAAAATAGTTCTAACCTCAAAAAAGTAATTGCATAGCAATGTAACTTTGTTTTTTCCCCCGCAGATTGTAGTCTGTCAGAATATTTGTCGGAGTAAGGGCATGGTGCAAGCTGTCCTCTCCCACGAGATGATCCACATGTTTGATTACTGCAGAAACGACATGGACTTCACGAACCTGGAACATCTGGCGTGCACAGAGATCAGGGCTGCCAATCTCACTCATTGTTCCTTTGTCAGCGCTTGGTCGCAGGGAGATGCATCTTTTTTTAAAGTCAAGCAGGCTCACCAGGCAAGTGCTTCACTTTATCATGTTAACTATATTGCTAAGGCCGTGTTCTGGGAGCTTGTTTGAGCACTGTAAGCTCCTCGAACTCCTCCCCAGGAGTGTAGGGAGCTCGGTTGCAAAACACCCCGAACAATCACAAGCGAACTTCATTTGTCAACCAGACAGCAGCTGTCAAAGCTCTGCAGAATGGATGAAGATTTATCTGAAAATTAATTATTGAGTCATGATTCTGATATTTTCAGCAGAATTTTCAATTATTGAAGTGCTTTTGATAGCTTGAATCCAGTAATAAATATTAATAATTGTGGCTAATATTTGTGTTATTGCGGTTAGCTGTCGACTGTCAGTGGAACAGTATGAAACATTGGTGTGAAGTTAGGAACGCTTACGCCGATCCACCTTTGCAAATAAGCAAAATTAGCAAACGGCCGAGCTGTCGTGCGTGACATCATCGCTCATAATATTTGCTTACAATGAGCTCCCTGAATGGTGTGGGAGTGCTTGATTTTTTTGGTGTAAATACTAAGATTTACTTACATTTATCATTACAGGATTGCGTCAAAACCAAAGCAGCTTACTCAGTGTTGGCGGTAAGAAAAATAGACATCTCAGAGGCTCGTGCCGTAGTGGAGAAAGTGTTCCCCAAATGTTATGCAGATCTGGAACCAATCGGTCGACGGGTGCGAAGAAATACCATAGACATGCAAAAGGCTTACATGGAAGGCTTTTTGTATGGATACGATAGCTAAGTATTACTGAAATTGAAAAATATTATTTATTCAGTTAGGAAATTTATTATCTAAGCTTACTCAGCCTTCACAGAAAATGATATTCTACTCCTACGGTAAAAGGAAAACCCCCATTCTCAATGAAGAAGTTGGTGGCTAAAATAGAGTCCTTATGATCTATCTACAATCTAAATTGCAAAGATAAATTCATATTAAGGGCCGGTCTTATAAACGAGAGACCAAATATCCGTAAGTATCTCGACAATTAACTTACGGATGGACGTTTACGGACTGATCTTACCGATGGTCGTCCTATAAAGCTTTTTTAACCGTCCGTTAGTTTTCAATAATGCACTCGTATTTTCGATGATTTTTTACATGCATTCATGAACATACGTCACCTGTTTGCCGTCAGAGACGAAACATAACCTAAAGTTGCATATGCAAAGAAAACAATTTAATTGCATCATTAAAAGGCTGTAATAACCCCATAAACCCAACTTTATTGGGCCCTTTTCGAATTTGAATGTAACCTAAAAATTTTCGCTCTAATAAAGTTAAAAAAGCAACCCCAATTAATACACCAATAATCACCATAATTCTTCCAATAAACATTAATATTAAATCAAAATTATTCATTATACTATTTGTATAAAGTTATTATACATTAATAAATTCTAAATTTATTACATTAATTCTGCCAATGACTGATACAGCCCAATTTTAATGAATTCTACATCACTGTCGGAAGAAATTATCTTCAACAGGATAGAGCGTAGAAGTCCAATGACACGCAAAACTCACCGCAAAGAAACAATGCTTTGACAGCTGACCTAAGCTCAAACCTTAACTAACCGGCCAGTATCTGCCATTAATCGATGGGTCGGCTGTCGGTAACTTTTTACGAAAATAAAATAAATGGATTCTTATAAGACGAAAAATGTGACGTTTGTATTATATTTCGGTAAATTTGGTACGACATTGAACTAACGGATGTTTACAAGACCGGGCCTTAATGTAATACCACAAGCAGAAATGTACAAGTTTATGCCTACACATGCCGCATGTGATGTTGCAGCATAAAAACCCAAATCTTAAATGTACATAGGCCCTGTAACTCTTGCAAGCCCTCTTTCCCAGAAACAGGGGTGAAAAACTTGATAATCGATGGATTATCTTAGAGTATTGTTAGTATTGTTAGCGATCAAATCATTTGAAATGTTGCATTCACAGATAATGCTATGAATTTCATCTTAATTTTCAAGTTGGTTACCAAAAAAATAAGAAATTTGTTACTTTCTTTGTAGTTGTAGAAAATTCATTGTAAATAAAATAATGCCGTTGAAATATGTTTGAATGTTCTTTTATTTATTATTGTTTAGCGAGAAAGTTAAAGAAATAAACTGTACAAAACTTATTTTATAATCTGTTTTTACTTCTTTTAAATATATCATAAGTGGGGTTTATATATACATTTTACATTATTGGTAAATTGCACTTGAGATTTTGTTATAAAATTACGTAATTATGTAACCGTAGTTAAAATATGAGTAATATAAGAACCAAAAGTAGTTATTTAAGGTACAAAAACATGGTTATTACATGGTGATTGTACCTTGAAGAACAAATTATCTATGGCACAGTGGCGAATGGTGCCTTACAACTCGATTCCCATCAGTTTCCCTTTTAAAATGAGGCTAAAATGATAATAAAGTAGACTGCATGGTTTCAATGGGGAAAAAATATGTTTGTTTCTTTGGTTTTAATTTTTTTTTTTACTTTGTCCCTATATTTTATAACTACTTTGTTGCCTCATTTTAAAAAGGAAGCCGATGGGAATCGAGTTGTATGGCACCCTTTGCCACTGCTATGGCATATATTTTTGTTTGTGATTGTAGGCCTCGGGACCTATGTATTTCGATTGCTGTAATATATTGTCTGGTAAGGGACACAAGATTGTTTTCTATTCAGAGTGACAAGTGCGAGGGAGACAGACGAGCATTTTACTAAAACTGTTCTGTCTTCATCAGGCTTGTTAGGTTTACTGGAAATCAACGTCTATTGTCTCTTTCTAGTCAAAATATTACATTGAGAAAAATATTTCGATGGTATTTAGACATTCCTCATCATCAAAAAAACACCTAAATTTGAAATGAAAAATCTTTGAATTCAAGTGTTTTATTGATGTTTAGGAATGTGTGTAATACATTTAGAAAATTTAATAGCACTTTAGGCAAAGGCAGATTTTTATAAGGTAAAATTTGTATTTTCAATCTCAGTTTGACTAGATTCTTTATATACATGGGATTGGATAGATTCAAAGGTAAATAAATTATTTTTTTGTGCTAACCTAAGTATAATAATTAAATATAAATTCAATCCTATGATTTAGGTGTAGATATTAATGTAATAATATTGTGTTTTTATACTATTTATAAATTATTGAAGGTAATGGACGTTCTTTGGTGTAAAGCACTTGCGTGACGAATGATATGAATCAAAATTATTAATTTAATTAATAATTATATTTACAACGTAGGTACAGCAAGAATTTCAACTTGGTATAGTGGTACATGGATCCTAATGAACACGTGTTTCATTTGAGAGAGGGGGTTGCTTTTATATTCGAGGCTATCAAGTCATCAAATTTATTTAGTTTTCCTTTATTAAAATACTCCCTTCATTATAATAATTAAATACTAACCTTCCTGACTTTAGGCATGACAATTTGTTTGTTTTTTTAAAAACATAGAATGAATAGCCCAAGTACCTGTTTTTACTTCTTTTAAATACATCATGAATGAGGTTTATATATATTTTTTACAGTATTCGTATAGAACTGCTTACGAAGGCAAAGTCAACCTTTTTTTTTTACAGTATGGGTGGTCAGCCTCATACCAACATAGTAGATAAAAATAAAAATGTTCCCCTTGAATAGGAAAATGCATGGAAGACACAACAGCACTCCTAGGGCGTGCTTTTGTTTTCATACATTTATTTTTTATTTTCACTATTGTGGGGAATTCGCGCAATCTTATTTATACTCGGAGTATAAATGAGTCGTATAAATGCAAACGCCGTCAACTCCTTACGCGATGATTTTGAGAAAAATAAACTTGTGTTTTGAACGCAATTTGGAACCAGTTGGAGATGACGGCGTTTGCACGAAGTCATACTTTTTCAATTAAAATTACGAAGGATTAATTGAGGTTTTCATCACATAGCACACAGCAAATGATTTGTTACACTACGCAGAATCAAATTCAATAATTATCTCAAAAATCATAAAATTTGGAGATGACGGCGTTTGCAGTTATAAATTATGAACAAAACAACATAGCTAACTTCATGGTTAACTATCAAAAGTGACATTTTACAAGATGGCACTCTTAGTTCCGTTTTTCAAGCTCGTTCATTATGATCCATATAACTCTTTTTTTCCGATGAAAAAAGTTTTTTTTACAAGTTGAAATTTCACTGTGATCACAACCAATCTCTCTTGCTACTTAAAATAAATTAAATTACTTATTACGGTGAAAATAAGTTGGATAAAATATTTAATTACATAACAATATTTCTCTTATCTAATACCCCAATCAACCGACTGCCTGTATGGTGTTCAATTTATGATATGGAATTTAACATTTTTAATACCAAAATAAAGATTTTTATGATAATTAACAATTTATAAGCATGTAATTTTATTTGAACAAACGCTAAAAAAATATTTCACTTGGAACGCGTATTTCACAATTATTGTGTTTTACATTGATTTACATCGTAAAATTTGTTTTGCTTCACGAGTGTGTCACATAACGAGCAAGATTCTGGAGCGACTTATGCTCGTTAGGTTCCACTGTTTTTTTTTTTAATTGCACCATAAAACCGAACACCTCAATCAGCAGTTGTAGTGGTTTTAAACATTGAAAACAGTGTGGGATATCTGGTTTATTCTTAAAATATGAAGTACTCAATATGTCTTTTACGCTGAGTAGTATGGCCTTTGGACTGGTCCACAGTGAATGGTAGCAGTTCGCTGCCTTAGTTCTTGTTTATCGTATACGCCATTGAGAAAATTTTACATGAGCAATGTTTGCATGTGTACTGGACCAATGTGTCTTATAAAAACAAGAAATTTATTTTAAAAATATTTAAAAGAACTCTCACATTATCGAGTTTTACAGTTTTTCTTAGCTCAGATTGTGTAGAATTTGATTCATAAGACAACTGCATGAAAAAGTCATATTTGACAAGATTGGCGTATACGGTAAACAAGAACTGGGGGAGCGAGTTGCAGGCATGATATGTCGGTTAATTTGGAATATCGCTCATGACAATGGTGAGCGTGACAAGTAATGGTAATAGAATAAGTTGCCAGTAATAAAATAATAAGACCGGTCCGTAGCTCAGTGGTAACACTTCGAACTCTGAATGGGAAGGTTGTGGGTTCGGCAGAGCACAAAAAATATACCATTTATATTTTCAAATTTGCTCTTCGCTGGGTTGAAAAATTCATAAAACCTTTACCAATGACCGGTCACCAAAGGTCCATCCAGCCTTACAGCAACTGGGTCTTGCTCCAGAATTGGCGCTTTGTAGCGACGACGATCAAGCTCATAAAAAGGTTGATAGCTCAATTGGTAGAATGCTTGCATTCCATGCTGAGAGCAAGGGTTCGATCTCAAAGGTTTACTCAGCCTTCACAAGAAATGAGACCCCCACTTCAACTGAAATAGGGTTGGTGTGAGGCCGGCCCCTTTACCTGTAAAAAATAAATACGTCCCGAAGCGCCACATGCGACCCCTTCGGGGAAACGCAGGCAAGAAGTTACACTATATGTGTAGCTTAGTTGCGTTTGCGAGTAGTAAAATCAAATGAAATTATCCACTTGTAAAAGCCTAGATAATGAGAATACGTGGAGAAATATCTCGGCAAATATATTTTGCAGCCGCAAGGATTTATTATGCGGTTACTGTGCTCATATGGCAGAGGCGAGCATTCTATATAGGCAACATAATGGTAAAAAATGTATTTAACCTTGAAATTGCAATTTATATTGAACTTAAGGAATCCTGTGCGGGAGGCTCCCCAATTCTTGAGAGTCTTGGGGGTCTATGTCACCCTGGAAGGGTGCCGCAGAGGTGTTGCTTGAGTTCTTTGGAGTCATTACGTTATTTTTTAAAGTCAAAGAATAAATTGCTTATCCTGAAATGTGTTTGCGTTTACCCAATGGAGGAGCCTGTCATATCATAGCAAATCAAAAAGGTTTCAATTGAGACAAATTGGAATGAAATTTATTGCAGCCATACCATTTAAACTGAATACAGTGTCATACTGACAAATACCTCTTATTGTACTATTAAAACCTCTTATGTTGTATCAGTTTATCAACATGAAGTACATGCGGAATATTATTGAGTGTCATTTTTAATTTGTAACTTTATCTTTGACTTGTGACACCCTAGACCTGAGTATACAAATTGTCACAACCATTACCACTGTACCTGTACTCTTCATTGAGTTTTCACTGTGGACAAGGCTTTTGAATTATGATAAAAAAATACTTAGTAGGAGAAGGCCAGGCTTTTCTGTGTACCTTGGGCCATCTGTAAAAGCCTAGTGTATTTAAAATAGTCATTTTAAAGATGTCTGTATAATCACATACTTAGTAATAGCACTTGAAGCAGTTTTTTAAATTGATAAAAGTTTATTTAACCTTTACCACCCTAAGTATCTAAAAATTACACATGGTCCGAAGTGGGGTACCGGAGGACCCCAGCTACTTTTCATACAAAATAATCATAAGGCAGAGAGCCCGCCAGACGTGCGTTTCGCTCCGCATACGCCGTGGGAATGACGCAAATAGGACAAACTCAACCAGTGTTTCCTAAACGGTGGAAGAGAATTTAAAATAAACATTTTTATAATAATTTTTATTTCATTTTCAATTGTATAATAGTGAAATATGCAACATACGAAATAAAAAAAAAACATAAATAAAGTTAAAATCCAAAAAAACATAAATACAATTTTTCAAGTTATGTACAATAGTGTTGAGAAATATCAAGCGAAGGCATCTTTTATTATCTGGGCGTAGTTTATATCTGCAACAAATTAACGAATGGTTTGTTATTTATTTAAATACTCTAAATCTAAATCTAAGATGCAAATATATATTAAAATTTACAATCCACATCTTATACACCCACAAAAGTAAACATACGTAAGATTTTCGCGCATACAAATACAATTTCAAATGTGTCTACAGTAGGAAATACCGCAAATGACCGGTCCGTAGTCCAGGTGGTAACACTTCGGACTCGTAACTGGAAGGTCGTGGGTTCGAATCCCGGCGGAGCACAGAAAATATACCATTTATATTTTCAAATTTACTCTTCGCTAGGTTGAAAACTTCATAAACCTTTACCAAAGACCGGTCATCAAAAGGTCCATCCAGCCTTACAACAACTGGGTCTTGCTTGAGAATTGGCGCTTTCTACATCGACGACCAAGCTCGCAGAGGGCTCTTGAGGTGTGATACACACAAAAACAGCGCTCACCAAATAAATCAGCCTAATTTTTTTTTTTTTTTTTTTTTTTTTAAATGAACATAAGCTCTGCAACTTTGCCGCCTTTCCTTGAAGTAGGGGTGGCATTGACATAATTGAAACATTTTTTTTACAGTATGCAGACTCAGATTCAATTATATCTCCGACTTCAGAATCATCCGAATTACACAATTCGAATTCTAAGTCACTGTCAATAACTTCGTCATCACTAAAGTCTTGCAATTTTTCTATTTCTTCATAGGTATTTTTTCTAGCCATTTTCTAGAGAGAGAAAAAAATCAAATGGTTGGCACATATCACAAAGGAAAAACAATATTCCTATTCAGAAAAAAAAACAACGAACTTACCTTTCTCTTCACAAAAATATATTTATTTTATATGTGTAAAATATTATAGAACGTTTTGGGAACCACAGGAATGACAGGACTGTTCCACTCGCTTACCCAGAAAGACGGAGTAAAGTCGTCAGCGGATAATATAGTTGACTCTCTTCCGCACAGCTGTGACGCGGTAAGCTCGCGTAAAAAAGTGAAACAAGTAGCTTATCTCTGGACCCACCACACACACAATGGCGCGCCAGCCCTTCCCGTCCCTCACATGCTCCAGCGCTCCCCCCGCGAGGGCATACTGTGACGTGTTTCTGACCACGTGATTAGTAGAGTACGCGAATATTTATCAAAAACAATGATTTGAAGACTACATGCTTTGAATACTTAAAAACAAAAAATACAGAAATGTTTCTAAGTAGCTTTACGAAGATTACAAAAAGTTTCAATTGAATTGCTCGATTAATTATTGAGTAATCAAATAAAACGTTTTTTTGGGGTATCTCATATACCCCGCTTCGGCCAGGGAAGGTTAAAGAGGATAAAATTGATTTAATTATTTTATAATTCACTTATCGTTTATGTATCACTTTCCATTTAAGGCACAGGGTTTTTTGTGTATTTTCCTAGTCAAAGAAGCTGAGGTCCTCGACGATGTTTTCTTCGGGTCATTGGTGCATCTGTCTCTGTGAGGCGTTCAGGTAGATGATCCAGTAGACCGTGGCGAAGATGATGAAGCAGATGGGGAAGACGATCAGCGAGACCTGGTCCATCATGCCGCGCTGGCAGCCGCAGTAGAGGACCGCCCTCTCCACCACGGCACGGAACCTGGCGCCACGCACCGCGTGGTTCTCCGCCTGTCTCACGGCTTCCGTTGACTCCACATTCACTTCCTGCTGAAATCAGAGAAATATATATACAGTAGAGCCTCGTTAATCCGAACCCCTAAAAACACAGGAGGGTTTGAAATAACGGGGTGTTCGGATTATAGAATGGGACAAAGTCTATGGAGGTGAAAAATAAAAATTGGAATTTGTTTGTGTTTTTTTATTTAAGCAATCTTCGATTGTAAATTCAAATGAAAAACAAGGAGCAAACATTTTATATTGTCCTAGTACATATTTCCTTCAGCACTTTGGATTCAGATCACAACCTTATGATTTTTACAATTGACAAGGCAACCCAGGATAAACGTCGAGAATAATATAAGTTCTCTTATAACGGTTCGTCTAATATCCAATTAATAAATTTTAACTGTGTAGTTATTAGTATTGTAAATGTGTCAAACGACTGTAATTCCAACTTAAACCTAACAAGTACCATAGTTTGTTTGAAAAACATGTACATACAGCGATCAGCTGTTTATGGGCTGCCATTTTTTTTTGCTTGCTATTTTCAGATAGATACTGTAAGATCTGTATTTTCTAATAACAATCCTTGAAAGGAATACAACTAGGAGAGGGAGGAAAATAGAGGGCTTCTGCTGTGTTGCTAGTTTATAGATAATGATAGAGCTACAAGCAAATGCGTGTGTTCAACTAATGTAAGCTCGGTGGAATACATACTGTGTGCGGAGATGGCCTGGGATGGACCGTGGTATCTTTGTGCTGGGGCTCCTCCGGCCCAATCTTGCTGTGGCCAAACGCCCGTGCAGAGACAAGGTGCTCTAAGCGATTCCCGTTCTGGCCGCGCAAAACCAACGGGGGAGGCAACTCCGCGCTACCCGGCGTCAAATTCTGTCAAATTGTAACATAAAAACCAACTAAATAGAAGCGAAATGTAAAGCGTTGTCTATGCTTAAGCATTGCTAAGTAAGTACTAAGAACAGATTTTGTGCATTTTTTTTTAAATAGATTTGCGAAGAGGAATGCAATTCACCAATCTATTCTGCCTGGCTAGAAACAGGTATTAATATCATCAATTGATAATCCATTCTTGTGTATTTTAATGAATTATTGATTAATAATTACCCAAGGACATCTGTTGAACCAGGTTCAAAGTTATGGTCAAATGACCCAAGCGGGGATCGAACCAACGTTATTCTATTTCAAATACGCTAGAAAGATCAGCCACTTGGCTCCCTCGGCCATAACACCGATATTTGATTTTATTTATTTGATTTCACTCTTTTTAAAGTAGTATCACAACTGAAATGGTGTCTCAAAAACAAATCCCCTTTTGACAAAATTTTCTATAAAAAGAATCCTTAAAATTCTCAAGGCTTTAACATTCATTAAAATGGGAAACTATACTTAAGATGGTAGAATAAGCAGCAGAAAGTAAATTAATGTAAGTATTATTTGGGTTTTTAGGTTGTAGGTTCACATGCGGCATGTACAAGCGTGAACTTATACGTGTTTGCTTGTGAAAATGCATATAATGTGAATCCCCAATGTAACATGTCTTTGCAACTTAAATTAGATTAGATTAGAATTCTAAATTCACCAATTTATGGTATCAATCTTTTCTACTACCTACGGAGACTATAATTAAGTCCAGTAAAAGGAGTGAATTTTTATTATTAAGAAAAGTAAAAATTATATATTTTGTCTGTCTGGACTCATCTAAAATATTGATATTGAAAGGTCTTATCAAATGGTTCAAGCTTCATTCAAATTACTAGATTTTTAATCTTTGAAAATATTTACTGTCGAAAAGTGAAGGATTGACACATGAATTCATGAAGCTATTTTACTTCAATAAGAGTGTGTTTTATTTTAGCATTTGCCAATTTTCAATTTATTCTTCATGTGATTCGTCAAAGCAGGGTGTTGCACAAAGCTACAAGTAATTGATTCAATATTTTTATGCAGATATTTTTACCTGTGTGTGATTAGTCAGCACTGTGGGTGGAGGCGGGGGCGGGGGCGGTAGAGGCCTGGGGGGCTCATCCCTCTTGTCAAATTCCCGCTTTTTGTGCCGCCAATGCTTGTCGTAGCGGATGCCAAACAAGACTATGAAATACTCGAGCAAGGCCAGAAACACAAACAGCGTGCAGGATATCATCCACACCTCGATGCATTTCAATTCCAGCGCTTTAGGGGAATTATTCCTGCAATTGTAAATCACAATTTAGGTTCTTGATGTTAAACCTTTGTAATCACCAATCCTACCAACACTTCCTTTACGCCCATTGTCCATATACGATGCATTCTGCTGGTTTGTCTATGGTTATTTCCATTAAGTAAGGAGCAGAAACTAAATTACTGCATTGATACATACTATCGGCTATCGCCCACATTTGTCTCAGTCCTGTCGAACATTGCAGTGGTATATTCAAACAAAATAGGCCATTTTGTCGAAATCCATTTTATGTTTCGACATCCAACTATAACAAATGCCATTATGTCTTAAAATAAAGCCTTTTGTCTTAAAAAATTGCCAATTTTAGCAATCACAATATTTATAACGCATTTTATCTGTCAATTCTAGCTGTGTTCGGCAGCCATTATTATTCGCAATAGTACCAACTTTTCTTTACATTTGCCCAAATTTTTATGTACTCATGAAAACGCAACTGTGAAGTTCTTTGTTCTCTTTCCTAATAATGACCATTTTCATAAGTAAGTTGAAATAGATAAATAATGTATATTTTCGTTCAAGTAATTTCTAGTCCACATATATCATTAGTCAATGGTTTTTTCATCCATTCGGTCGGAAAACTAGTAGTATACGGGGATGTATGAAAGCTTCCACAAGGTTTGTTTGGTAATCCATAGACTAACCTGGCAGAATGCGTTGTGTCTGAAAAGGCCCTTAAGCTACACTAACACTTAGAATGGTAATATTAATTATGAGTCATAGTGCCGGACTTTCTCTTAGTACTATTTATAACCAATCTCAGAGCTAGTGAAGCCCTAAGGTTAGTGTTAGAGCCCGTTCCCACTAGTCGGGTGTCGGATCCGTATATTAATTGGAGGTTCCAGTGGCAGAACATTATGTATGGAGCTATTCACACTTGTCGGAAACCGATTTTGTCTGAAATGTTCTGCAACTCCAACTTCCGATGAATATACGGATCCGACACCCGACAAGTGGGAACGGGCTCTTAGTAGGATTGGTGAATACAGAAGTTGAAGTGTAAGGCAATGTATGGACAATAGATAGTTGCATCTGCAATTGCTGGTCAGTCTCTTAATTTTATGAAATGACAAAAAAGATAAAAAGTGTAACCTTAACGTATTTATATTTTGCATGTCAAAGCAATTGTTTTTTCCAATTGAAGATGCACACATACCATGTCTATACAATACCAAAACTAGCAATTTATTGAAAAAAAATATATCTAGTGCAACATAAGAAAAAGGAATAAGTTTCATAGAAATATAATTCAAGTAGTAAGCCCATTTCTCGTACAATTATGCCGTTTCGAACCAAAGATGACAGTCTAGGATTTGTTCCAAAAATGAGAAAAAATGTGTAACATTGAGAATGCCATTTTCTGTGTCTCCCTAAATTATCTCAATTTTGAAAAAGAAATACAAATATAGCAAGTTAAAGGGTTTGTGTATTGACTAGAGATGCCACGAATAGTGAATTGGCCGAATACCGAATACCGAATATTCGGCAACGCTGTCGGCCGAAGCGCCGAATATTTGGCCGCCGAATATTTGGCGCTTCGGAGAAGAATGCTGTGGCAAACGAGTTGGATTTTTATTTGAAAACAGTTCGCCTAGATCGGAAGGCCGATCCTTACAAGTGGTGGTCAGCAAACGAAAAACAATACCCGAACCTTTCGAAATTTGCAAAAGTTTATCTTTCTTCGCCTGGAAGTAGCGTTTATAGTGAGAGGTTATTTTCTGAGGCTGGTAACGTTTACGATGAAAAGCGCAATCGTTTGCTACCAGAAAATGCTGAAAAGCTCGTTTTTATCCATCACAACTTACCACTGATTAATTTTAAGTACTAAAATGTTGTAATTTGGAAATAAATACATAATTTTTGAGTAAAATAACGTGTCTTTTTTTACATGATTTGCTATTCGGTATTCGGCCGAATAGTACGCACTATTCGGCCGAATACCGAATAGCAAAAAAGTGGCCGAATAGGCCAAATACCGAATTGTTGCCGAATATTCGTGGCATCATTAGTATTGACATGTGAAGATTCTTTTTTTTTTTTTCTTTTTTTTTAAATAGATTTGTGAAGAGGAATGCAATTCACCAACCTATTCTATCTGGCCAGAAACAGGTATTAATATCATCAATTAATAATTTATTATTGTTTATATTAATGAATTATTAATTAATAATTACCCAATAACATCTGTTGAACCAGTGTCAAAGTTAAAGTCAAGTGACCCAAGCGGGGATCGAACCAACGTTATTCTTTTCCAAATACGCTAGAAAGATCAGCCTCTTGGCCCACTCGGCCATAACACCGACTATAAATTATAATGTAAAATATAAACAAAGTTTTTCTTCACTAGTTGAAATATTGCAAGCTTTGGTTTTTATAGAACTCATATAATGTTATATTGCTGCATACAGATGAAAAGATAGATAATGTATTGTTATTGATATGAATTAATGTTACTATTTTTGATACATTATGTCAGTTTAAACTACATATTTAATAGAATTTTTGGCTTCAAATAAATGATATTTCTAGAAACTTTATTTCTTGAGAGGGAGAATAAATAACTTATGAAATATTAATAAGATCAGCGAGTTCAGAAGAATAACATACAGTACGAGTTCAGTACAAATGCTGCTATAATAATCTATAATCTATAATCTAAGTTGCAAGGATATATTCATTCAAAGCTCTCAGATGTAGCCCACAAACAAACACGTGTAGTTCGCGCTTACAAATGCTGATTGTGTACTTACAAATAAAATCCAAACCTCAAATGAACATAAGCCCTGCAACTCTTGCCGACATTCCCTGAAACAGGGGTGACATTGGCAAAGTGAATCATTTTTTACAGTATGGGTGGTCAACCTCATACCAACCTATAAGTCAAGGAATGCCATCGTCACAAATAACTATCATAGTAAAACTAATATGTTTTGATAATGTGAATGCAGTCTGCACATTCAAAATATCCCTGGGCTGTGTGATGTCATCCATTGTAAAAAAAAATGGATTCCCGATAATCAGGGATTTGTTTATTTTACAACATTGTGAAATACATGCCGGTGACAGTTGACCTAAATGCAGCACGTAGTACTTTAGCGTCTTTTCAATCTATGTATATAAGGTTGTATTTAAGTAATGAATGACTGTCTTGCCTTTTGCCAGGCCAAGTACTCCTGTTGAAATGTGCCTGCCAAAATTTTAATTAAGAACTTTTATCTCGGCATGCCAACTTTACACTTTTATGGGATTACCTTAGAAAAAAATAATAAAATATTGGTTAACCTTTTCCCTAGGAACCCTGCAGTTGACTTCACAATTTTGTCTTTCTTAATTCATGTATCTTTCATTATAAATTTTACTATTTTACCAAGAGAAATTCAAAGTAATGTTATTTTGAAAACAATATTTGTTCTAGTCATCGGCATCTCAGTAGGTACTATATGTTATTCTTTAACTCTATCGGGGCTATTCTTAGACATTTTAGTCGTCGGTTGAGCCCACGCTTTGACAAACTAATGAAGCATTTGTATGAAGACCTGTAAATCCAAGATGGCCGCAAGTGAACAGCTGTTTTGTTTTCATACAAATATTACAAAATTCGGTAGGGGGCCGTCTATTACGTCATCGATTTTGGCCGATTTTATGTTATATTACTTACATAATATTTTGTAGAAATTGGTATTTACAAGAACGAAGTAACTTTTGGTACTCGTACGTCATTTGCCATCATCCACAGACCAGACTCCCCCCCCCCCCCTTAATGCGAATGACGTAATATATGGACAGCCCTTAGGTACGAATGACCGTGGTGATGAAATTTCCAGACTAGCCCCATTTGTTTGTCAAAGCGTGGGCTCAACCGACGACTAAAATGTCTATGAATAGCCCTGTATAAATATAAGACATAAGAAATATAAAAAAAATAATCCTGGGTAAAGGGAATACCTACTCTATGTTTGTCTCATAAATATTATCTCTCTCTCGCCTTGTGCCTCTGTAGTGGAGAAAAATCTAGTCAACAAAAATATTTGGGAATGACGAGTAATACATTCATTTGTGGCTGAGCTGACGTGCGACTTGCCTAACGGTGTCAATCATGGTGACTAGCGACAGTAGCGTGGTGACGAGCAGGACCATCCTGCCGGGGACTATTTCCGGCATGACGCAGAAGCCACCCCAGGACATGACGACGAACAGGGTGGATGGTAGGTAGCACTCGAGCAAATAGCTGCGTAGTTCTCTGGACATCCTTATTAATAATCTGGCCGTAGAATGGTTTCCTGGAATGATAAGAATTCAATGTGTTGGAAAATAGGAGTGTTATATTAATGTAATTAAAATGTAAAAAGACGGTTTATGGCCGTGGGAATCAAGTCGCTTGTTCGACTAGCGTATTCGGAACAGACTAACGTTGGTTCGAATCACGTCTGGCCTGGCCCATTTGACCATAACTTCAACCCTGTTTCAACAGATGCCATTGTATGCACACAAGCTTCTGCTTTCGCATGAAGACAACTGACCAGGAAAAATAGGTTGGTCAATTGCATTCCTCTTCACAAATCTTTGTAAAAAAAAATAATGTGTCTGTTACACGTCATGTCTGTTTGTGGGCATGCATTTGATATTAGTTTTGAATGTTAATATATCTTTGCAACTTAGATTATAGAAATAACTTTGAATTATTAACAGTTGACAATAAGTTAAGCTGATGAAAATACTCTTTTATTTGTATAATTGAAATTTGCATTCAATTAGTCAGGCACCTTATTCCCCATACCAGAGGTGGGTTTTTATTTTAGAGAAATTCGGGAAGAGAAATTTAATGAACCAACCTATTTTTGCCTTGCCAGAAATAGGTATTAAAAATTTGAATTAATAATTCATAATTAATAATCAATAATTATTACACAATGACATCTGTTGAACAAGGGTCAAAGTTATCGTCAGTAAGTACCGACAGCTCAAATATTTGAAAAAAAAAAAATTTGCTTCATCTAGCGGTCAACATCATGTTTATGGGACTAGGGTCCTTAGCAACAAACAGCAAAATATTTTTTTGCTTTTCCCCAGAAAGCCGACCTTGTGACGTCACAATTTCGTTGTCTATGAAATCTGTGCTGAGTCATAAACATTGGAACATCATTGGAAAACTTTTTTCTTTTAGCCCCTTGAATTAATTACTATACAATAAATGGAAGTTAATTGCTTACCTTCTCCATAATAAATATAATGTAAATCTGTATCGACTCTAAAGAAGACAACGTATTTAGGAAGACGATATCCGTCGCCAAAATCTCTCGGAAAACTCACAGGATCTTCACCCTTCCATCGGAATGTCATGTCTTGCATTGTATACTTATCTGAAATTAAAAGACAAAAATAATCACTAAATATTGTTGTATATTTGATAAACAATTGTACGTTACATGCAGTTTAAAGTTTTACTTTAAAAATTAAGGTTTTTTCGAAACGACAGCGCTGCCATCTTGTGGAGATTTTGAACAGTCGGTAAAACAGAAAACTTGTACTACGTGGAGCACTGCCATCTACTTAATTATATTGTAAGTAATATTTTATGTCAGATTGGTATTCTTTTTTTTTAGCCAAGGAAGTATGTTTAGGTATATGAGTTGCAAAAGACTGAAAAATATTTGGTATGAAAATAAATGAAGTAGAAAAAGATGCACTTACAGCTGCTAAAATCAACTGCACAGTTTTGGACGTCTAATGGATACAAAACAAAATCCATATCGCACTTTATGATGACTGTTGCTCTGAAACAATTAAAATGTAAATGCATTATATTGTATGAACTCGGCACAAATTACAAAGATACAAATATGTCGTCGCACGGCCGGGTGGCTAGGGAAAAGGTAAAGTAATATATGTAGCATTGTTTTTGCTGTTCTGGAACTATGCGGAAAAATCCTAGTTACATAGACCTATGGTAGGTAGTCCACTAAGACAATAATTATAATTATTTATCATTTAGGTACGTACATCGGTACATATATACCCACAAACAGCTCCATCACAAAAAACTTGCTCTCCAAAAAGCCTTTGTGGTTTTAATATATTGTATGTGACCAAAATGTCGTTAAACGAAAAGTCGTGTAAACAAACTATCGTGTGGTCGAATTGGTCGAGTTATCTGTGACCGATTTGTCGTGGAACCGAGCTGGAGCTTCCGGACGTTTCGCCCATTTCAATTATGGTATATACCTCGGTTCGTAGTCTAGTGGTTAACACTTCTGACTCATAAATGAAAGATTTTGGGTTCGAATCCCGGCGGAGCACCAAAACATTTGAACATACCATTTGTATGTTCAAATGTGCTTTTTTCTGGGTGAAAAATTCATAAACCTTTACCAAATACCGGCCACTAAGGGTCCATCCAGGCGCTTTGTAGCGACGACCAAGCTCGTAAAACACCTCTGCGGCACTAAAACAAGTGTCATAGACCCCTAGAGTCTCTTAAATCTAGGGAGTCTCCCGCACAGGATTTCTTAAAAAAAACTCCACATTAGATTATATATTATATATTGATTTATAGGTTGCGGTATGAGGCTGCCCATCCATACTGGAAAAAATAGTTCACTTTGCCAATGTCACCCCTGTGCCAATGTCACCCTTGTGTCATGGAAGGTCGACAAAAGTTGCAGGGCTTATGTTCATTTGACGTTGGGGTTTTATTTGTAAGCGCAAGTTTATACGTGTCTGCTTGTGGGAATGCGTTTACTTAGATTATAGATCATAGATTACCCGATGCTGACAGCCAGCGTGCTGTTCCTGTAAAGGCGCACTGACGTCATCTCCTGGAACAGCGAGAGCACCTTCATCTCCCGCAGCTGGCGGATGTAGAGGTCCGGCATCCAGAACATATGGCGGTGCTCCCAGGTCAGCTCCACGAAGGGCAGCTCGGATGTGGCCTTCATGCGCGGGTCCTCCCAGTACACCTGCAGGAACAGGTCCAGCGAGATCTCCTGGAGACAAATAATTGCATGAGAAACCTTTCAAAATCGTGGACTTGAGAAGCGACTATGAAACGCCAGGTCTCCTACTATCTTTTTTTTTTTTTAAATAGATTTGTAAAGAGGAATGCAATGCACCAACCTGGCCAGAAACAGGTATTAATTTCATCAATTAAAAATTAATTCTTGTTTTTGTAGATGAATTATTAATTACTAATTACCGAATAACATCTGTTGAACCAGGGTCAAAGTTATGGTCAAATGACCCAGGCGGGGATCGAACCAACGTTGTTCTATTCCAAACACGCTTGAAAGATTAGCCCACTTGGACCCCTCGGCCATCACACCTCACATACCTACACTTTTATACTGTTATGATTTTAGTTGGGGTTTTCTTTTAATCAAACTGCAATTATTTATTTTAACAAAATTTATTTTATACGGCTTAGCTCAAAATTTACAACAATAATTGATAATCACTGCTTATTGGTCTTTCATAGCAAAATGCTTGAAGCGACTAATCGCCCTGCACCATTGTAGTCCCTATATATAGGTAAAAGAGAGATCTTTCTTGCATATTCCATATCATTCTTCGATTTCTCGCTCAAACCAGAACGCCGTTCTATGCACTACCACCGTCATGGACTACTCACATATTGTTCTACCCACACTATCGTACATGTATAGGTACTTTGATTTCATAGTTCGTCACACTGTGTATGCATGTACAGGCGCACGTAGGTACTCCAAGTTCGTAACAATACTATGAAATGTGAACTTCAAGCATGGGTGGGCAATAGGTAGGAATATGAATGAATGGAAGGAGGTATTCAAGGATAGAAGAAATGGAGGCAACTCCAGAGGGCTCTGGCCACCCCTAGCGGAATGCCGACAGAGTTACAGTTACAGATGTTTCCAAGCGTTTCTACAAATAATATTACTAATTCATTCAATTGCCAACTTATAATAGATTGTAAACGATATCATGAAATATGTAGGTACTTAAAATTCTTATTTCACATTGAAATAAATGTATTTTCAGTTTCCAATACAATTTATGGCCATTTTTAATTTTCAACTTCCAGAGAAATGACAATGGTAAACATTAACTAGGTATACTAAAGCTATCATATCAAGTCAGTTCGTCCCTCCAGTGCTTGTTTGGCTTATCTACCAATTGTTTCAAAGATGACCTTTAAATGAAATTGTCTTAAGAATCGCATTCTACACAATCTTAACTCAGAAAAAAAACGTAAAACACGATAATGTGAGAGCTGTTTTTAATATTTTCAAAATCAATTTCCAGCATTCCTAGCACACATACAAACATTGCTCATGTGAAATTACCTCTGTTGGAGGTAAGTCAAACAAGCACTTAGATGACGAGTTGCGTGATCCCTCAAATTCTTCAATTGGAAATATATTTCATGTGGATGGAATACCCCAAGAATAAAACTTTACAATTAAACTCAATTATAGAGTTTTAAGAAAATCCGTGTAATCTAAAACCCACAATAGATGTGCTGCTTTAGTTTCTATAGATTTTTCGGGAAGCACAACGTTCGTGGTTTGGGTTGTGAGTTAAACTTAATAAATCAGAACCTCCTGTCAACATCCTTGAAAAATTAAGGTTGATTTGTTTCCGCGAAGTTCACCAAATATTTTCAAACTAAATATTGTTATTTGAACCACAAAAGTGAGTAGATTTGATTGCCTTGAATGTTTGTTTTTCATATTAAGGTAAGCTATGATTTCAAGTCTCCATAAATAAGGAAACTCGCAGCTAAAAGAAAATGGATACTAGTCATTATCGCCCTCTTCTTAAAGCAGTGAAAAATATTAACATTTGTCTCTGTTGGCTGCTTTTCTCTTGAGCTGTGAAAAAGAGGAGACATCCATGAGCCGCTTCAAATTCTGGAAGTATGTCTAGTTTGTCTAGCTAAGATTTTCCTTTCAATCTGTGATTCACAAAACAACTTAATATCGCCTCATGGATTGTGAGACAAGGACATCCAGCTATTTCTCCACCCTTTACATCTTTGAACTGGAAGACGTTAGTTATATTTACTTATTTACGAGTGAAATTTTAATTTACTTTCCACGTGTATTACAAATAAAATTCAACGTACGACATCTGTACCCTTAGTACGAGTTGCAAAACTTGAGTGAAGTAAAGTTTACGGAAAGTATTTTCCCCAAAATCTGCCGTTTTTGTTTGTTTGAACTTGATTTTCTTCATTACAGCAACTCTTTTGCTGAGACCATAAAGTGTAAGAAACAAAAACGGCAGGTTATGGGGAAAATCACTCTTTGATACTTTCCGTAAACTTTACTTTACCCAAGTTTTGCAACTCGTACTAAGGGTACTGTAAAATGAATTTATAAGTATACTGTGAGACCTAATATCTTTGATCAGAAATATGAACCAAGTTGTTCCAAGTTCTTGTGCGGTGTAATTTTTAATCGGCCAACTGTCAGTCGATGATTTGGAGCACATTGCTGTACGTAGGTACTTCTGCTACTGTTGTTCTTCGCCTGAGCTAAATTTGTAGTCTCTGATTGGCACGTCGTGCTTCCTTGTTTCGAGAAGCCGACTAGACGATTTTGTTTTCCATTCCGGCTTTTGTTTGATTGTGAAATGATTGACGACGATACCCGTAAAACGAAAGGAATGAAAATTCAAGCTAAATATGTTGTAGTTTTCTTTGGATTGTATACTTTTATTAGAATTAAAATTCTTATAAGAGTTTGAAGAAACGTTTTTGGAGAATATTTTTTTTTGGAATCTTAGCTGCACATCTTTTGGTCGATAGCTCACTTATGAAAATTCTTGCGTTCGAATTAAAAGTCAAAGGATTGGATTCCTCGAAAAGTGTATAATACGAGTATGATTTCCGGCTTCTGTGTTTTTCTTTAATGAAAATCTGAGGCAAATGCTACCGGCAAGGCCCCTTTTCTCTCGCCTTGTTTGTGTAATCATTTTCACTCACAAGTGTTGAATATATTTTTAGGAAAATTTAACATTAAATTTATTCCTTGACCTATAGGTTGGTATGCGGCTGACCACCCATACTGTAAAAAATGGTTCACTTTGCCAATGTCACCCCTGTTTCAGGGAAGGACGGCAAGAGTTGCAGGGCTTATGTTCATTTGAGATTGGGTTTTTATATTGTAGGTCCACATGCGGCATGTGTTAGCGCGAAATTATACATGTCTGCTTGTGGGAATGCATTTAATATAAATCTTAAATGATATATATCTTTGCAGCTTAGATTAGATAACAGAGCCTCCTCACCGGTCGGTCCGTAGTTCAGTGGTAACACTTCGGACTCTGAATGTCGGTTCGAATCCCGGCGGAGCACAAAAAAAAATACCATTTATATTTTCAAATTTGCTCTTCGCTGGGGTGAAAAATTCATAAGCCTTTACCAATGGCCGGTCACCAAAGGTCCATCCAGCCTTACAGCAACTGGGTCTTGCTTGAGCATTGGCGCTTTGTAGCGACGACGACCAAGCTCGTAAAATGGTCGATAGTTCAATTGGTAGAATGCTTGCATTCCATGCCGAGAGCAAGGGTTCGATCTCAAGGTTTACTTAGCCTTCACAAGAAATGAGAACCAGCCCCCGCGGGAGCTGGGAAACACCCACTTGAACTGAAAGTGGTTGGTGTGAGGCCAGCCCCCTTACCTGTAAAAATAAATATGTCCTGAATCGCCACATGCTACCCCTTCGGGGATACCGCGGGCAAGAAGTTACACTATATGTGTAACTTAGTTGCGTTCTCCAGTGATCGTAAATGGAAATCTTTTCATTGCGCATTGCATTCCTTGACTTATAGGTTGGTATAAGGCTGACCACCCAAACTGTAAAAAAATGTTCACTTTACCAATGTCCCCTCTGTTTCAGAGAAGGTCGGCAAGAGTTGCAGGGTGTATGCTCATTCGAGATTTGGGTTTTTATATTGTAAGTCCACAATCGGTATGTTTAAGCGCGAACTTATACGTGACTGCTTGTGAAAATGCATATAATGTGAATCCTATCTTTGCAACTTACATTAGATTAGTCTTGTTCCCGGTTAGCTGGTCACCATAGTTTTGGGAATCCCTGTGCCTGGTATTATGTGACACCAACCCTTACATACTGTAACTTCAGTACCCTGAGTACGAGTTGCAAAACTTGAGTAAAGTAAAGTATACGGAAAGTATTAAAGAGTGATTTTCCCAAAATCTGCTGTTTTTCCTTCTTACACTTTATGGTCTTAACAAAAGAGTTACAGTGATGAAGAAAATCAAGTTCAAACAAACAAAAACGGCAGATTTTGGGAAACATCACTCTTCAATACTTTCCGTAAACTTTACTTCACTCAAGTTTCGCAACTCGTACTCAGGGCACTGGTGTTTAATCAATAAAGTAATTTCCTTTACCTCTTTGCTCTCGTCCACTCCTGATACCCGGTTGATGAACAATGATATCGAGACATTTGTGTTTTTGGCTGAAACAAAAAAAAAATTACGTTAAAACAAACTGTTGTGTTAGAATAAGTTCCACATATGAATGGACATAGGTATACGAGTATGTAGACAAAGGTAATCATCACTCATCCGGGTTGCTAAGGTTTTAATTTGTCATGGCTGCTAAGGTTGCTTAAATTAATCAGTAAGGCAAATTTTATTTTGATTTGCTTTCCTTGAGGTTGGTATGCCTACTCAAACTGTAAAAAATGCTTCATTTTGACAATGCTCCCCCCCCCTCCCACCTCCGAAAGCAGGTTCTCATTTCTTGTGAAAGATGGGTACCTAAACCTTATCGTCACTGACAACTGAGTTAGAAAAGAACATCGGATAGGAAATTGGAAAATTTCATTATCATCATCTTATAAAGGCAGAGCGTTGTTGTATCAGCCATCTGTCTCTGTCTGCTGCCATCCTCTTGAGATGCAAATAGGAGGAGACATCCATGAGCCGCTTCAAATCCTTGAAGTATGAAGTTCTTCGGCGACCTCTTGTTCGTTGTCCTAAGATTTTGCTTTCAAAGATGTTGCTAAGAAAGGTGCTATGTCTGATTGAGTGCCCTATTAGCTTGGCTTTCCTCTTTAAAATATGATTTATCAGCTCTCTTTTTTCTTCTACGTCCCGCAACACCTTTTCGTTGGACTTCTTTTCGACCCATGATGTCTTGGAAAATATTGCACTCTCAATATATTTTTCTCGTCAGGTTAGCGTCACACTTTTAAGGGACTAAGGAACCAATAAAAAAAAACTTTTGTTCCTTAACAACCCGATCGTGCGATGTTAAATTATTTTTGTTAATGTGTTTTGTTCCTAGAGTCCATTGTTAGAAAAAAAAAACCTACCTAACACCCATGCACTCAAGCCATCCGCTCAGAATATAAAAGTAAAAGTAAATGAGGTTACTTTTGTTAACAACAAAAAAGGCCAATGGTTGCATTTTTAATAATTCCTTAATCGTGTTCATTTAAAGTAGGCATGTCGAATGTTGACCTCGGCATTTTTGAAAAATTCAATAAATTTGCATTTTGGTCTAATGAACGGTGCATTATTTGAATAAAGAGGAAGTCGGGAACGTATTTATGTAGTACATTGTCCGATGAGGCATAGACTGAGTTTACATCTGGCCAGTAAAATAATATGTAGTGGCAAGTGGCCAGTAGCAAGTGGCCAGTAGCAAGTGGCCAGTAGCAAGTGGCCAGTGGCAAGTGGCCAGTGGCAAGTGGCCAGTGGCAAGAACACCATTACATATTCTAACTCTACCTTCATACCTTCTTTTACATTTATCTATATAATCTGAATTGTTAAGTATCTCGAGCACTTTCGACCCTCAATACTCAGGTCATTATCAAGAGTATTGTTAAGATATTGTTACGAATTCAGGGTTCAAAATGTAGTTGTAAAGCTCGTAGGATACTGGCTCTGCAAGCAACTTGCACCCTTCTTATACTCTTCAAAACAGTACTATCTAGAATTATATTTGCTAGACAGTTCCAGATTCAAGTAGGTACGTAGTAATCATTATTTCTAGATGCTTCAAATATTTTATTCAATGATTTCTACCCACACATATTTATGAGGATTCTTATTGCATAGTTATACCTATTCTAATATTTACATAACAATATATTGAGGCGTCAGGCTCATATTCATGTAGGTAATGCATGTCCACAAGCAGGCACATGTAAGTTCATGCTACACGTGCTAAATATGTACATACAAAATAAAAAAAACCTCACATTACCATAAACTTTATAGCTCCTGCTGCATTTCGTTGAAATCGGGGTGGCATTGGCAAAAGTGAACCAAGTTTTTGCAGCATGGGGGGTCAGGCTCATACTAGCCTAGGAATACATATTTTTCCTTTTTTATTTGAGTCGTATAACTGCAAACGCCGCGCCGTCATCTCCAAAATTTATGATTCCTCTATTTTTTTCTGCTGATTATACTAATTTTAAGTGTTTCAAAGTTGGTACGAATGACTTGCTTTTAGTCTATGCCCGGAAATCTTAAGTTAAGTTAAGCTTGGAGAATACCGCCATTATTAGCTGTCCCTGTCTGAAGCAAATCAGCTTTAACTATAAAGTTTCATTATTATAAAAGGATAATAATAATACAGTTGCATTTTAATATTATGGAAACAGGGCTCCTATACGACAACATATTATACTCGTGTATGTACTCAGTTTGAAACTAAACCTTCTGAGGTCATTGGACAATGCAAAACAGTGAAAAGTTCAGATTCCAGTATAACATGGAAAATGTCTAACACAATTATAGGTGAGTGTGTGTCGTGATTATTTATTTAAAAAAATTACGTATAAATTATATTTTTTAAGGTTTGTGTACTCGTATTAACACTGTAAAAAATCTTATTGATTTTAAAAATATTTTTCTGCAATCTCAATCTTTAAAATGTTCTGAATAATTTAGTTTTAGCCGCTTATGCCCTATAGTCTTTTAACCGTCGATATTTTCTTCTAATCCAAGTCGAGCTTGTTTATCGTTAAGAGCCAGTATTCCCTAAACCTCCCAGATGCTGAAAGGCTTGATTAACATTTGTGAAAGTATTTTTTACTGTTTTTGAAAAAAGGCTCTCAATCATTCATTCATATTCTTCTTTTCAATTAACTCTGTACATCCGTCTCTGTTTTCAAATAAAAATCCTTGTTCCTTGCCGTCTTTGGTTCTATACGATTCAGCTTATAAAAATTATTACTTAATGTATAGGACGTACAATGGCGCGACTATGACCTATTTCCACCTAATGCATGCTATAGCCAGAGATCCCAATAATCGAAAACGTTCATGATTATTCATGACATTCGAATGGACTAAAGAATTGAAGAATTTTGTGGCATTCTATAAAACGCGACTCGAGTTGCGGTTGTCTTCAGTTCGGATCCTGAGCCGGTGAAAGAAGTTCATCATTTTTTATTGTTATTTAAAGACCCCATCATGTCAATGGTAATTGGAGACGGTGCCAAAGAGCTTGAGGGGAAGTTTGCCCTCATTACAGGAGGTTCGAATGGCATAGGATGGGAGTGCTCAAGGATGCTTTTAAAACATGGCGTACAGGTAAATAAATAATTTACCCTGAATTTGAATAAATAATAATAACTGGTCCGTCGTCTAGTGGTAGCGCTTCGGACCCGTAAATGGAAGGTCGTCGGTTCGAATCTCGGTGGAAAACAAAAAATATACGATTTAGAAGTGGATCATAATATGATGGAATTTGAACAGAAAACATGATGTACACCAGCTGGTTTACGTATATGCAACCACAGTTTTGATTTGACGGGAGAAATCACACTTAATTTTGATTTTAGTCTGATTGAAATATCAAGAACTTATTGCACCAAACTCCAGAGTATAAACAATATATTTTCTTACAGAGATTGGCTATCTTGGACCTGATAGTCGCGCAGGACTCCTGCAGAAGACTGGTCAATGAATTCGGCAAGGATCGTCTGCTTCTGCTGAAGTGTGACGTCACGTCTCAGGTGGCCTTGGAGACGGCCTTCAAGACGGTCATGGAGCAGTTTAAGACCCTGGATATCCTGGTCAACAACGCGGGGATCCTCAATGATGCCGAGTGGGAGAAGGAAGTCAACATCAATGTGGTAAGATCTTTCATACGCAACTAAGCTACACATACAGGAATTTTTTTACCACGTTCCTTGACTGATAGGTTGGTATGAGGCTGACCACCCATACTGTAAAAAATGGTTCACTTTGCCAATGTCACCCCTGTTTCAGGGAAGGTCGGCAAGAGTTGCAGGGCGTATGTTCATTTGAGATTGGGGTTTTAAATTGTAAATCCACATGCGCATGTGTGAGCGTGAAATTATACGTGTCTGCTTGTGGGAATGCATTTAATATGAACTCAAATGATACATATCTTTGCAGCTTAGAGTTAGTTCACAACGAATACGTCACATGTTTATATAAGTTGCAAAGATAGATTGCACTTAAGATTAATATTAAATGCATTCCCATAAGCAGACACGTATAAATTTGTGATATTACAACATAAAAAAACAATCTCAAATGAACATAAGCACTGCAACTCTTGCCGACCTTCCCTTAAACAGGGTTGTAATTGGCAAAGTCAATCATTTCACTGGTCAGCTTCATACCAACTGTTGAATATACCTAAAAACGTGGGCACTTTCCAGCGGAAAAATATCAACTTCCTGTGAAAATTCAGGAAAAAAGACAGGAAGAACGGAGTCCGGGTGAGAAGTTTCGACTTTTCTAGCGCTTGTGTCACTAGATAGCAAGCGATAAAAACAGTTGATCATCTGTTTACGCGCGGCCATGTTTTATTGTTTGCCGTCTACCAATATGAAAGGAAACTAATCAATTGAAGGGTCGAATAATCTTGGGAAAAATTATGGCAATGGTTTAGAAGCAGCACCATGTTCAGAGTCATAACAAAATGAGAGATTACATGGACAAGATTATGACTCTGAATGAAATGAAAGAAGTATGTAAGGACCAAAAGAAATGGCGGTTGATTTGCAATATTGGCGGCTAGGGCATTTGATTTTAAGCTTACCTTTAATTTAAATTCTAATTTCTGATTTGTTTGCTAAAGTAATTTTTGTGCTCCTTGACTGATAGGTTGGTATGAGGCTGACCCCCGTGCTGTAAAAATTGGTTCACTTTGGCCAATGCCACCCCGGGTTCAGGAAAAGGTGGAAGAAGTTGCAAGGTTTATGGTCATGTGAGGTTTCTTTTTTATTTGTATGCACACATGCAGAATGTGTAGGCACGAATCTACTTGTGCCGATTTGCTCAGCGCGGATGGCAACTCGTTCGTTACTCGTCGATGAAAGGCTCCCGTCAGGCACATTAGCTTCAGTAACCTCGACATTCTGCGGAGGGTGGGATTCTTAGAGTCATGCGTTAGCCCCTGATTTGAGGATTTTCTTTTCCTTTCTTGAGTAGAGTAACTTTAGATGATTAACTTCAACGGGAAGATCTTCTGCCACCAAAAAAACATTGCAAGTGAAGATTATCGAGTGAAGCGACTCCGCATGAGTTGCATGAACTTGGTGGGTGGAGGTGGGTCAAGTGTCTGTGCCTGTTTGTGGGCATGCATTTTATATGAATTTTGAATGTTAATAAATCTTTGCAACTTAGATAATAGATAGATTATAGACAACATCACCTTTTAGAGCCGCAGTCAACAAGCAGGATATAAACCAACTTTTGAAAATGAGATAACATATTTTAGAGATGAAGAATAAGACATGTGTGTTTGAAGAAGACATGTGTGTTTGACTGTCTACAGAATGGCACGATCCGCAGCACGCTTCTTGGTTTGAAGCACATGAGCCAGACGGAAGGAGGCCACGGAGGGACCATAGTGAACGTGTCAGCTTTAGCAGGCCTGGCACCATCAGCTGGTTGCCCCATCTACACGGCCACATCGCATGCCATTGTGGGGCTCACCAACGCACTCGCGGTAAGACAAATCACCTAACTTTTTTTTTTTAAGAAATCCTGCGCGGGAGACTCCCTAGATTCTAGAGACTCTAGGGGACTATGACACTTGTTGTAAAGTGTACGAGCTTGGTCGTCGCTACAAAACGCCAATACTCAAGCAAGACCCAGTTTCTGTAAAGCTGGATGGACCTTTAGTGACCGGTCTGAGGTAAAGGCTTTATATTTTTTTCAACCCAGTGAAGAGTATATTTGGAAATATAAATAATATAATTTTTTGTGCTCCGCCAGGATCCGAATCCACAACCTTCCATTTACGAGTCCGAAGTGTTGCCACTGGACTACGGACCGGTCCAATATATTGTGGTCATTGTGCTTAGATCTGTTTATTCCTTAATTTCCTCTTGTAATGCAGATGACCAGGGTTGGAAGTCTCATCACCACGGTAATTCTTACCAACCGAATATCGGTAATATTTTAATGAAGACTAATCAGCTATGTTCACTTGCGGCCATCTTGGATTGACAGGTCTTCATAGAATAATTAAAGATATTCGGTAGGTAAAATCTACCGTGGTGATGAGACTTCCAGCCCAGTTCTTTCATCTTTTAGATCAGCGATCGGGGAACCGGGATAAATTACCTCAAATGGGGTAAAAATGTTTTTTTTTTAATAATTTTTTAAATTTTATTTTGTTTGTCTATTACATAATTACTTACTATTTTATTGTAATTTTTTTTTATTATCCGTGTAAATTAATTCAATAAATAATGTTTATTTAAATAAACATTGATTGTCTTCTTTTCAAAATGGGGGGAGGGGTAATATCGACTTACGCAAAAATATTTTGGGGTAATGGTTAAAAAAGTTCCCGACCGCTGTTTTAGATGTTTGGCTTGGTAGACGATGTATTCCGAGTGCAATGATTCGAGATATGCGGTTTAAGTTTTTCCTGCAGAACCGTCTCGGTTTTCTACTCCATCTAGCGATGCCCTCAGTATCTCACGTGCTTTTGATTTCTTAGTTTTCTAATCGGTCTCAAAGTGTTCATTCCAGCAATGGTGAAGGAATACAAGCAATAAATAACATTTAAGTATAAAAAAAAACCTTAAAAATAAATCTATACAAAAAAAGTCAAAAATTTATTAAACAAAAAATGTAGCAAACTAATAAACCAACATTACAAATCAGCATTGCAGATCAGCCGCCACTTATTCCTGTCCTTGCATACTTCTTTCATTTCATCCAGAGTCATAACCTTTTTCATACAAGCTCTTCTTTTATTATGACTCTGGATATCCCATTCACTCGCTATTTCGAAAATTTGGTCCATCCATACCTTTCTCGGTCTTCCTCTTCCACGACATCCATCAATTCTTGCAGCATACACTTTCTTCGTCAGTCTTTCCTCATTCATTCTCTCCAAATGTCCAAACCATCTAAGTATACTTCTTTTAATCTTTACTTTCACACTTTCTCTTACACCACATTCCTCTCTAACAAAATCAATGTGTTTAATTCCTTCATTTTATCTTTATGCATATCTCTATATTTATCGAATTCTTCCTTTGATTCTATTTCATCATTTACTATTTCACCATGAATTTCACCATTTAGTACAATCTCCCTACCTCTTGCTAATACATTAGGTGTGAATCCTGTTGCTAAATTGACTGTATTATTTATTATGCTTTGTACTGAATCTAAAAAAGTATCCCATTTTCTTTGTTCATTTTTGTTTTGTCTGTATAATCACTTTTTTTATTTTTAACAAAACAATCTTTTTGTACATGTCCTGTACCCATACTGTAAAAAATGTTTCACTTTGCCAATGTCCCCCTGTTTCAGGGAATGTCGGCAAGAGTTGCAGGGCTTATGTTCATTTGAGGTTTGGATTTTATTTGTAAGTACACAATCAGCATTTGTAAGCGCGAACTACACTTGTTGGTTTGTGGGCATACATCTGAGAGTTTTGAATGAATATATCCTTGCAACTTAGATTATAGATTATTATAGTGAGGAGCGCTTTCATCTTAGATGTTCTGATTAGTCTCATGGTTCGAGGTGTCTGCTCTTGTCTCAACTCCGTCTGTTTATTTTAGGTTTTTTTCAATTTACCGACCTCATTTGTAAATATTGTAGACATGAGGAATAATATATTTTAATGCTGTACATAGATTTCAGGAGAATAGTAGTTGTTCCTTGACTTTTAGGGGGTCGTCGATAAATTACGTCATCGATTTTGACCGATTTTTGACCTCCCCCCCTTACAATCATCCTAAAGTCATTATCTAATGACCCCCTCCCCCTCTTGCTGTAATAATGGATGAGTTTAATAATTAATAATGTTATATTACTTACATAATATTTTGTATATTTTGTAGAAATTGGTATTTACAAGAACGACGTCACTTTTGGTACTCGTACATCATTTACCATCATCCGCAGATCAGACTCTCCCCCCCCCCCCTTCCTTAATGCGAATGACGTAATATATGGACAGCCCCTAGGTTGGTATGCGGCTGACCACCCATGCTGTAAAAATGGTTTAACTTTGCCAATGTCACCCCTGTTTCAGGGAAGGACGGTAAGAGTTGCAGGGTGTTTTTCCATTTGAGATTTGGTTTCTATGTTGTAGGTTCACATGAGGCATGTGCAAGCGCTTACTTGTACGTGTCTGGTTGTGAGAATGCATGTAATGTGAGTCTCCAATGTAACATATCTTTGCAACTTAGATTAAATTAGATTAGTACATTAAGAAATACATGAATGAGTTTAAGCATAATTTATGTAGAGTTTACGAATTATTCAATCGAAAATTGATTGGTGAATATTTGGTCAATATGTCGTAATATGGTAAAATGCCACAAATGATATTTCAATTTCAAAGGTTTTACTAATTTTTCCGGTTGCTTATTGACTGACCTAATTTCGTGACCTGTTTTATGTGGCAAATTATATTGTTTTTAGAGTTAAGAGTTTGCATAACGACTGCAATTTTTTTTAAATTCACTTCTTATTTAACATTTTTCCATTGTTTTGTTTAGTAATTATTTGCTTCTATAATACAATTATCTTTTTCTACTCCCATTTGGTAATTTACTAATTACAAAACGGCTAACGCAATCACAATGCCATACATTTCTACACCCGTTGCATAATGTTACATTATGCAACCGGTAACCGTGTTAAAATGAACATGTGCGCATGCGCATTGTCAGAATTGGAACCATTTTTTAATTTCAAATGTCAACCTTGTATGGGGGTATGAAGACCTGTCAATCCAAGATGGCCGCAAGCGATCAGCTGATTAGGCTTCATACAATATTAGTGATATTCGGTAGGTAGGAATTACCGTGGTGATGAGACTTTCAGCCCTGTTCAGATGAAAATAAATAAGTATATTTTATGTGTAGAGTCAAATAAAAATTGTTAATAGTGCTAAAATTTATCGAATTTATTTATCGGATTGCTCCAAATAAAGCTTTCCTTTTTTCAATGGAAAATAAAAGGCTTGAAAGGAAAACAATACAAAAAATTTCACCGCAAAAAATAAACAAACTCAAAAAGTTACTTGGTTAATAGGTGAGTATGAGGTTGATCACCTATGCTGTACAAATTTGGTTCACCTGCCAATACAACTGCAGGGCATATGTTTATTTGAGTTTTGGGTTTGAATGTTTAAGCTTATATGCAGGATGTAAAAGCGCGACCTTATACATATGTGTCGGCTTGTGGGCATGAATTCAATATGAAACCTAAATATAATTTATTTTTACAACTTAGGTTAGATTAGATAATCGAAGGGAATGATAAATCACACGTTTTGACAAAGGTAAGGTTTTAATTACTTCAAATGGACGAGTACATTATAATGACTATTATTCACGATTTTGTTAATTCTCTCATGGTCGTAGAAAAAGTATTGTATGCCACTGCACGTAATTAGTCTTTGTAACACTCGTGCTTTCTATTGTGCCATTCGGCTGCGCCTCATGGCACAAACTGTTAAAAAGACTATCATTACTTGGCAGTGGCATAAATAACTATTATTTTCAATCGCATACATTGTGACATAACTCTGCATATCACAAATAAATATTAGGATGATTTATTTGGTGAGCGTTATTTTTGTGTGAATCACATCTAAACAACCCTCTGTGAGCTTGGTCGTCGCTGTAGAAAGCGCCAATGCTCAACCAAGATCGGTGTTATGGCCGAGGGAGTCAAGTCGCTGATCTTTCTAGCGTATTTGAAATAAAATAACGTTGGTTCGATCCCCGTTTGGGTTATTTGACCGTAACTTTGATCCTGATTCAACAGATGTCATTGCGTTAATTAATGAATAATTCATTAAAATATACAATAATAAATTTTTTATTTATGATATTAATACCTGTTTCTGGCCAGACAGAATAGGTTGGTGAATTGCATTCCTCTTCACAAATCTAATCCTTTTGATCATGACGTGAATAAGTCGAAAGTACTTGAGGTGGAAATAAAAACTCAATTTGTGAAAATAAAACTCTGTGTTTTTTATAATTTTTTATAATTACTTATAATCTAATCTAATTTAAGTTACAAAGTTATATGCATTTTCACAAGCAAACACGTATAAGTTCGCGTTTGTATATGCCGCATGTGAACCTACAACATAAAAACCCTCAAACCTCAAATGAACAGACACCCTGCAACTCTTGCCGACCTTCCCTGAAACAAGGGTGACATTGGCAAAGTGAAACGTTGTCTAAACAGTATGGGTGGTTAGCCACAAAACAAACTTATAAGCCAAGGAAACAAATCAACAACAAATCAATTTAAAAAAAAAAAACAAGTCCAGTTGCTGTAAGACTAGATGGACCTCGATGGATATTCATCAATATTCACCAACAAATTTTACTCCTTTTTTTTCAGATGCCTTTTCATTTCTCAAAGACTGGAGTCAGAATGATGACCTTATGTCCCGGCATCACATACACCAAAATCATATCAGGAATTTGCAAGAAAATGTTGAGCGAAGAAATGGGGAAGGAGTGGCTCAAGGAGCTGTCCATGACTTCAACACAAAAGTAAGACGTCGCACAAATCATTTATTTATAAATATTTATGCTTTTACAAAAAAAAACTATGTATTCTTAGGACCATTCCTTTACAATATGCTAAATGCACTGATAGACATATATCCCTTAAATTACATAAATTGTAAATTGACTCTCCATGACACTCTACAAGACATGACCTACGAAGATACAGAGAAGCTCTTAATTGTAGTTGAGTAAATTTATATTTCTATTTTACATTTGTTTATCCTAATATCTTGAGTTAACTAAGTTTATAGTATTAGAACCAAGATTTAAGATGGTAGTATTAAAAGATGAATTAATGTAATAATTATTGTTTACTTAGGTATATATTGTGTACAAGCTCTCTACGCCTGAGATACAGGATTTCCTAGTTCAGGCACATGTATTATTTTCGTATTAAGTTAAAGTCCTTCGGCCTTATTCATTAGATTGGTTGAACCCAAAACTGGAGTTAAACCAACTTATTAGTATGGGAAAACCGACCTTATACTGGTTTAAAAATTAAAACCTTTTTATGAATAAGGCGGCAAATGTGTACAAATGTAATGTTAAGAGGTGTTTTTGTATACTTAAATAAATTATTATTATTATTTCTTTAGGAATAGCCATATCAGTACCAAAAATAAGCTCCAGAACTAAGGTATAACCATATTGTGAACTATATATGAGTAGTATAGAACCATATACGGCAAATACAAATGAGTTGCACATATAGTGCAATGTCTTTCTGTATTTTATATTATTTATTAATTAACGGACATGATAGTCCAATGCCATAATTTTATGACAAGGTAATTTACAATGAATAACAAAGAAAGAAAAAAGGATTAGTATTACATAATAGGACAGTCAAATGAATACATTTACTTTCCTCAGCAAAACAAAGCTCTACGGAATTCAGACAGGCTCACGCCGCATAAATCTAGATGAGAGGAAGAATTTAAAAGACGACACATTCTGTTAATAGGAGAATAGTATCCTTAATTTGAAGTATGAGAGTTGAGGGAGAGCAATTGATTTATTCTCCACAAAGAGATCACAGGAGGCTTGTCGTACTTATTTATTTCAACATTAAAAGAGGCCGGACCTACGCCAAACACTTAATTTGAAGTTAGAGTTTCCCAGCTTCCGAGCGATCTAATTTTTATTTCTTGCAAAGGCTGAGAAAACCCTGCCTGTATTTAATTTTAAGTTTAAAATACAGACCGGAACGGAAGTCATTTCTGAAACCCTTGGTGAGGATTGAACCTTAGCTCTCTCAAATGGAACGCAAGCATTTCAGAAGCGCTATTCTGCTAAATTCCTTACGACCTAAAGGTGACTGAACTGGTTATTCGTGTCCAAAAATAAGATGTACCTACTGTGATTTTTTATCTATGGAGTTCTTTCACAAGCGCTAGCTTTCCGGACTTGTATGAATATCCAAAGCGTAAGGAATTTAGCAGAATAGCGCTTGAGAACCACCCGATTACTAGCCCAAAGCGTTTAAACCACCAGACTGTAGACCGGTGATAATGCCAACTAATTGAGAGTCTTTTACATTTTTTTTTGCTCTTTTCAGGCCTGAAAGCGTTGCTAATGGGTTGTTTGACATGTTGATGAAGGGGAAGAATGGCTCTGTTTGGGTGAGCGATGCTGGACAACTGGTCTTCGAAGTCACCCATCCAAGTATCGTCGAAATGAGGAGGATAAACAATGCTTAAAACCAAGAAAAAAATATCATCAATTGCTTTTTGATACTGCAGGATACTTTAAGTTATGTGTTTCTTGCCATAAAATAATGGCATTTTGTAAAAGTATATTATTGTTTATTTTCCCTCATAATATTTTATTCTTCTTTTTTAAAAATCATTTTTGTCAGGTATTAAAATTATGAATTAATTAGTTTTTAGATTAATTTATATTTATCCAATGACATCGGTTGAACCAGGGTCAAAGTTATCGTCAAGAGACATGATAGGACCCGAACCAGTGCTGATTTCAAAAACGCTAATTTAATTGACACTCGGTCGATAGCTTAGTTGGTAGAGTGCTTGCATTCTACCCCGTGAGCTCGGGTTCGAATCCCACCGAGGAGGGTGTCAGAAATGATTTCCTATTTCGGTGTTTATTTCAAACCCCATAATAAAAATACCGGCAAGGTTTACTCAGCCTTCACAAGAAATGAGTACCAGCCCCCTCGAAAGCTGGGAAACCCTCACTTCAACTGAAGTGGTTGGCGTAAGGCCGGCCCCCTTACCTGTAAAAATAAATAGGTTCGACTCGCCACATGCGACCCCTTCCGGGAATAACGCGGCAAGAAGTCACACTATATGTGTAGCTTAGTTGCGTTGCGTTTTTGCCCTGTGTGTTCGACCTTACCGTCGCTTTATGTGATATGAAAAGAATGATTGTAATAATGAAAAGCAATAACCGTAAGGTGTTTTTCACATTTTTGATATTTTTATGAGATTTGGAAGAGCGAAGAGTGTATGTTGAATATATTTATTGAATACTATGAAGTATGTCTTAATATTATGTTATAGAAAATAGCATGTACCTAAATATACTCGTACTATGTATATAATCGAGGTATAAGGGAAAATATATTTTTTTTAATATAGATTTGACTTTAATAAACTGCTTATTTTTATGTATTGATAAATGTTTTTTTATTATTAACAGATGTTTTAATATAATTTTTTTTTTTTTTTTGGTGCACAACAGGTTGCCCTAATTACAGTGCACCCTCACAGCCATCAACAAGCTGGGAGGAACTCTTTTACCATACTTTTGAAGGTGTCTACATTATATTGAAATATGTATATCTATTTTTGACTCGTTAATGAGTTTGACACTCCTAGTTAAAGGATGCTGTGCCAAGACATCGGTGCGGCTCATTGGTACATGAAAAAGACTATGGCCTTGCCCCCGATTATAGTAATTTGGTACAAACAACCTGAAACCCTCCAACAGGGTGGGACTGTCTATTAAACCATTGATGACTTTATAAGTGAGCACCATCAGGGTCCCGTTGCGCCTAGTTTCTAAGCTCCTGAAGCCAGTTTCCCGAAGCAGGTCCTCATGGTGCATGAACTGAGGGTAGTTTCCCTGCGTTCTCATGAGGAGGTACCTCAGGAACTTCTTCTGGAGCTGTTCTAACATATTAATGTACTTCCGCTGATGAGGTGTCCACACCTCAACAGCGTACTCTAATTAAGATCGAACGACGCAGCTGAAGACATCCGCCATTTTTGCCATAATGCCATTTTTGTATTAAATGGTTAGGTAATCAAAATTCTGGTCCTTCGAGCCGGATAGTTAAATTACATTTTGATCCCTCGAGACGGAGAGCTATCCAGCATTCTGGTCCTTCGAGCACGATAGTCACCCAACATTCTGGTCCTTTGAGCCGGATAGTGAAAAAAAATTCTAGTTCTTCGAGCCGGATAGTATACCAATTATATTTTTGGTTCATCTCACTGGATAGTTGAGCAACATTCTGATCCTTTCAGACGGATAGTGTACCAATATTTTGATTTATCTTGCCGGATAGTGAAGCAAAATTTTGATTCATATAGCTGGATAGTTACACACAGAAAAAAAAAACATTTTTATGGGTTGTTCAAGAACTATTTGCCGAGGTTTGTGGGTTAATGTATGTTATAAAAATATGAATATAAAAAAAAATATCACGGGTTCAATTCACTGGGGTGAAATAATAGAGTGGTATGAAGTATAACGACTTGGTTATTACATAGCGGTAACTAGATTAAAGTAATCTGACACACCCAGCTATTTTTTTTTATGAACACATAAAAAAACAGTTTTTTACTGTCAGCGTGTAAAGGTAAAAAAAGTACCCACTTGCGAGACGTGAATAATAAATAAGTAAAAAAATATCACGATGATTTATTTGAAGAGCGCTATTTTTCTATGAATCACACATCAAGAGCATGTGTAAATATCAAAACGGAGAAAGATATACAATATACCGTTATGTAAATAGTAGATTAATATAGGTGTACATCGTAGGTAGCAATATTTATAGGCCTAAGAAGTCTAGAAGTGGAATGATCCTTTTGCACTCTCGAAGCTGGTAGAATGTGCTGGCAAATTAGCCACTAGAGACTTTTGTCTGTGAAGTATATAAGGCGCAATGTTGGATACAGCGGGACAGTTAGATAGTCGCCTTTGATTGAAGATGGTGTGCGGTGCTGAACTGTGAAAATTAAACTGTTGCTAAAAGTGTTAAAAATAAATATAAATTGTAAAATAAATTAAATGAAAATAAACATCCAGAAAGAAGACCATTAGGTATGTTTAAATTTAGAGACTTTCCGAACCCAAAAACATTACAATACATAGGTACAAATCGTAGAAAACCTAGTTTTTTTTAATGAGATAAATAAACTACACAAGAAATGAGAACAAGCCCCAACGGAAGTGGTTGGCGTAAGTCCAGCTTCCTTACCTGAAAAAAAAGGTTCCAGACAACCCATTTGCAATATATTTACAGCTTAGTTGCGTATATGGAAACACAGAAAATGTCATTCTCTGTGTGTCATGCATTTTTGCGAAAACATATAGATTACCGCTTTCGGTTCTATACGACTCATACATGACTCAACAAAGGAAAAAGAAACGCAGCAACTATTTACATTTTTATTTTTGATAGAGAATGTAAACAAAAATACGTAACAAATAAAAATATGGTAAGAGGTTGGAATTATGCATTGTATTTCCAATTTCCATATTATATTGAGGACGCCTATAAAAAATTATTAGGTTTTCTTTGTCTCATGTACTCACACATTGTTTTTTTTCGTTCCGTACATATATTATAGGTCGTTAACATGGCATATACAACGTAAATTCTGCATAATTCTATTTTCATTTTATGTATTTCTACTGCCACAAGTCTGTGAGATACTAGTCCCTTGTGACTGATATTTTTGTATGAGTTTCTACTATAGAGCGCAATTCTTGAAATCAAGGAAAATTTTGTGCGTTTTGCATGGCAATTTTTTGTTTCAATATCTTGTAATTAAAAAAAAAAGATTTGTGCAGAGAAATGCAATTCACCAACCTATTTTGCTTGGTCAGAAACAGGTACTAACATCATTAATCGATAATTTATTATTTTAGATTTTCATGAATTTTTATTGAATTATTAATTAATTAACTATCCAATCACATGTGTTGAAGCAAGGCCAAAGTTATAGTCGAGTACATGACGGGGTTCGAACTTGCGCTTGTTTCAATAACGATAATTTAAAGGCTAACGCCTTATACGCTCGACCATTACAGTGACATGGTATTCTTCTATAGAATGTATATTTTTTACCCACCTAAAATAAAATAATAAATGATAAATGTTCCACACTTGTATAGCGCCCTTTCGTAACTAACGTCACTTCAAAGGCGCTTTAAAGGTCACCTAAGGTTCAATACTACCAACAGGACGATAAATGGAATTATAAATAAATTGGTATTTTAACTACCAAAAGAACTTGTCAGAACACCAAAAAATGGTTGAGAAAAATATACAGAGATGTCAATACCTTCTGTCAAATATTTGACAAGCTTAAAGATCAATGCCCGGATGGAAGACCTCCTAATAGGGAAAAAGGAAGCAAAACATCCTATTCTCAGAGCCCGGGAGCAGATAAAAAGTTTGATTCTGAAGCACAGTTCCCTTAGTACGAGTTGCAAAACATGAGAAAAGTAAAGTTTACGGCAATTATTAAAGAGTGATTTCTCCCAAAATCTGCCGTTTTTGTTTCTTACACTTTATGGTCTTGGCAAAAGAGTTACAGTGATGAAGAAAATCAAGTTCAAACAAACAAAAACGGCAGATTTTGGGGAAAATCACTCTTTAATAATTGCCGTAAACTTTACAGTACCTACTAGAGTTTTGCAACTCGTACAGAGCGTACAGATCAAAAAATGTAAATTGATGAAAATAAGAAGAAGACCCTTTTAATCTGTGACAATTTTCGAATATGACTTTGGAGAGTTAGCCCCCAAGCGCACTACAACTTCTATTACAAGTTTCATGGCGAATTAACATGCACAAAAAGTATCGAATGCCAAAATGTAGACAACATTTCAGCGAGAGCTGCCTTTGTTTCAGATGCATGGTTTATTTTCAGGGTGGTACGGCTAATTTGACTAATTTGCAAGGTTACAACTTTGAAATGCAAATGCAAGTCATACAAAAAAAACGCCGCGATCGAAAAAGAGTATTTTTTATGTAGATATTGTTGCGTTTTTTGCTGGATTCTCTTTTTAATTAAAATGACTCGAACTACGCGATATGAAACTGCATACTCCAAATTTGATAAGTTTATTTAAAAAAAAAATATATATATATTTAAGCCTCACACAAAGCGCTGCATGGAGTGGCGCCAGAGTACTTGCAGGAGCTGATACTACCGAGGAGTCTGAGCGAGAGGGGGCTCACTCTGCGATCTGCCGACAGTGCCCTTACATCTGTCAGCACTCAATACAGAAAAAGATGTACAGTGTTCGGAGACCGCGCTTTCGCCGTTGCGGGACCGTCCACTTGGAACCAGCTGCCTCCTGAAGTGCGCGCCTAGGAAGGGATCGAGAGCTTCAAGAAGGGAATGAAGACCCATTTCTTCACCGCCGCGTCAAGCCTGAAAGCGCCCTTGCAGTGACAGTAGTCACGAAACGGTGCTATAGAAATCATCATCATCATCATCATTAAAAAATACAAATTCAATGGAAATAAGTCTATGGGTTTTGGCTTGTTTATTATTTTATCGATTAAAGGGAATACATTGAAGAGGCTTTGTCACGCTCTCTGTTAGTTCTGTTACAAGCTTGGCGGTGCATTGTAACAAAATTGATTTTTAATTTAAATATATTAATATTCCAGATCTTTAATGAGACCCGACTCGGTATATAAATAAACATACATCATGTGAATGTGACGTCATTATTTAATTGACAAATTGTTTACACGTCATTTGAAACTATTTTTAAATTGTAGCTGGCAAGTTTCAATAATCTATTTATGTGAGTCGCAAAAATATGTTGCCATTTAAGGCTCATGTTTAATGCATTCCCACAAGCAGTTATATGTAAATTCAAGCTTACACATACACATAAATGCAAAATAAACCAAGCGTCACATGAACATAAACTTTGCAACTTCTGTCGCCTTTCCCTGAAACGGTGGGGCATTGGTAAAAGTGAACCAGGTTTTTAAAACATGAGGGGTCAGCCACATACAAACCTATTGGTCAAGGTCCAAGAATGTGCAAGGACTCACCAATAATCCATTGACGTTATGCTCGATGAATCTGCATTGGTAATTTGATGTCTTTCAGATTTCTCGATTTTTACTGAAAGATTGTAGCTGCTTTTTAATGTTGTAGGTATTATTGAAAGAGAGAGACGGCTAAATAAAAGCGACAAGATAAAAAAAAACAAATAGCCTGTGACCCACAGAAAAAAAACAAATAGCCTGTGACCCGTAGACAAAAAAAAATCAAATAGCCTGTGACTCACAGACAAAAAGAAACCAAATAGCCTGTGACCCACAGACAAAAAAAAAAAAACAAATAGCCTGTGACCCATAGACAAAAAAAAAACAACAACAACAACAACTCGCTTAAACAGTAGCAAAGATTGGAGATTTTTGCTGGTCATCCATACTGAAAAAAATGGATCCCTTTGATAATGTCACCCTTGTTTCAGGGAAGGAGTTGCATGTTCATTCAAGATTTGAAGTTTTCATTTGTAAGTACACATTCGGAATGTGTGGGCATACATTTAAGATTAATCATACTTTTAAAATATTTGCAGCTTAGATTAAAGATACGTAGAAGTACAAACATTTTAAGTCCATAAGGTTTTCTGGATTGAATGGTACTCTTTGGCGACCCCTCCCACCACTCTCTTTCCGACAAAAGGCCTCTACGCCATGACGTCATATCCGCAGGCTACGGAAATTCGCGAAGGCCTCCCGAGCTGTGATTGATGTCACCGTTACTCAATCATTTGCCAAAAATCAACCCAATTTTAAAAACAAACTTCTAGTATGTTAATGATTGTATTGTCCAATACTTGTTTTATTGAAAAAAGTAGAATAACCTTTATTTGAGCGCAATCTCTGTAAGATGCTCCTTTCACCTGTTTGTTTTACATGTGAACAACATTAACTCCATGATAAAGTAGACAATACCTTTTATGAAATAAATAATATACATGACAAGCAAAACTCAACTTTAAATTAAGATAAACTCGAAACAAACAAATTAAACTAAAAACCGTATTTTCATTTATAAAATTAACTTTGAATCATTTTCACAGCTTTAATACACAAACCCTTAAAAAGGAATATCATATCTATCTATCTATAATCTAAGTTGCAAGGATATATTCATTCAAAGCTCTCAGATGTATGCCCACAAAGAAACACGTGTAGTTCGCGCTTACAAATGCTGATTGTGTACTTACAAATAAAATCCAAACCTCAAATGAACATAAGCCCTGCAACTCTTGCCGACATTCCCTGAAACAGGGGTGACATTGGCAAAGTGAACCATTTTTTACAGTATGGGTGGTCAGCCTCATACCAACCTATAAGTCAAGGAATACGAGTAATAAATAACATTTAAGTAACAACAACAAAACCTTAAAAATAAATCTGTACAAAAAAGTCAAAAAATTCTATTAAATCATTACGATTATATATGTATATACAATATACATTTAAAGAAGTGTTTCCTTCTAACATATTTTCTCTTTTTTCATGGAAAAAAAAGTATGACTGAGCAGGTGAGCTTTGCTCGCATTTTCCTTGGACTATTTTCAAACAATTTGCATTTGTAGTTGCAAATTATTCGCTAAGGTTTTCCAAGAAGCAACTTTTTTCACGCATAAATTTCCTAACAAGTAAGTAATTCCAACGAACACCTTTGGTAAAAAAGAATAGTAACAAATTACTAACTATGTGGACCTTGCCCTCTTGGACCGGTCCGTAGTCCAATGGCAACACTTCGGACTCGTAAATGGAAGGTTGTGGATTCGAATCCATGCGGAGCACAAAAATATACCATTTATATTTCGAATGTGCTCTTCGCTGAGTTGAAAAATTCATTAACCTTTACCAAAGACCGGTCACTGAAAGGTCCATCCAACCTTACAACAACTGGGTCTTTCTTGAGAATTGGCGCTTTCTACAGCGACTATCAAGCTTGCAGAGGGCTCTTGAGGTGTGATACACAGAAAAACTGCGCTCACCAAATAAATCATCTTAATTTTAAATTATGATTACGGTAGTTAGACATTTTTCATTCTTTAAAATCATCCTAATATTATTATTATTATTATGTGATGAAAAAAATGTTGAAATTTTTCACACATCAATTTTTTAATTAATTCGTTTAATATAATTTATTAATTCATATGTTTATTTTATTTCATAAATACGTAATTAATTAATAACCTAATGGCATTTGCTAAACCAGGATCAAAGTAATCGTCAATGGACCAGAAAAAGCGTTGTCTTATTTCAAACACCCTACTTGAGATGACCATCTTGACTAGCACCGACCAAGTCAGAAAGTACGAGTAAAAAACCATAAAAAGTCATTTCTGCAGTTTAAGATGTTTCAGTAATATTTGTGAATTTTTTGATTGCAAAAAAAAACATAAAATCCATGATTATTTGCTCAATATTTCTCTTTGTCTTTTTGTATTTTAAAAAGCAGATTTCTTAGCATGAAATGTTTTCTTTTTAAATAAAAAATATTCTTATATTTAACATACAATGCCATTCAAATATTTTGCCTTAGTAAAGAAACAAAAAAAACTTTGTTATTATTTACTATAACTTTTCCGAACGACAAAATGTTTTATTGTATTTTTTTATATCATTGTTGGTATTTTCTCATATTCGCTACATTCCAAATCGTTTAAACAAATATTAATGTATATAAACTAAAACGCTCACCAAACACGCTTTTTTAGTTTCCATATATTTTTTGGAAAAACGCTGTTTTATATATTTTTTACTTGGAGTACAGTAAAACAAACGTGGTTGTTGGTTTAAGACTTTGAGTGTTATGTGACATGCAAGAAATAGCGATGCGGAAATTCACAAATTGAAACAGAATGTCGTATTTGAAATCAATGATTCAACATGATATAAATTCATGTGGAATTGTTGCTTTTACTATTGTTTTTTACGATGCAAAAATTAGGAAATTTATTCTGTTTTAAAAACGCATCATAATCAAGTAGCGGTATTGAATTCTTTCATAATTTTTTCGTAAATATATATATTTTTAATTGTTTTTTGTTGGATTTTTCATTTGAAGTTACCTGTTGAAAATTAAGGTGCCGCAAAGTACTTTAAATTTATACATCCGGTTTGAATAACTTCTTCAAAACAATACAGTTGAAATATTGTGTTGTTGAAAAACCTACAAACACGGTCAAACTAATTACTTCTCACGAATATATCCGCACCGATGAAGTTACTTTTTTTAACTTTCTTATCCACTTCCTTTATAAGTTTTACCCATCGTAGAGTTTTTAAATTTATATTTAAAGTCGTAGAGATTTGTTAGCGAAATCATTTGCTGTAAAACTATTCGGTTGAAATTATTTGTCGTTGACTTATACTGTTGAAAAAGTTCTCGTAGAACTACATATAATAATAATAATAATAATATGCGTTTATTCCAGCTTAGTCATGTGGAGGGTGCAATACATGACCAGCCATAAAAAAATAATACATCAATAGAAAAAGTACACAGAAAATTACAAAAATGTAGAAACATGAAAATATGTGATGAAATATATGAGAAAAAAGAGCAAACAAAATATATAGTTAAACAGTGAAAGAAAAGAGAAATACATGGTCATTGTACATTAGAATATCAGGAACATATTATACAGGGAAAAAAGGCTACGTAAGCTTCAAGTTCCTTGCCCAATGATGCCATATGTGGTTGCATTAAGAATTTGTTGTGAATCTATACGGTTGAATTAACTTTTTGTTTAACTATCTATTACCCGTTGCAGACCTTTACAGTTCAAATTACTTGTCGTAGAGATTTACAGTTGAAATCAAAAGTCGTAGAGTTTTACAGTTCAAAGTACCTTGTAAGAGTTTTAAAGTTTAAATAACATGTCAAATAGCTTAACATTGTAAAACACCTGTTATAGAACTTTACAGAAGAATTCCTTGTAGCAGAGTTTTACATGTTAAATCACGTTTCGTAATGTTTAACATTGTAAATTACCTGTTATAGAGCTTCATAGTAGAATGTATTTGCCGTAGAATAAATACAGAAAAATGTTACTGTCGAAATTTTTTAAAGAAGAATGCACCTGTCGTAGGGATTTACATTGTAAAATACCTGTCGTAGAGCTTTGTGGTTGGAATATTTCGTCGGAAAAATTTACACTAAATAAAACTCGACGCATAGTAAAGTTTTACACTGCTTTCCAGATGAAACTTCTCGTCGTAGAGCTTTACAGTACAATTTAAAAGGTCGTAGAGCTTTACCTTGTAAATACTTATCGTAATTATTTACCTTATAAAAAACCTGTCGTAGCGCATTATATTGTGTAACATCTGCTATAGGATTTACAAAAGAAATTACTTGTTAAAGTGTAGATTGTAAATTACCTGTCGTAGAGCTTTATATTATTAATTACCTGTCGTAGAGCTTCACATTGTGAATAACCTGTCGTAGAGCTTCACATTGTGAATAACCTGTCGTAGAGATTCACACTGTAAATAACCTGTCGTAGAGCTTCACATTGTGAATTAGCTGTCGTAGAGATTCACATTGTGAATAACCTGTCGTAGAGATTCACATTGTGAATTACCTGTCGTAGAGCTTCACATTGTAAATTTCCTGCCGTAGAGCTTCAAAGTGTGAATAACCTGTTGTAGAGCTTCATATTGTGAATTTTCTGTCGTAGAGCTTCACATTGTGAATAACCTGTCGTAGAGCTTCATATTGTGAATTTCCTGTCGTAGAGCTTTACATTGTGAATAACCTGTCGTAGATCTTAACATTGTGATTTTTTTGTCGTAGAGCTTCACATTGTGAATAACCTGTCGTAGAGCTTCACATTGTGAATAACCTGTCGTAGAGCTTTTCATTGTGAATTTCCTGTCGTAAAGCTTTACATTGTGAATAACCTGTCGTAGATCTTAACATTGTGATTTTTTTGTCGTAGAGCTTCACATTGTGAATAACCGGTCGTAGAGCTGTACATTGTGAATTACCTGTCGTAGAGCTTGACATTGTGAATTACCCGTCGTAGAGATTTGCATTGTGAATAACCTGTCGTAGAGCTTTGCATTGCAAATAACCTGTCGTAGAGTTTTGCATTGTGAATAACCTGTCAAAGAGCTTAACATTGTGAATAACCTGTCGTAGAGCTTCATCTTGTGAATTCCCTGTCGTAGAGCTTCACATTGTGAATAACCTGTCGTAGAGCTTCATATTGTGAATTTCCTGTCGTAGAGCTTTACATTGGGAATAACCTGTCGTAGATCTTCATATTGTGAATTTTCTGTCGAAGAGCTTTAGGTACATTGTGAATTACCTGTCGTAGAGTCTTACATTGTGAATTGCCTGTCGTAGAGCTTCATATTGTGAGTTACCTGTCGTAGAGCTTTACAATGTTAATTAGCTGTCGTACAGGTTTTCATGGTGAATAACCTGTCGTAGATATTTACATTGTGAATAACCTGTCGTAGAGTTTTAAATTGTGAATTACCTTTTTTGCGTTTACAATGTCAATTACCTGTCGTAGAGGCTTACGTGGTGAATTACCTGTCGTAGGTATTTACATTGTGAAATAATTGTCGTAGAGCTTTAAAGTATATATTACATGTCGTAGAGCTTTACATTGTGAATAACCTGTCGTAGAGCTTTACAATGTGAATTACCTGTCGTAGTACTTTACGGTGTAAGTTATTTATCGTAGAGGTCGACAGTTGAAATCATTTGCTATACTTTTAAGGGTTTGGTGGCTTACACAGTGAAAGTCCATTGTATATTAATCATTTGCTATAGTTTGAAAACACTTAAATTATTGAAATGTTATGTATGCTGAAAAGCTTCGAATTTGAAACTGCATTTTAGACATAAGACAACGGCACCGTACAGTTGCAACTACAATACTTCATATATTCTCAACTATTGTTTTATTTCTGAATCAACAGCATAAACCATTGAAACTTATACATTACTGGTGTAAACTCCAATTTGTTAATGAAAAAAGAAATTCTATTTCTAGAAGTTATATTACTTCAAAATAAAAATAAATTTTGAAAAAAAAAAACCGATAAGTAAAATAAAAGTGGCTAATCTAATCTCATCTAAGTCGCAAAGATATGTTACATTGGAGATTCACATTACATGCATTTTCACAACCAGACACGTACAAGTTCGCGCATGCCGCATGTGAACCTACAACATAAAAACCAAATCTCAAAAGGACATACACCCTGAAACCCTTGCCATCCTTTCCTGAGACAGGGGTGTCATTGCCAAAGTGAACCATTTTTACAGCATGGGTGGTCAGCCGCATACCAACCTATAAGTCAAGGAACTAGCGTATAAAAAAATATTATAAATATTGTTCAACGTTGTGTTCTGAAAATAATATATTCCTATCCTTCAAACTTCTTACCAGGCCATTTTATTTTTATTTTTATTTTATTAACGGACATAATAGTCCAATTACATAATTATATGAAAAAGTAATTACAGAAAATGACAAAGAAAATAATATAATACAAGAATTAATATTACAATAGCATAGTCAAATAAATACTTATACTTTCCTCAGCAAAACAAAGCTCTACGGAATTCAGATAGGCTCATGCCGCATAAATCTAGATGAGAGGAAGAATTTAAAAGACGACACATTCTGTTAATAGGAGAATAGTATCCTAAATTTGAAGTGTGAAAGTTGAGAGAGAGCAATTCATTTATTCTAAATCTTCGCGTTGGAATATTTAATTTGATACATATGAGGCCTTTCATTGTCAGAATGAAAATTATGCCATTTTCCAAAATGACGTTAATAATTTATCATTTCTTGAAGAACGGCAGTGGCAACAGTGGCGGCCTTTGCTTTTAGAAAATTATCATTTTTTGATTCTCACGCCAGGCGGTCGTCACGCGGCGGCCCTGGAGGGGATGAGGCTGGTGAGCTTGCGTGTCCTAGCTCAAGGACGCGGAGTCTTGGGGGGGAGGGGGGAGGAAATGCAAATCATGATGGAGATGCAGTGGGAAACAAAGACAAAGGTTATTCTACTGTTTTGTTTTGCATTAAAAAAAAATCTCACGTATTTCGATAAAAAAAACTAAGTTGTGAATTAAAATATATATTTTTGATTCATATTTAATACGTGCTCACAGGAGAACACGCATAAGTTCACAAGAAAAAACGTGTGAGGTTGTAAGGTTTTTCGAAAACTTTTTTTTGTTTTTTAAGTATACGAGTTTAAGTATCTATTTTGTAAGGAAAAAAAATAAAAATTTAGGATTTATATTGAATGCACGCTCATAAACATCACATGTATTGTATGCGTTTACACATGATGCATGTGTACCTACTTACAAAATAAAATCCAAAATGAAAATGAAGATACACCCTGTAATTCTTGCAGACCTTGTCTGAAACAGCTGGCACGAGGCGCAACCATTTTTTACATTGCTAGTGGTCAGCTTCATACCAAAATATAAGTCAAGGAAAAAACTGTTTTAAAAATACGTAAATTACCATTATTTCAAATGTGCCGTTATTCATAAACTAACTTGATTAATTATGTTTTTTGAACACCTGCATAATGTATGGAAATTTGTAAATTTGAATTCCGTTTCGTGAACAGACAGGCCTATGAAATTTAAAATGATATTTCCTGAAGGTTTACCCGTTTGCAGTATGGAAGACCTTTACTTCAAGTATAAAGCTGTGTAAACAATTGTGTAAGCTCCCCTTGATCGTGTGAATAAAAAAAATAATGAAAACTTAATCATTCACTTGAGGGGCTTTGTACCTTCCATACATTTTTGTATTTACGTGAACGAGGTGAAATTTACGCGATTTCTTGTACTAAGGGGCACTCATGTCAAAGAAAAAGGCGTGTTATTAAAATTGAATTATTTAACATTAAAGTAAACCGATGTAAATGCAATTTTATTATTACCATTCTCGCTGGTGTCATTTACAAAAATACCAAATTCTAATTTATGTTTCTGAAAACGATATGAAAATAACGAGGTTCTAAATCTAAATCTAAATCTAAGTTGCAAAGATATGTATCATTTGAGGTTCATATTAAATGCGTTCCCACAAGCAGACACGCATAATTTCGCGCTCACACATGCCGCATGTGGACCTACAATAAAAAAACTCAATCTCAAATGAACATAAACCCAGCAACTCTTGACGACCTTCCCTGAAACAGGGAAGCCAATTTCAATTTTCGAAATATCAACAAATGATTTTTTCGGCTGCATCAAACCTCAAGATTTTGTTATTCTAAATGCCTGGTTGCCACTAGTCAAAACCAAAATAAATCGCAACTTCTTTTCAGCATCTCAAAGCAAAATCACAACAACACAACACCAAGCAGCTAACGTTTCTGCTACAAAAGATCAGATATCAACCGCCACCTCACCAACCAATTGACGTAGACCATCAGATTCTCTGGGAGTCTCTCATACAAAAACTACCTGATGATGCAAACGCTATGTATATCAAACTGGCTGTGTATATTTGATTATTCCTTGACTTAAAGGTTGGTATGAGGCTGAACACCCATACTGTAAAAAATGGCTCACTTTACCAATGTCACCCCTGTTTCAGGGAAGGTCGGCAAGAGTTGCAGGGATTATGTTCATTTGAGATTGGGTTTTATATTGTAGGTTCACGTTTAACCGCGATCTTAAACGTGTCTGTTTGTAAGAATATGTTTAATATAAATCTTAAGTGTAACATATCTTTGCAACTTAGATTATTAGTTCCAAGGAGTCAACATACAGAATTGTTTAATTCGATAAAAAAATTAACACAGCCTTATATATGTAAATATAATAAATATTAATAATAAAATGTTATATCAGAAATTCCATGTTATTTTTTTGATTCAAGTGTTGGCATGGCACTCAGTTGATAAGTTCAAATGTTTTTCATAGTTGTGATATAATTTTAAAATGCTCGAAAGTCTAATGAGGTGGTTGCATTTACAAATGTGCAAGTATTAGAGTTTTTTCACACGTCAAGGTCACATGATATTACTTGTAGGTACATACATAAATAAATGAAGAAAATTGCAGAAAATGAATGCGGCGGTCGGCATGCAATAGTTTGTATAAAATGTCTTTAATATTCTAGTGTAGGGATGTATGTAATATAATGTAAAACTATAGCTTGACCGGCTTTTAGTGTAAGGATAGCTTTACGGACTCGTAATCAAAAGATCGTGGTTTTAATTCCAGGTGGAAAACAAACAAAAAACATGTTTATCGCTAGAAGACAGTTCACGCAAAGGTCCATCTTGCCTTTGAATTACTGGGTTTTGCTTAAGAATTGGCATTAGCCATAGCAATGACTAAGCTCGTAGAGAGTTCTTCAGATGTCATTTACACAAAAACTGCGCTCACCAATAAAATCATCTAAATTTAAATTAAATATATAGCACAACACCTTCAATACTATAAAAAATGTTACAGTTATACCGAAGTTATTCAACACTAAATTTTCATCCAGAAACTTCCTCTTTGAGCCTCTTAGAAGTTCTGTAATTAGCCTAAATATTATTTTATAATCTTTGGGCTATTTGTTTGGCTAATTGTAGCTCCTTTTAGTTGCGTTCGAACCGTAAAATAAACTTATGTGAAAATATCGGAATTCACAATAATAATAAAATCTTTATTCCAGCCCGATCACGAGGAGGGTGCAATATTAAAAAAAGCCATATTAAAAAATAACATATTAGAAAATAGAAAATGAAGACTGGCCGGTGTCCCCTATGTTTGTGGGAAAAAGGACAAGATCGCCGGGGTATTCTCATTTGACACTTAAAAAATTTAAAAAGTGAACTACTTTTGTATCAGACACAAGTAACACAACTATGCAACACATATAGTGAAACTTCGTGCCGCATTATCCCCGAAGGGTTTCGCATTTGGCGAGTGGAACATATTTTTTTTAAAGGTAAAAGCCCGGCCTTGCGCTAACCACTTCAGTTGAAGTGGGAGCTTCCCAGCTTCCTATGGGTTGGTACGCATTTCTTGTAAAGGCTGAGTAAACCTTGCCGATATTTTATTTTGGGTTTTGAAATAAACACCGAAACAAAAAATATTTCTGACACCTTCAGTGGGATTCGGATCCGAGCTCTCGGCGTGGAATGCAAGCATTCTACCAACTGAGCTATCGATCGGACTAATTAAAGCCAATTATAAAAAACGCTCTAGACTATTTCATCGTTAAAACCAAAGTGAAATTTTCAAGTTGATTTCTAATTTTTTTTTTTCGTATTTGCATACGCATTGCAAATCGCTTCAACAAAATTATTTTCGGCAAAAAATCTCGCTTCATTACCATAAGACTTACATTCGCAAGTGAGTGAGTTTTTTTTTAATTTCCTTTCGTTTTTTTTTCAGGTTTCGCAATTTAGCTTTTGCCATTCGCAGAGCTGTGAAATTAATGCCCCACTGTGGTTGTTGGGGCACGCAAGCCTCCGTTATGGGTCTCGCCATTTTCTTTTGCGAAAAAATCAGCCCCCCAACATTAAGTTCAACATTGATATATGGAGGCTTTTGACGGGCACAAGTGAAAAATTGTTATGTACCGCGGGAGGTCTTAAAATAGCAGTGGCAATTAAGAGAACCACTTGTGAATAATATGCTTAGAAACGTAGGATTTTTTTATTCTTTTGTAGAGCTTTTTTAGAAAAATTCTTGGGCGTAATGTACGTTTTAAAAGTAAAGGCCCGGAATTTGAAGTGTACTTAAGTTAACTAAAATGCAAATTTAGTAAAATTTAATTAAATAATATACTCACCGAATTTAAGCTGTAAATATTTAGTTACTTTATATTATTCCCCCAAGAATATCCTATCCTCAGAATTACATACTCCAATTCACTCCAGCAATAATACTTTTTTTGGCTATTGTGTTCAAAATGGCTATTCCGCTCCACAAAATTCAAGATGTACACTTCCATTGTTCGGCCAGTTGTGTTGTACGGATGCGAATCCTAGAGTCTGACTCAGAAGCAAAAGAGATCTCTCCAGGTCTTTGAAAACAAAATGCTTCGTCGCATTCTCGGATCTATTTTTGAACAGGTGGCGGTGCCGGACCAATGCGGAGCTGATGTCCGTGTTTCAAGATCCAAACATAGTGTCGGTAATGAAATCAAGAAGACTCCAGTGGGCCGGACATGTAGCACGTGCAGAGGACTCCAGGATCATCAGAACTGTCTTGGATGGTGCCCCCTCAGGTGTTAGACCACTCAGGATGCGGTGGGCAGACAACGTTGAAGCCGACGCCGAAGTTCTGGGAGTGAGGGGACCATGGAGGGAAGCAGCACAAGACAGAGAGTCCTGGAGGATTGTGGTGCGGGAAGCCCTGAGCCTTTAAGGCTTATGAGTCGAAGAAAGTAAAGTAACTATTTTCAAGATGGCGTTGTTTAGTCACTGACAGAAGCTGTTTTAAAGAATAAGTCGAAATTGCCGTCATCTGTTCATTTTTATACCGTTTACCAATTATTGGCGGTTAAACATCCTGTTTTTATGACCAGTTGTTTTTTTTACACCTATTGTCACAGAGTCAGGGAAGGTCGGCAAAAGTTGTAGGGCTTATGTTCATTTGAGGTTTGAATTTATTTGTAAGTACACATTCCGCATTTGTAAGCAAGAACTAGACGTGTTTGTTTGTGAGCATGCATTTGAGAGCCTTAAATGTTAATATATATCTGCAACTTAGATTATAGATTATAGATTAAGTGGCATAATATCATTCTGGAAACATGGAGAATTGCTAGTTGCTAGATTTTACTAGAACATGCTACCTAACACTGAAGAAATCTCGAACAAATTATTATCCTTATAAGTACCTAATATCTATTTATTTCTAGAGAGACTGCACAAACCTTATTATCAACTTACACAGACAAATACAACTACATATATATTCGTAACACTATACAAAAAAAAACTACCCTCACGACTTTCATAAGTTTGTCTATTTCATTCAATACAAAGCCGTCAAGAAAAGTTTGAACCACCTACATGGCGGAATACTAACACAAAATGTAACAATTCCGGCCTAAAAATACAAATCGACGGTTAAAAGGAACTAGGGCATAAGCGATGTTTTGGTCAAAAATGAGTTATGGATGCAACCCAACATAATTTTTTCTGCTCTTTCTAATGCGCTAACTCCCATACCTCTACGATGATTTTTTCGTTTTTTATGCCCAAGCAAACAACTACGTTTTCGAAGTATGGTTTTGGTGTAACCGACAAGATTTTATCCTAAAGACGCTTGTGACATAAAAAATCGTAAAACCACATTATGTCAATAAAAGGGATGGAAGGAATGTCAATAAAAGTCTTTATTTTTTTAAATTTTTGAGCTGTTTTGATTTTAACGATATGATAAAAAAATAAAATAGTTATCCCATTTTTCTGCAATCTCAAACTTTAAACTGCTCTCCTGAACAATTTAGTTTTTGTCCCTTATTTTCTTTTAACCGTCGTTTTTTTTTTTTGAATAACAAATATGCAAATAAAACATAATGGGGAATAAAGTGGCCGGGGCATTGAATCGGCCTTTGAGTCTTGCAGATCGAATTCTGTAAATTGCCCCAAGTGAGGGCGCTATAGGAACTTTCTAAGGGCGGAACTCGGCCGTATCACGAAAGGCCAAACAGCATTTCCGTCGCTTAGCTCAAGGTCACCAGGCTCATTTGTTTACCGGGTTGAATATGCGTGAGAAATGGCACGTTTCGTGTAGGGATATCTGGGCATTTGCTAATAATGCTTACACGTTTTGCGGACTGTTTGTTTTGGGTATTGTTCTCTTGACCACTTTATGGAAAAGCTTTTGATGCTTAGAATATTGTACTGTTAGTTTTTATTTGTGGATTTACGTCCGGTTTCGTATTTTTATTTTGTGCGTTGTTGAATGTATTAAATCTTTTTTTTATTGCTGTTGAGTGAAGTCAAATTTGATCGGCGGATAAGAAACTATTAAGTAGGTACCTTTTAGGGCTTGTGTGATAAAAAAACCTGTGCGTTTGATTCCACCTTGGTACGTTGATAAATATTGAAAATAAGATAATGAATTCAATTAAAATTACAGCCATAAATTCATATAAAAATAATTTCGTTAGTCACTACCTGTGGTTACTACGTGATGATTTTTTTCTTAAAGTCAAATACATAGAATAAAAAAGTAGCAATTTGGTTTCGAAAATGAGCTAATTTTTTATTTCGAAACGTAGAGAATGGAATTGTCTGTGCTTCTATCTTTTATTCTAAAATCTAAGCTGCAAAGATATGTATCATTTGAGATTCATATTAAATGCATTCCCACAAGCAGACATGCATAATTTCGCGCTTACACATGCCGCATGTGGACCTACAATATAAAAAAACCCAATCTCAAATGAACATAAGCCCTGCAACTCTTGCCGACCTTCCCTGAAGCAGGGGTGACATTGGCAAAGTGAACCATTTTTTACAGTATGGGTGGTCAGTCGCATACCAACCTATCAGTCAAGGAATACAAGCAATTAATACATTCAAATATAAAAAAAAACAAATAAACTCTAAACAATTAAAAAGTAAAAAATAAAACTACAAAACATATTAAAAAAAAATTAAAAGCCTCAGCTTTAGCCGCCAGCATTACAGATCAACCGTCATTTCTTTCGATCTTTGCATACTTCTTTCATTTCATCCAGAGCCATAACCTTTAACCATAACCACGCATTCTTTTTCCAAATAAAGATCTTAGACTGTCGACTATGATTCATTAATCAAACATGATTTTTTGAGGAGCTGAAGAAATCAAAATGCTAACGATGATAACTTTTATTGCTACTTATTTGTAATTTTTCTTTTCGTTTCACTTTTACCATACAAAAAAAAAATGGTTTTAAGTTTGGCTTTTGTACCTGTATATTTTAATAAGCTACTTAAATACAAAAAAATAAAAATGGTCGGTAAAAAAATGCTCTTTGCATGATTTCACAATAATAATGAAAACATCAATCGTCTGGTCACGTATTGCACACACCACGTGACCGTGTAGAAAAATAATGCAGAAAAATATTAAAAATAGCATACCTGGCGGGAGATTTTTGTTGTAGTTGGCTTCGAGTAAGTATCCAGGACCGTCTGATGAGATGTCCATCATATCCAAACAGGATGCACTGAAAAATTAATAAAATCACGCATAAGATAAGGTATCGAGTAAGCTACGATTCTTAAAATTTCATTACTACCCATAATAATCAATCATTACTTTTTCAAAAATATAAATGAAAAGAATACCCAACATACAAAGTGCTAGTTTTGATACCAAATGGATCAATGATAATCTATAAATATATAATCTAAGTTGCAAGGATATATTCATTTAAAGCTCTCAAATGTATGCCCACAAACAAACACGTGTAGTTCACGCTTACAAATGCTGAATGGGTTCTTACAAATAAAATCCAAACCTCAAATGAACATAAGCCCTACAACTTTTACAGACCTTCCCTGACACAGGGGTGACATTGGCAAAGTGAATAATTTTTTACAGTATGGGTGATCAGCCTCATACCAACCTATGTCAAGGAATACAAATAATAAATAACATTAAAGGATAAAAAAAGAACAAAACCTTAAAAAAAAATCTATACAAAAAAAAACAATAATTTCCTATGCAAAAATGTAGCAAATTAATAAACGAACATTACAAATCAACATTGCAGATTAGCCGCCACTTCTTCCTGTCTTTGCATACTTCTTTCATTTCATACAGACTCATAACCTTTTTCATACAAGATCATACTGCAAATACCTTCATTAATAATACGAACTAAATATTTTTTATGAAAATTGAATATGACCTGAACATGACCGTATTTTATGCTATAAAGTCATGTGCAGTCCACTGTACAATTTATAAAATTTGCTCTTTGCTGGGTTTTACCTTAAATTAGATAAAATAAAGATCAGTGTCTAGTCTCCTGGTTAACGCTAAGGTCACGTAAACGGAAAGCCGTGGTTCGATTCATGGCGAGAAAAGTTTTTTTTCAATTTGCCTTTCTCTGGGTTCATATGCCCCAAGTCTGCGAAGAGTCTATAATCTATAATATAATTGTTATCTAAGTTGCAGATATGTATTATCATTTAAGGCTTTCAAATGCAAATGCAAACAAACACGTGTAGTTCGCGCTTACATTTGCTCAATGTGTACTTACTCGTGCAAATAAAATCCAAACCTCAAATGAACATAAGACCTACAACTTTTGCCAACCTTCCCTGACACAGGGCTGACATTGGCAAAGTGAACCATTTTTTACAGTATGGGTGGTCAGCCTCATACCAACCTATAAGTCAAGGAATACAAATAATAAATAACATTTAAGTATATAAAAACAAAAAGAGTGTAATGTATAATTATAATATGATTATTTAGAGTAGGTAAATATCATATAAGGTAAGGTATTATTGTAACATAATATTATTAGAGTTACGGTTATATAATATTAGTAGGTAGATATTATTACTGCTGATCTGGGCAGTCTGGTTTTGTCTCTCGCCTTGTAAACACTGTTATGGAATAATACATCTGTTTGAAACCAAGACTCATCTGTTCGTCTAATTGATATCCCCCATCCACAATAGACATCCAAAAAACATCACAAAGAGCATAATCATAAATTGAATGGTTTATTTTATATGCTCCTCTACGAATCAAGCCCACGGCCTTCTGCTCACGAGCCCGTAGCGTTAACCACTAGACTACGGACCGCTCTTGAAGAGTGTTTATGTACGTAATGTTTTACTAGTTTTTTTTGCAACTAACCTCGCGTGTTGCTAACGCAAATGATAAGAATAATATTAATATAGCCCCCCAAGTTAACAGCATTTCATTGAAACAAAACTGTAGCGTTTTGCTTAAAAAAATCAAGGGGGTTCAATCGGCCACTCTGTTGAGCGTTTTAGCTTCGAAACATTTTGTCAAGAGATTAGATTGAGTTTAAACGTACCTAAAGTTGTATAGTAGTTCAAAGAAAATTATGTTAAGTAAAGCATTTTTTTCAGTGACGTCATGGAAGGTTTAGAATTTCCTATGTGTCACAAAAATTATGATTTAATACGTTTTTCGATGTAAATCCTTACTCATTAGTTTTTTACATTTTAAATAATTAAAATTTATTTCCCTATAAGTTTATCAACAATCATTGTAAAAAAATTCACGAACTAACATTTTTTCCCATATTGTCCTTCGTATAAGTTTAAAAAAAAAAGTTTTCTTGAGACTCCCTAGGTTTCAGATAATCTAAAGGCCTATGACACTTGTTGAAATGCCGCTAAGGTTATAATGTTGGTGAGGGAGCTGGCGGTTGATGTCTTGATCTTTTGTAGCAGGGATGGGTGTTAGCTGCGTAGTGTTGTGTTGTGTGTTGTGCTGAGTTTGTTTGGAAACACTGTAATTAAGTGGTGATTGATATTTATTGTCAATAGCTTAGGGTTACACCTACCCTTTCCCTCCTCTTAGCCATCCCATCCCTAGCCCCACCAAAGCTCCGCCCCTTGAAACTTTCTCCGGAATCAATTTCGTAATTTTAAATCTCTAACGGTGCTATTTTTATACATTTTAGCCGTCCGCTGAGCAAACGCTTTGACAAACTAATGATGCATTTTTATGAAGACCTGTCAATCCAAGATGGCCGCAAGTGAACAGCTGATTAATCTTTGATACAAATATTACCAAAATTCGGTAGGTAAGAATGACCGTCGTGATGAGGTTTCCAGCACAGGCATCATTAGTTTGTCAAAGCGTGGGCTCAACCAACGACTAAAATGTCTAAGAATAGCCCCGTATATGTTCTCTTGATAATGATATGATAACATTGAAAGCGCTTCAGGAAACAAATCAATTTCTGAAGAAAGACTTAGTATTTTCTTAATACATTATTAAAGTCTTACTTTCTTTAAAAAAACCGGGAAAATCTTTCAGCATTTTTTTTTGCAAGCGACTAAATTGCTATCAGCGCTGACCTAGTGCTGCTAATTCTTTGCTACCTTTAATTACAGCAAATTATGCGCACGATAAGAACTCACGTGAGCTTTGTGCTTTACTCAAACTTTACGTTTTATACTAAACTATAGCGTTTCACCAAAAATATGCGAATACTTGAATACTCTCTAAAGCCGCTATTTGACTTTCCATATATTTTCAGGAAAACTCTACAGCTAAGTTGAAACAAAACGTGTATACTGGGAGTACTGTGTTGTACGTTAAACGTATTGAAAGTTTTCTTTGTGCTGTTCTTTCAGTTATATGCCTACAAATACTTTTCTTATTTATGTGTGACATAATATATACAAAAAGGGAAAAGGGCTGTGGAGAGTCCGGTTGATAGTTCACATGGTAGAATGTTTGCATTAAAATCTTTAGTGATACGGTTAAATTCACAAGGGTGTTAGAAATGTTTTCCACTTTTGATGTTTATTTCACATGCAAAATTAGTCTGTCTGAGCTTTTATCAGAAATAAAAATCTTTTTAATGAAGAGCAAGGATTTTTTTAAATTTAAAATGAAGTAGTTTGCGTAAGGCTGACCCCCTTATATGTAAAAAGAAATAGGCTTAACTCTCTAAAAATATATTTTTATTTTACACTCTTTACTTGGTTGGAAAATTTATTTGCCTTCATCAAAGGTCCATCTAGCTTTACAAAAAAAAAGTCTTCTATAATCTATAATCTAAGTTGCAAAGATATATAAACAGTCAAAGCTCATATCAAATGCATGCCCACAAACAGACACGTGTAAGATCGCGCTTACAAATGTTGAATGTGTACTCACAAATTAAAATCCAAACCTCAAATGAACATAAACCCTGTAACTTTTGCCGACCTTCCCTGGAACAGGGGTGACATTGGTAAAATGAACTATTTGTTACAGTGTGGGTGGTCAGCCTCATACCAACCTAGTCTTGCTTGAGTAATAGATGGTTTATGTAGCGACGACCAAGCTCGCAGAGGGCTTTTGAGGTGTGATTCACACAAAAACAGCGCTCATCAAACATACCATCCAAACATTTATTTCCTTTTTTAAAAACACCTTCAAAGTCAAGGCCATTGTTGTCATCAATGGCACAAAACCCCAGGGGGATTTCAGGACTCCTTGATCAACTGCAGCGACCGCTGCCTGTCCAATGCTTTACTCTTCCAGTCCTACACGCCTACTGCACGGAAGTCTGCCACTATTCCGACTGGCCATCGTAATCTGGGTTTTGTCCTGCGCCCCTTTGGATCCATCATCACAACCATATTCAACAGGCTCCGAAGGTTCATTTGCTGGATGTTCCCAGCCATTGCAGTCTGCTACCACGGTAATTCTTACCAACCGAATATCGGTAATATTTGTATGAAAACTAATCAGCTGTCCACTTGCGGCCATCTTGGATTGACAGGTCTTTATACAAATATTACCGATATTCGGTAGGTAAGAATTACCGTGGTGATGAGACTTCCACCCCAGACCACATTCGCAGACAACGCTTAAAATTATATCCATTTATTTACTAGATAGCTTCCGCATTTCGTTATCAAATGATACAGAGAATATTGTCTTTAATTTTTTTGGCCGTATGCAAAGTTTGTCGTTAGAAATGGGAGCTCTCTACTGCTGTCATGGTCACTCGCCAATGTTTACGTCTAGGCGAGTTGGCAATCGTCCAATGTGTAGACACGCCAAAACAATCGGCCTACCTACACAATCACAAATCCACACACAACTTTGCATGGATTTTCACAGCTTTCGCTCCCCCCAATTCTTGTTTACCGTATACGCCAATCTTGTCAAATTTTTTTTTTCATGCAGTTGTCTTATGAATCAAATTCTACACAATCTGAGCTAAGAAAAACTGTAAAACTCGATAATATGAGAGTTCTTTTAAATATTTTGTAAAAAAAATCTTGTTTTTGTAATACACATTGGTCCAGTACACATGCAAACATTGCGCATGTAAAATTTTCTCAATGGCGTATACGGTAAACAAGAACTAAAGGAGCGTTATGTCACCCAAAGACACCGTGACAATTATGTGGTTATCTTGTTAGAATATTTCATAATGGAATCGGAGCTCTGCGATTTCTCCTCGGCGTATAAAATTCACTATTTGTGTAGCTTAGTTGCGTTTGCGTAAATTGCGTTTATCATCAGCTGTCAATTTTTTTATTACCACTACAATATGATACTAATCTTATCTAATCATATTTTTGCAACTTAGATTAGATTAGATTAGATTAGTATCATCTTGTAGTGACAATAAAGAAATCGACTGATGATAAACACAACTAGGTAACACAAACGCAACTAAGCTACACATATAGTGGATTTTGCCTTGTTTTCTCTAGTGAATGAACAGGTAGATGCAGAATCACTGCTGGGTCGTATCACGATTATCGAAAAGGCCTTCCGCCATTAAAAAAATATAGCATTGCATGAGCGTTCTGTGATACGCTTTCCCGGATGGAAGTGTACAAACGGAACGAGTATGAGGATGGGTTTGCGCAACTAATATAACTACTTGTCGTATTCTCCCTAAAGAAATCGCCTATGGCGGATGGAACCTATTTAATTTTACAGGTAAGCGGGTAACAGGCTTCAGTTGAACTGGGAGTTTTCAGCTTCCAAGGGCTCTGGCGTTATTTCTTGTGAAGTCTGAGAAAAAATTGCCTGAATTTAATTTCGGGTTTAAAATAAACACCGAAACGTGAAATCATTTCTTTGACTGAAGAATGACCGGTGAATTTGAAAGAAGAGTAATGAAGGGCAGGTGTGTACTGGGTGCCACAGCTTGTATCGCCAAAAATCAAAACATATCTAAAAATGCTCGATTGGCGGTACGCAGTGGCATACTTTTACCCACCTTGATGTATGGAAGCGAGGCCTGGACGGTGAATGAAAGTGAAATTAGTAAAGTCCATACTGTTGAAATGGACTTTCTAAGAAGTATGATTGGGAAAAAACGGAGTGACAAAGTGAGGAATGATTTTGTAAGAGAAGAATGTGGTGCAAGAGAAAGTGTGAAAGTGAAGATTAAAAGAAGTTTGTTAAGATGGTTTGGGCATATGGAGAGAATGAATGAGGAAAGACTGACGAAGAAAGTATATGTTGGTAGAATAGATGGATGTCGTGGTAGAGGAAGACCGAGAAAGGTATGGATGGACCAAATATCCGAAATTGCGAATGAATGGAATATCCAGAGTCATAATAAAAGAAGAGCTTGTATGAAGAAGGTTATGACTCTGGAGGAAATGAAAGAAGTATGTAAGGATAGAAAGAAATGGCGGTTGATCTGTGATGTTGGCGGCTAGGGTTTGTTAAAGTAAAATTGGTTTTTATGATTTAGTCTTTTATGTCCATGTATATATTATAATTTATTGATTTTAAAAATGTAATTTGTCATGTATGTTCCTTGACTTAGAGGTTGTTATGTGGCTGACCACCCATACTGTAAAAAATTGGTTCACTTTGCCAATGTCACCCCTGTTTCAGGGAAGGACGGCAAGAGTTGCAAGGCTTATGTTCATTTGAGATTGGGTTTTTATATTGTAGGTCCACATGCGGCATGTGTTAGCGCGAAATAATACATGTCTGCTTGTGGGAATGCATTTAATATAAATCTTAAATGATATATATCTTTGCAGCTTAGATTAGATTAGATTAGATTTCTGATACCCTCCGTGGGATTCGAACCCGAGCTCTCGGCTATGGAACTAGGAATGCAAGCATTCCACCGACTGAGCTATCGGCCGGATGATGATAAATCAGTTGACTTTTTAGAAAAACGATAGGTGCAGTCGGCTCCATGCTCTTGGAGGATCCACTGCAAAAGCAGGCTCACCAAACATTGATGCAGATTTGAGCCTAGGCTTGAGACGTTCCTTGAAGTGACAATCTCTCGAACCACAGGTAGCAATCCCATGCTCTTGGATCAGCTACTGCAAAGGCACGCTCACCAAACACTGCTGCAGACTTGGGACCAAGGCTTGAGATTAAGACGTCTCTTGATTTGACTGCTGTCGGCAATCTCTCAAACATTTGTGGCAGTCATTTTCATGCCATTGGAGCAGCCACCGCAAAAACGCGCTCACCAAACACTGTTGCAGACTTAAGCCAAGGCTTGAAATGTCTCTTGAAGTGAAAATCTCTCAAACCATAGGTGGCAGTCGGCTCCATGCCCTTGGAGCAGCCACTGCAAAAGCGCGCTCTTACAATCTAAGCTGCAAGAATGCATTCTCATTTAAAGTTTCCACGATCTATGTGCACGTAATATGTATGTTATGCCGTGTTAGTATGCCTGTTGCATTTCAAGGGTGTCGCTACATGTGCCTGCTTGTTTGTATGCATGGAGAGTGAACACCAAATGATTTCGAACCTTTGCAACTCTTGTTTCATTTCTTTTTACAGTTAATTTAGTGCTGTCTAGTCCGTAGTCTAGTGGTAATGCTTTGGACTCCTTTGGACTCGTTAATCGAAAGCTGTGTGTTCGAATCCCGGCGGAGCATAAAATACCATTTATATTTTCAAATATGCTCTTCGCTGGTTGAAAACTTCATATACCTTTAACAAAAACCGGTCACATAAGGTCCATCTAGTCTTGCAGTAACTGAGTCTTCCTTGAATACTGTCGTTTTCTATCGCTCGTAGAGGGCTCTTGAGGTGTGATTCACACAAAAACAACGTACAACATCAAATAAATCGTCATAAATTATGAACTAATCTAATCTAACCTAAGTTGCAAAGATATGTTACATTGGAGATTCACATTACATGCATTCCCGCAACCAGACAAGTAAAAGTTCGCGCTTGCACATGCCTCATGTGAACCTACAACATAAAAAAACAAATCTCAAATGGACATGCACCCTGCAACTCTTGCCGTCCTTCCCTGAAACAGGGGTGACATTGGCAAAGTTAAACCATTTTCTACAGCATGGGTGGTCAGCCGCATACCAACCTATAAGTCAAGGAATTATAGAAAATACATTGATCCCCATAGAGTCCATTAAAAGTTTTATTTTTTACTCTCACAAAGTATCAAGTGAAACCTGTTACATTTGGTTTGGTGCAGTGGTTAGAAAATCATTATTCACACAACAATGTACTGAGTTGTAAGCGAATATAGTGTATCCGTTTTACGAGAGGTTTGCGTTACAGTGAGCTAGGTCTTATAGACTGCTTTCCTTTGCTAATAAATCGCAAAAACCTTTAACAGTATAAAACTTTGTGTTAAAACTCACACGGTGTTATTTTCAAACAGCAAAGCCATGGCTCATCCGTGACCTACAGTGAATTATCCATGCACAAATTCTATGATCCGTAGATCAGGTATGAATCAAATATTTATTTTGTGAATAGCACTGATAAGGCCTTATTCATTAGATTAGTTCAACCTAAAAGTCATTATGAATAAAGGGGTGAGCGTTTTTCCGTTTTTTTTTTACTAAAACAGTCACTAGGGTTGCTGTTTTAGTTTACATACATAACTTTGTATACTCAATAATTGAGTTGAAATGTTAATTTTTGTACTTGTTAGACTGATTTGAATAATTGTTTTTTCAGACTTGATTATGTTTACCAGTATTACAAGTATAAAACTTACGTTTAAACTCAAGCATAGCGTTTAGCAAAAAAATGTATGAAAACTGAAATGCTCACTAGAGGCGGTGTTTTAGTTTTCATAAACTTTTTCATAAAATGACAAGTTTTTATACTTGGGTTGCAGGCCACGCAAGGAAAATGGCAATCTCGTTTTTTATGACTCGAGCGCTTTCGCATGTACTAAACCACAGGCGATTACCTCGTGATATTTATTATTTACCAGGTATTCATGAATAATGCTATGAGGACTCATAGTGTAGGTACCTACGACAAAATCACGCATAATTGCTACAATTATCGATTCTATTCCCTGACCAATATCCCCAAGAATCACTAAGAAAATGAAAATGGCGGTTAACAATTATATATTGTTGCCGACCCTGATGTATGGAAGCGAGTCGTGGACGGTTGATGAAATATAAGTAAATAAGGTAGTCCGGTCGATAGCTCAGTTGGTAGAGTGCTTGCATTCTACCCCGTGAGCTCGGGTTCGAATCCCACCGAGGAGGGTGTCAGAAATGATTTCCTATTTCGGTGTTTATTTCGAACCCCATAATAAAAATACCGGCAAGGTTTACTCAGCCTTCACAAGAAATGAGTACCAGCCCCCTCGGGAGCTGGGAAACCCCCACTTCAACTGAAGTGGTTGGCGTAAGGCCGGCCCCCTTACCTGTAAAAATAAATAGGTTCAACTCGCCACATGCGACCCCTTCGGGGATAACGCGGCAAGAAGTTACACTATATGTGTAGCTTAGTTGCGTATGCACCGTTGAAACGACTCATTTGAGAAGTATGACAGGAAAAACACTGAAAGATAGAGTGAGAAACGAATGGGTTCCGAATGAATGCGGAGTAAAAGAAAGCGTGAAAGTGAAAGTTCAAAGAAGTGTGATGCGATGGTTTGGACATATTGAAAGGACGAATGAAGACCGACTGACAGAAAAAGTGTACAAAAGGAATGTAATAGGTAATCGTGGAAGGGGAAGACCTAGGAAAGAGTGGATTAATCAGATAAGTGAGATTGCGAATGAATGGAATTTACAGAGTGGAAACAAGAGAAATGCCTGCATGAAAAGAGTGATGAAACTAGATGAGATGAAAAAAGTATGCAAGGATAGAGTCAAGTAGAGGCACTTGTGTGGAGGTACCGGCCACCCCTAGAGGAATGGCGGCAGGATACAATATCCCTCCTATTTCAGGGAATGTCAACATGAGTTGCAGGGCTTCAGTATTGTTCTTGAATATGGCTTTTCTTGTGAAAGCTAAGCGCATAAATACTGAAGAATTTCGATGCGTGCAGGTTTAGGATAATATCGCCAATGTTGCATTTCATGTTTTATGATTTTGCATACAATAAAAGTCATATTTCTTACAGTTAATGAATGTTGAAAATGCTTGAACGGTTTCAGAAGCAATTACATGATTGTGCTGGTTTTTCCCCTTAAAATCTGTATTCATTTAGTTACATTTGAACAAAAAAAACGTTCAGGGTTATTCATAGTACGTTTGATCCGTAGCTGGTTCATAGATCATCATTTTTTTGTATGGAAGATTCAAGATTCTCTCCGGCAAATTAAGACCGTGGTTAAAAGTCTGCCTAGGAGTGCTACAAAGGCGATTGTAAATTCCTTTGTTGTGGCCAAACTTGACTACTGCAATGCGATCTATGCTGGCCAGCCCAAAAATCAGCTCAAAAGGCTTCAATCGCTGCAGAACGCTGCAGCTAGACTCATATATGGCGCTGCAAAGTCTTGCCACATCACTCCTCACCTTCAAGCTCTGCATTGGCTGAAAATCCCTGAGAGGATTACCTTTAAAGTTTGTCTGCTCACTTTTAAAGCACTACGTGGGAGTGCCCCGGGGTACCTGATGGAGCTGGTGTCTCCAACAACTATAACCTTGCGTGGACAAACACTGAGGTCAGCTGCATCAAGAAGCAGCTGCCTGGAAGTCCCAGCAAGAAGACCCCACACTGTTTTTGGAGACAAGGCATTCAAGGCAGCCGCTCCAATGACCTGGAATGCTTTTCCTGACACACTGAGGGAACTGGATTTGGAGACACAATTTAAAAGAAGTCTCAAGACTCACCTCTTCGTCCAATCATATGGACAAGCGCCTTTGTAGTGACACATTATCATAAAAGGCGCTATATAAATTCTGTGTTTATTATTATTATTAAGATAGGTGGCGGCTGAGCCATGGATTTTCTGTATGTAAATAACATCTGAAAAAATATATTTTACTGATTGCGAGAGTGCATATAATGTGGATCTCCAATGATACATATCTTTGCCACTTAGATTAGGTTAGATTAGATCCCTTTTGTACCTATATATACGGATTGCAAAGGGCATCAGCGATTAGTCGCTCCAAGCATTTTGCCGTGAAGACAATTATACGCCGTGATTGTCAATTGTTGTAAACTGTGAACCAAACCATGTAAAATAAATTCTGGTGAAAGAAATAATTGCAAAACAACCCCAGTATAATCGTAACAATATTATTGCAACTTACGCAACTAAGCTACACATATAGTGTAACATCTTGTCTGTGGCGATTCGGGACCAAATTATTTTTACAGGTAAGGGGGCTGGCCTCACACCAACCACTTTCAGTTGAAGTGGGGGTTTCCCAGCTCCCGGATGGTTCTCATTTATTGTGAAGACTAAGGAAACCTTGAGATCGAACCCTTGCTCTCGGCATGGAATGAAAGCATTCTACGAATTAAGCTATTGACCTTTTTACGAGCTTGGTCGTCGTCGTTACAAAGCGCCAATTCTCAAGAAAGACCCAGTTGCTGTAAGGCTGGATGGACCTTTGGTGACCCGTCATTGGTAAAGGTTTATGATTTTTTTCAACCCAACGAAGAGCAGATTTGAAAATATTAATGGTATACTTTTTGTTCTCCGCCGGGATTCGAACCCACAACCTTCCATTCAGAGTCTGAAGTGTTACCACTGAACTACGGAACGGTCCCTTAGATTATAGAAAATAGTCGTTGAAAAAGTGAAAGCATCTGAATGTACAAATTCTTACACAAAATAATGATAGAATCACATATTAAATGGTACATAAATATTTTGTGTTGATAAATGTATCCACAGGTGAAACAAACTAAATCACGAGTTAGGTGTGCGATTCAGGTGATGACGTTTCAGCTATGACGCGGTGAGGTATGCTCAGAGCTCTTGTGTATCGCACACGGGGCGTCGCGTCGTCGCAAACGCCCCCGCCATTTTAAACTGAAAGAAATGCGGGCGAATGTGCCAAAAAATAACAGAGGGAAACAAGGTTGAGATATTGTAGCTGAGATTGTAAATGATGGACCAATCATAGTGACGATTAATTGATGGTGCATTTGATTGACGGATCTCTTACATTTATGAATCAACTTTTGATGTATCCATTCTTTATATAATACGAGGACAGACAATTTTTAGAACCATTCATTGACTCTAAAAAATAGTTCACTTTGCCGATGGCACCCCTATTTAAGGGAAGTTTGGCAAAAGTTGCAGGGTTCATGTTCATTTGAGGTTAAGATATAATTTGTAAGTATACACTCAGCATTTGTAAGCGCGAACTATGTACACGACTACACGTGTCTGTGCGTGAGTCATATAATATGAGCTTTAAAATTTCATATAACTTTGCAACTTAGATTTTAGACTATAAGATAGAATAATTTTTGTATTTGGACATTTTAAAAGTGAAACGGAATAAATGACGCATGGAGCTAATTTGTATTTTTCAGATAAATTCATTTATTTTTTATTTTCTACGAAAGAAAACATTGCAGAAGTGGGAAAATTCTGTAGTTTAGACCTTTTTTAAGGACTCTTCCTTATGATAGTTCACTTATTATGATGAGTTTAACACATCGAAATAAATATATTTTATTTACATCAATGGTTTAACACAATAAAATGTTTTATCCACGATTTGTACAATCAGTAAATCAGCACTTATTCAGTTTTACCCTTAAGGTGGCGATGTCTGGTAAAAAATTTATTTAGAATCCACTCCTACAAGTTTATAAAGTTTTTAACTTTCAGTTTCATGGTCGGTATAGGATTATAAATTGTTGCGAAATTCTTTTGGGTGAAACCATGCTCTTGATTCCTTGACTTATAGGTTGGTATGAGGCGGACCACCCATAATGTAAAAAATGGTTCACTTTGCCAGTGTCACCCCTGTGTCAGGGAAGGTCGGCAAAAGTTGTAGGGCTTATGTTCATTTGAGGTTTGGATTTTATTTGTAAGTACACATTCAGCATTTGTAAGCGCAAACTACACGTGTTTGTTGGCATGCATCTGAGAGCTTTAAATGAATATATCCTTGCAACTTAGATTATAGATTATAGATGCTCTATTCGCAGTTTTATAATAATAAGCGGACGTAAATACCACGGCGTCGTTTCGATAACCAGCTCTGAAAATGCTTTCCTCCCGTGGAAGTGAAACGTCTGTAAACGTGAAAAGTATATAAAGAAAGCTGCGAATAAAACATGGTCTATCTCATCACTTCTTAAATTATCATTATTTATTATGTATAAGTTTTGTTTTATTTAAAATAACTATATTTTAATAAATCTACTTATATAATCTAAGATATATTACATTTAGAATTCATATTCAATGCATGCCCACAAGGAGATATGCATTGCAGGATTGAATTGATTCGTAACATTTTTATAACACGGCTATCAACTTTATTTCCAATTGACAAAAATAGTAGAAATTCAAGACAATACTTTGTTTAACAATAACATAATTCCATCCGACTTTAAGCTCCTCAAATAAATCTAATAAACCTAACGGCGCCTACTGAAAGATTACTTTACTCACCCTAAGTATAAAACTTTGCTTTTAAACTTAAAAAAACGGCGTTTTCTCAAAAAGCTTAAGGAAACTAAAAAAGCCATAGTAATTGTCAGTGTGTCTACCCGTTAGTCCACTAAAGGTGGCCAATAGCTCTGTAGATGTATCTCCACTTGTACTGTCATTGTCCCATTCTTTCATCTCCTCACATTCATAATTTTCTTCACGCATGGTCTTCTCTTTTTCTTATTTTCTTTCAGCAGATTCCAATCATTTGCAATCTCACTTATTTCTAAAACACAACAGAACATACAAATAAGAAACAAACCGCAAGTCCCTGTTTTGAGCCGCAGCATCCATATTCAAAATAGCCATGATGATCGCCGATCTTCGATAGAAGTGGCAAATGACAAAACAGTACATTCACAAAACATCACATGACAAAACATCACATACCTATAGCACAAGATACAATTTTATTACATTATGACGTTTTTTCTTGTAATGTTTTGTCATTGTAATGTATTTGACAGTGATCTTTTGTCATTGTCATGTGATTTATTTTTGTTGTGAAATAATGTGATATGATGTTTTGTCATGTGATGTTCTGCCAAGTGGTGTTCTGTCATGTGTCGTTATGTCATATGCTGTTTTATCACTATGACGTTTTATCATGGAACCGGTAAAATCATATGAGTTTCCCAACCCACTTTTTCTCGTGAGCTCTGTATTTTCCTTCCAATATCTGTACCCTTAGTACGAGTTGCAAAACTTGAGAAAAGTAAAGTTTACGGAAAATATTAAAGAGTGATTTCTCCCAAAATCTGCCGTTTTTGTTTCTTACACTTTATGGTCTTAGCAAAAGAGTTACAGTGATGAAGAAAATCGAGTTCAAACAAACAAAAACGGCAGATTTTGGGGAAATCACTCTTTAATATTTTCCGTAAACTTTACATTACTCAAGTTTTGCAACTCGTACTAAGGGTACTGGTGAAACGTTATGTTTTAGTTAAAACAAAAACGTAATTTGCGTGATGTGATGTCCTAACAGGTGTAGAACAAGATGTAGAATATTTATAAACCTAGGACATTTGACGTGCACAAAAAAATATACGCAAGGTCAATGATTATGTTGAAAAGAATTCGCCGAGTGGCCGAGGGGCTTGCCAAAAAAATAACGGCGAGCAAGCCACGATTGTAAGTTTAATTTTACATAAAACTTGTGTGGATTCTTCCTCTTCGATGCCACTACTGCCAGCTCATTTGGTTCAACTCTTAAATATATATTTTTTTCATTATCCAGTTAAATTTTACGATGATGATGAGTTTATTATTTTTTTATAGCGCCGTTTCGTAATGTAGTCACTCCAAGGAAAAACACCCAAATATCTCGCTGATTTAATCAAACCAGTCACCCTCGGCAAAAAAAGCCTAACACTGCGCTCAGCTGAGACTGGAGCCAAATCAAGGATTGAAGAACCTGTAAGAAGAGTTAACACAGTGTTTGGAGAGCGTGCATTTGCAGTTGCTGGCCCTCTGGCCTGGAACCACCTGCCACATCATGTGAGAGAGCTAGAGGACCATGGAAAGTTCCGGAATGCACTGAAGACAAGCAAATTTCTGGCATCGTTTGCACCAGCGCCCTTGGAGTGACTACATCACGAAACGGCGCTATAAAGAAATCATCAACTCATCAACTCATCATCATCATCAAGGCGCCCTTGTGCAAATGATGCCAGAAATTTGCTTATCTTCAGTGCATTCCGGAACTTTCCATGGTCCTCTAGCTCTCTCACATGATGTGGCAGGTGGTTCCAGGCCAGAGGGCCAGCAACTGCAAATGCACGCTCTCCAAACATTGTGTTAACTCTTCGTATCGGTTCTCCAATCTTTAATTTGGCTCCAGTTTCAGCCGAGCGCAGTGTTAGGTTTTTTTCGCCGAGGGTGACTGGTTTGATTAAATCAGCGAGATATTTGGGTGTTTTCCCAAATAAAGCTTTGTGGACCATCGTGCACACTTTGAACTCGATGCGCTCCGGGATACGGAGCCAGTGAAGCTTCTGGAGAAGAGGAGTAAGGTGAGTAAATTTTGACTGCCCAGCAATCATGCGAGCGCATGCATTACATTACACTTGTTTGGATTATTCCTTTTGGATAGCTTTTCCATATTGACAACTCGAAAGTTTATTTACTTCGAAAAATATGATTTCTTCATTTGCTAGTTTAATTTTACATAAACTCGTGTGCATTCTTCCTTTTTGTTTCTCCTTCCGTCAGCTCATTTCGATCTATTTCTGAATAAAGGGTTTCTTAATTTTTCAGTTTGATTACACACACAACTGAGACTGATTCTTCCTGTGTGTTGTCTTTTTGTCTGTTTGATCAACAACTGATTTAAGAATTTCTGCATTTGTCAGTTGGGTTTTATATAAAATGTGTGAAGATTTTTTCTTTTCATTGGATATTCAGTCATATTGTTTTGGTCTACTATTTAATAGAGTAAGTCTTCATTTGTCAGTTAATTTTACATGAAATTGTATGAATTCACCCCCTCGTCTCTTATTCTGCCATTTTGATCCACTCCTGAATAGAGGACTCCTTCATTTGTTTCAGAAGTTTCAGAGAGAGGAAGCTCACTCTGTTATCTCTGGTAGGCACACTCAACACTGCCAGCTTACCGTCTAGAAAATTGACCACATTGTTTGGTGACCGCGCGTTCACCGTTGCAGGACCATCCACCTGGAATTGGCTGCCCTCAGAAGTCTAATCTAATCTAAGTTGCAAAGATATGTAACATTAAGGATTCACATTATATGCATTTTCACAAGCAGACACGTATAAGTTCACGCTAAAACATGCCGCATGAGGACCTACAATATAAAAACCCAAATCTCAAATGAACATACACCCTGTTACTCTTGCCGACCTTGCCTGAAACAGGGGTGACATTGCCAAAGTGAATCATTTTCTACAGCATGGATGGTCAGCCGCATACCAACCTATAAGTCAAACAATGCGTGCCAGTAAAAGTGTTGGTAAGAGGAAATGAAGACCCATATCTTCCCTACAGTAACCACTTTTTCAGTGACAGAAGTTACGAAGTTACGAACTCTACAAATTATCATCATCATACCCATGAATTAACTAGATGGATATTCCAACAACAATAAAGTCTACTGTTGAAAGAACGATTTAACTTTTTTAAACTAAAAAATACTAGATATTATGTCTGCCATGGTTGTGTATAATAAAGCTCAGCGTTAATTATTATTAAAACAAACAACTTTTCAGTTGCTGGCTTCTTTGCTAATTAAGCTCATCAGGGCTATAATAATTTCAGTTTTAACGGCTTTCAGTGGAATTTTAATACGATCTAGATCTACTCGCAGTAAGCGTTTACAAGGATGAAATATTTAGTAAAATAAATGAGAAACCACATTATTAAAATCTGCCATGACCATTCAGTAGCTTAATGGTTGACGCTACGGACTAGTAAACGAAAGGTCGTGGGTTCGATTCTCGGCGGAGCACAACAAAAAAACGTATAATTTTTACGCTTTTCGCTGGGTTGAAGCTGGGCTCTATCCAACCTTTTAGCAACTGGGTCTTGCTTGTGTAAGCGACGACCAAGCTTGCAAAGGGGTTCTTGAGATGTGATTAATACAAAATAGCGCTTACCAAATAAATCAAATAATATTATTGACCATGTTTATTTTTTGCGAACACGCCAAAATTCACGTTACAATAAAAAAATACAAGTTGTTTGTACAGTTTTTGTTTTTTTTTTCATTGAAACTATAATCTATCTAAGTATATTCTAAGTTGCATAGATATATATAAACATTCAAAGCTCATATCAAATGCATGCTTACAAACAAACACGTGTAAGTTCGCACTTACAAATACTGAATGTGTACGGACAAATTAAAATTCAAACCTCAAATAAACATATGATCTATAAATTTATTCCTGTGCTCCATGTCAACCGTTGAGAGTTGGTACGAAGAGTTCGCCCATATAATCGAAGAAATGAAGACGTCCGAACTAGACTTAAATCCAGAGTTTAAAGCGGACTTTAGCATTGTAGCAATTGCAGACGATTTGTACCTTCAAATCAAACAGATTGAAAGAGAGATTTCAATCTCACCAAATAGAGCTTTTAAGCTGACACCGCAAACGTATGTGAATACGGCACCAGTACCCTTAGTACGAGTTGCAAAACTTGTGTAATGTAAAGTTTACGGCAATTATTAAAGAGTGATTTCCCCCAAAATCTGCCGTTTTTTTTTGTTTGAACTTGATTTTCTTCATCACTGTAACTCTCTTGCTAAGACCACAAAGTGTAAGAAACAAAAACGGCAGATTTTGGGAGAAATCACGGTTTGATATTTTCCGTAAACTTTACTTTTCTCAAGTTTTGCAACTCGTACTAAGGGTACAGACCATTCACATGCGGCCTCCTCGCAGCCACTTTGTTCGTTATGTAAATTAAGCCATCTAAAAACCACCTGAAACTTTTGCCTTTGGCAAAGTTTACATTGGCAAAGTTTACCATTTTTTACAGTATGGGTAATCAGCCAACCTATAAGTCAAAAAATAACCATTAGAAAAAAATGCAATTTTTTTGTTTAAATCAGAGGGTGTTGAATTTCAAAAGGAATTGACAGTTGAGATGGCAGAATGAATTACCGATCATTGTTTTGGAGGCAAATCATTGACCGTGTGTGCAAGGTAATGAAAATAAACGCGCGTCTATTTTGGGGATCGAACCAATGACAACAGTTGGCTGCGGCATATCAATTTCACAATTCAATTGACGTCAATGGACGGTTTCTTTATTCCCGTTCAAGTAACATCTCATTCTACCAACTCAGTGATTCGTAACTGTTTAAGTGAGTTTATTGTTAGGTAGAATGATTCTGGAGGAAATGAAAGAAGTGTGTAAGGACAGAATAAAATGGCGGTTGATCTGTGATGTTGACAGCTAGGGTTTTTTGAATAAGAATTTGTTTTCTGTTAGTTTTTGATGTCCATACATGTTATAATTTTCTTGATATTAAAAATGTAAATTGTGTATGTTCCTTGACTTATATGTAGGTTGGTATGCGGCTGACCATGCATGCTGTAGAAAATGGTTCACTTTACCAATGTCACTATTGTTTTCAGGGAAAGTCGGCAGAAGTTGCAGGGTGTATGTTCATTTGAAACTCGGGTTTTTATATTGTAAGTCCACATGCGGCATGCACAACGCGAACTTGCACGTGTTTGCTTGTGAAAATGCATATAATGGTAATCCTCAACTCCAACAAAAACTCCAAATCTGTGGGTATATTTCGCGGAGCTCTCAAGACGCACCTTTTCAAAAAGTCTTATCCTTGATCGGAGAGGGCCCTTGAGGTGCGACACACACACAAAAACGGCGCTCTCTTATCATATGTAATTTAAAATAAATAAGCCTGTTATATGCACATATCTTTGCAACTTAGATTAAATTAGATTAACTACTGTTTTTGAACCAAGCCGAAATAAATTGAATTAAACCATCGTCCGTGTTATACACACACAGCAAATCCATGACTCAACCGCCAACTAACGTGAATTTTCCATAAAAAAAAGATCAATGATCCAAGGATCAAGTGTGTTGCGAATAACCCTGACTAATAATAATGACATATTAACCCGACTACATTTGAAAGAAATAAATACAAAGTGAGCGTAAAAGAAGAAAATGCATGAAAAAGGTGATGGATATGAATGAATTGAAAGAGGTATGTAAGGATGGGAAAAAATGGAGGCAGCTCTGCAGAGGCTCTGGCCACTCCTAGCGGAATGGCGACAGAGTTACAGTTACAGTTATTATTGTAAACGGTGCTTTGCCAAAACTATTGTAACTAGACTTGGAGATCTTATGTTTTTGTATAATGTGTTGTCTTGTATAAATTATTTTCAGTGTTCTGTTGATGTCTTTACAAATAGAATAAGTAAATAAATTATGTTGTCTCTAGGTACTCTCTCAAGACACTTAAAAACCACCTGTAGTCCGCAGACCACTGGTTGTGATTCACTGCGCTAACTAGACGAGTATTCTTGGACCGGTATTTGGAACAGATGTGCTTATAGAGTATTTGGGCTATCAATTTATAGACTATTCTAATGCCACACCTCGCGAGTGTCTACTGATTTGTGTGTGGTCTGTACCACGAGTACAAATCGGATTGTAAACTCCTCTCCATCGCGTAAAATAGAAAAAATGTATGTAAAGTACATCACTCTCTAGGTATGCTACCGTATTTTCTATACATTTGAAACGCATGCTCACTTCGATCGTGTAAACTTCTACCAACCATTTAGCAGAGAAAAATGATTTTCTTCGGTTACATTTTGAGAAATGAGAAATACCGCCTTCTTCATCTTATCATACAGGGTAAGATTAAGGGGAGAAGATCTCAGGGACGCCGAAGGACATCGTGGTTGAACACCTGCGATAATGGTTCGCAAGAAGCAACAAGTTCCTGTTTCGAGCCGCAGCATTTTAAGTCAAAATAGCCATGATATCTTCGATGAAAATGGCACGAAAAGAAGAAGAAGAAGATCGTGTAAATGTAAAAAAGTATGAAAACTATATCACTCACTTGGAGTGCTGTCGTATGTTACATACATTTTTCAATTTACACGATCGAATTTTCTGTACTTGGGTTGCTGAAATGCAAGCATGAGAAGGCACGTAAAACGCAACTAAGCTACACATCTAATGTAACTTCTTGCTTACTGACTGGGAAATGAGAATAATAATAACAATATTTTAAATTACAAATGAGAAGAGAGCGCCGTTTTTGTGTGTGTCACACCTCAAGGGCCCTCTCCGATCATGGATAAGACTTTCTAAAAAGAGAAATGATAAGAGAAATGATGAATGAGAAATGATACTGGGAACACTTGGCATGACTGCTGGCATAATTCTTTTGATTTTTACTGACGCATTAGTCGAAAACTAAATGGAGAGAATTGTAGCGAAATTCATCTTCAAATCTATAACATGATATTTAAATATGCTTCACTTTACCAATGCCACCCCTTTTTCAGGGAAGATCAGCTTGAAGATTTGCAAAACTTTGTTCATTTGAGATTTGTTATTTTTATTAATTTGTTTACATGTGTCAGCGCGAACTTACACGTGTCGGCTTGTGGGCATCGTTTACATTTAAATATAATATTAAATATGTCTTAATGTAAGTTAAATTATGAATTATTAAAGAATCTATGTGTGTAAATTACTTAAACCTCTCAAATGATTTTAATCAAATTTCCCGGAAATGTACTTATGAAGTTTGATGTCGATCGGATAAAAAATACATTTTATTCGCAATTTATTTTCATAAAAAATGTGTGAACAAGTTGCTACTCGTGCGTGGCTAAGACGCTCATCAGATTTTAAACAGTTTTTCAGAAAACGTGCTGAACACCCTCGAAGTAGATCGTGTGCAGTTTGATGTCGATCGTACCACAAAAAATTCTTCAGCCTTTTGTAGCGAAGAAGTCTCGATTATTTCTTAATCAGATTAAAGTGTATTTTCATCAATAGTAAACAAAACTGAAGTTTCTTACAAACTGAAATAATAGAGATACAAATATGTGTAACGCAAACGCAACTAATCTACACATTTAGTGAAACTTCTTGCCGCGTTATTCCCATTTAAAGGGTTTTGCATGTTCATTGTTGTCATGACTCCTTATGGGGCGTCCACACGCTTGCCAACCATTCACAAGTCAAGCGCACAGTGTGTCGTCTAGAACATGCTAGCTGGACAAAATGAGTCCATTAGACAAAATTTTGTCCAGCTAGCATGTTCTAGACGACACACTGTGCGCTTGACTTGTGAATGGTTGGCAAGCGTGTGGACGCCCCATTAGATTCTAGAGACTCTAGGGGTCTATGACACTTGTTGTAGTGCCGCAGAGGTGGCCGCATGTGACGAGTGGAACCTATTTATTTTCAGAGGTAAGGGGGTGGCCTTACGTCAACTACTTCTATTGAAGTGGGGGTCTCCCAGCTCCCAATTAGGCTGGTACACATTTCTTGTGAAGGCTGAGCAAACCTTGCCGGTATTTTATTTTGGGGTTCGAAAAAAGCACCGAAACGGGAAATCATTTCTGACACCCTCGGTGGGATTCGAACACGAGCTAATGGGATGGAATGCAAGCACTCTACCAACTGAGCTATCGTACTACAATAATTTCTTAACCCTTTTGTTGCGAAGAAGTCATTAAGTGTCTTTTCATCAATTGAAAATAATACTGAAGTTTCTTACAAACTGAAATAATAGAAGTTTAAGGGTTTGTGTATTGACATTGTGATGATTAATTAAAAAAAAAAAAAAAAAAGTTTTTTATCAGTTGCTCTCTTGATAATGGTGTGAAAACATCGAAAGCGCTTGAGAAATAAATCAATTCTAATCTAAGTTGCAAATATATGTTACATTGGAGATTCACATTACATGCATTTTCACAAGCAGACACGTACAAAATCACGCTTGCACATGCCGCATGTGAACCTACAACACAAAAACCAAATCTCAAATGGACATACACCCTGCAACTCTTGCCGTCCTTTCCTGAGACAGGGGTAACATTGGCAGGGTAAACCATTTTTACAGCATGGGTGGTCAGCCGAAACATCACATTCGTGAAGAAAAAAATTGTTCATTTTTTTTACATTATTATTTTGAAATAGTAGAGATACAAATATGTGTGATGGTGTAAACGTGTGTATGAAGTAATCGCGTTAAAGTATTAATGGCTCTATCCGGGGTGAATCCTATCACAAGCCATACAAAGGCGTAAGACTTTCTCAAGTGTGACAATACTTCCAACGTCTTATACTTATATAGGTACCTCCTCATGATTATCATTCCTTGACATATAGGTTGGTATGAGGCTGACCACCCATACTGTAAAAAATGGTTCACTTTGCCAAAGTCACCCCTGTTTCAGGGAACGTCGGCAAGAGTTGCAGGGCTTATGTCCATTCGAGAATTGGGTTTTTTATATTGTATGTCTACATGCGGCATGTGTGAGCGCGAAATTATGAGTGTTTGCTTGTGGGAATGCATTTAATATTATTCTTAAATGATACATAGCCTTGCAGCTTAGATTTAGATTATGACGTCTGGATTATTACAAGTATAATACATTACAAGAACTCCCCTCGATCATGTAAATGTAAAAATGTATCTGTACTGTATTGTATCTTGCCGTCGTTCCGCTAGGGGTGACAAGATACAACGGCAGATGCATCTCCGATTTTTCAGTCCTTGGATATGTCTTTCATATCTTCAACATTCATTAGTTTACTAATACATACTCTTCTCTTATTCTCACTCTGCTGATTCCAGTATTTTGTGATCTGTCTTATTTGATCAATCTATTCTTGAGAGCAGTTGATCAATCGATTTTTAAAAATATTTCACAGAAAAATCAGCTGCTTACCCGCAGCTGTATTTTATTCTTATGCTGTAAGCTGAATTATTATTAAGTACCTAAAGTATTGGAAGCTTGTAGAATATGAAAGACGGTTCCAGACGAATCTAAGCCCAGAATGTTTCAATTGTAATAGCTATGTTAGGCGTGAATTGCCTGTAAGAGAGGAGTCTCAAAATATTTGTAGCCCTTACAGGCCAAGTCAGCGAAAGTCAACCATACAAGAGAACCAGTGTAAAATAAATTGTGAACTAAAATAAATTTATTTAAAATAAATCTCCAGCCGTTTTAATTAAGAAGGCCAACATTCTAAATTTCAAAAAATTAGAACCCTACACCATCTACCTACATGATCTGCAGATATATCAAGACTTCTCATCGGCATTAAAATCAGCACGTTTGGTTAGCCTTCACAAAAATAAAAAAAATACATGTTTATATCTGATGCAATAGGTGACATTGAATAAAAGATTTAAGTATTGCATACATCTAAAAAAACAATGAAAGCATTTTTTTTGTTAAGCACTTTTACCTTGACTCTAAGCTCCTTGTCCAATCCACAATCAGAGGTCAAAAGAACGCGTGATTAGTCGCCCTAGAGAAAAGAAAAACACAATTCTAGCAAAAAATGCCTTTTTTTGTTGTTGTTGTATATTTGATGTAAATCATTCCCCTACCTTTTTTTATTTCTTACAGCTACAACGTAAAAAAAAAATTATACAAAAGAAAACAAATGACACAGTGAAATAAATCAAAACACACCAGAATCTCATGTATATTAAACGTCGCGTAAATATCAAATGTATACAAACGGTACACAATTGTATATTGTTGCCGACCTTGATGTATGGAAGTGAGTCGTGGACGGTAAATGAAAGAGAAGTCAATAAGGTATGCACCGTAAAAATGGGTCATTTGAGAAGTATGACAGGAAAAACACTGAAAGATAGAGTGAGAAACGAATGTGTTCAGAATGAATGTGGATTAAAAGAAAGCGTGAAAGCGAAAGTTCAAAGAAGTGTGATGCGATGGTTTGGACATATATAATACTGCCTGCTCTATTTTATCATCTAAAGGGAGATTGAGAGGAAGATGAATCAAGAACCCGTACTTCTAAAAAAAAAAGCGTGGTTGATGATGATGATGATGAGTTGATGATTTCTTTATAGCGCCGTTTCGTGATGTAGTCACTCCAAGGGCGCTGGTGCAAACGATGCCAGAAATTTGCTTGTCTTCAGTGCATTCCGGAACTTTCCATGGTCCTCTAGCTCTCTCACATGATGTGGCAGGTGGTTCTAGGCCAGAGGACCAGCAACTGCAAATGCACACTCTCCAAACATTGTGTTAACTCATCTTATAGGTTCTTCAATCCTTGAATTGGCTCCAGTCTCAGCCGAGCGCAGTGTTGAGCTTTTTTTGCCGAGGGTGACTGGTTTGAATAAATCAGCGAGATATTTGGGTGCTTTTCCGAATAGAGCTTTGTTGACCATCGTGCACACTTTGAACTCGATGCGCTGATGACCTTCGACTAAAAAAAAACGCAGTTAAACTTCATAGAATGCAATTTCTTACCCTGTTTTCCCTGAAGGGGTTGTGTGAAATATAATTATCTTACAGGTAAGAGACCAGCCGCTTCAGTTGAAATGAGGGTTTTGCAGTTCCCGAGGGGACCTAGTTTTGGGAATCAAGCTCATGATTTTCCGTTAACTAGTCAGTAGCATTAACCTCTAGACTACGAACCAGTTAAGGATAAGCTATCGAAAATTATAAAATATAGCACCTACAAAGGCATAGAAACAAGACTGGATACGGTCCAAATTAAAACACAATCACTGAAACTATTGCAGCCTTTCCCTGAAAAGAAGTGGCATTGGCAAATGTGAATCAATTTTGACTGCATGATTGGAGAATCTAACCACCAAAATATTAATGAAGAAATTTTAAGCATATTGAAAAAGAAGAATTTCTCATGAAATTATTGTTTGAAAAATCCTTTTCGTGACAAAACGTAATCAAATAAAACAAACTAGATTTTTTATACAAGAAAGAAACTAATTTTTAACATTCACAATTTTTCTTTCATAAATATATAAGGGTATTTTTTATTATTTGAATGGATAAGTGTTATAAATATTTTATTAGAATAAAAATGCAAAGCGCTTCCGGGCGTATTTTCGCTGCTTTGTAAGTTATTGACTTAAATATAGCACATTACAAAATGACTTGAGATTGTGTGACGTCACGGGATGGGACTTGTAAAATAAAAATAACATTTCCGCGTGATGTTTTCCGTCTTGCGTGACTGTCGCATCACGATTGGCGCGGAAAAAAAAGTCCGTTGCGGAATTGAAGGTAGCAGCGGAATTTTAGTTTTTTTTTTTGTTTGGCTCTCTCTCTCTCTAAATCTAAATCTAAGCTGCAAAGATATACATTATTTAAGATTCATATTAAGCGCATTCATTCCCACAAACAGAAATGTATAAGTTCGAGCTAACACATGCCGCATGAGGACCTTCAATATAATATAAAAACCTAATCTCAAATGAACATAAGCCCTGCAACTCTGGCCGACCTTCCGTGAAACAGGGGTGACATTGGCAAAGTGAACCATTTTTTACAGTTCGGGGTCAGAGCTAGAAGTAAAAATTGAGAAAACCCTACTAAGCTACACATATAGTGTAACTTCTTGCCGCAATTTCCCCGAAGTGAGACAACCTTTTTATTTTTACAGGTAAGGAAGCCGGCCAACCACTTGCACAATTGCATTCCTTGACTTATAGGTTGGTGTGAGGCTGACCACCCATACTGTAAAAAATGTTTCACTTTGCCAATGTCACCCCTGTTTCAGGAAAGGTCGGCAAGAGTTGCAGGGCTTGTGTTCATTTGAGCTTGGGTTTCTATATTGTAGGTCCACATGCGGCATGTGTGAGCGCGAAATTATGCGTGTCTGCTTGTGGAAATGCATTTAATACAAATCTCAAATGATACCTACATATCTTTGCAACTTAGATTCAGATTTTTCTTTAGAAATAAAAAAATAAAAACAGTAGATGATGCTTAAGAAATTTACTTTAAAATGGATTGATTCCATAAAAAGATTGGAACGAAATAGACCATTTCGTCTTTAATTGTCTTGTTAAATATAGCTGGCGGCTTGCAGAGGTTAATGTCTTTTCTTTTGATGAGCCCATTATGTTTGTTTGCTTGGATGGACTCCTTTATTTTTAGACCTCCACAGCGCGCGCCGGTTTGTTTTGCCTATAACAAATTACACAAAAATGACTGGCGAAATTTTTAATGCTTCCCACCCACTAAATGCTGCAAAATTAGACATTTATGAGTATACCTCATACCACCTATAATTGCTTGACTAATAGGTTGGTATGAGACTGACGACACACTCTAAAAAATGGTTCACTTTGCCAATGTCATCTCTGTTTCAGGAAAGGTCGGAAAAAATTACAGGGTTTATGTTCATTTGAGATTGGGTGCTTATGTTGTAAGTCCACATGTTCGTGTAAGCGCGAACTAATACGTGTCTGCTTGTGAACATGCATGTAATACATTTTCGCAACTTAATAAATAGGAAATAAGAAAGCAAAACGCAGCGCAATTAAGCTTCACATATATAGCCATTTCTTTTCGCCTTAATGCCAAAGCAGTCGCATGCGACGTATAGAACCTTTGTATATATTTTTACAGGTAAAGTGGCTAGCCTTCTGCCAACCCCTTTAGTTGAGTACAGGGTTTCTGGCTCCCAAGGTGGCTGGTTCTCATTAATTGGGAATTATCGTTATGAACTTATGAGCCCGATTGCGTGGCTTGCTTATGTGTGTGTGTCCGCATCTAGTATAGTCTACTGTGAGTTTGAATGTATGCATGTGCCCAGGCACGTAGTTGTTGGTATGCTTAACTAGAATACTATAGAACAAGACAGAAGTGTGTGGTTCACTATATAAGGGTACGGTATATGCGAGAGGCGTCAGTTTGGACGCTATATAACATACTTATTTGGACCGCAATTGTGTTAGAGACCAGAGTCGATTACAACATTGAGCCGTGAAGTCGATAAGCAAGAGCTAGAAATCAATACATTGTTAACCGACATTGTGTAAAATAAAATAAATAAATTGCGATTTGATTAAAAGAACCTAACTAAAATTATAACAGTATTTTCACTAATGTTTTTATTTTGGGTTCCTTCCTTGACTTATAGGTTGGTATGAGGCTGACCACCCAAACTGTAAAAAATGGTTTACTTTGCCAATGCCGCCCCTGTTTCAAGGAAGGTCGGCAAGAGTTGCAGAGCTTATGTTCATTTGAGATTGGGTTCTTATATTGTAGGTCCACATGCGGGATGTGTAAGCGCGAAATTATGCGTGTCTGCTTGTGGGAATGCATTTAATTATGAACCTCAAATGAAGCATATCTTTGCAACTTAGATTTAGTTTTAGAAACCGAAACAGGAAATCAATTCTTCCACCCTTGATGAGGATCGAACTCTTGCTCTCTGGCAAGGAATGCAAGCGCTCTATCGACTAAGCTATCGACCGTCCTTAAATAAAATTTAAATTATTTTTCATGTACTAATGCGTATTTTTAATGCTACATATACGGTGGCTGTTAAAATAAAATATGCTATGCGAGTGAAAAAGTTACGGTGGCAGTTTATTACAGTATTATTAGATTGGAAAGCGTGGAATGTTTAAGTTGTTAGTTGTTGCCATAAAAAGTTGTCGTGTGAGTTGTCGTGTAATCCGAACGTTGTCATTGTCATCCCGACATGTCATTGCACGTGCCAGCCATCGACACGAATGTTCGAACATTCAAACGTTCATATTGTTTGTGTCTATGGACAGACGAATGTCATTGTCATGTGAGTGTCGTGTGGGTATATCCCGAACGTTAGCATTGTTTTTTTTTTTTTTTTTTCTTTATTGAAATAATATAACAAGTTACATTTCCCAGGAGTTACATAAACTCATTTTTCCACTCCCATTTGGTAATTTACTAATAACAAAACGGCTAACGCAATCACAATGCCATACATTTCTACACCCGTTGCATAATGTTACATTATGCAACCGGTAACCGTGTTAAAATGAACATGTGCGCATGCGCATTGTCAGAATTGGAACCATTTTTTAATTTCAAATGTCAACCTTGTATGGGGGTATGAAGACCTGTCAATCCAAGATGGCCGCAAGCGATCAGCTGATTACGCTTCATACAATATTAGTGATATTCGGTAGGTAGGAATTACCGTGGTGATGAGACTTTCAGCCCTGTTCAGATGAAAATAGATAAGTATATTTTATGTGTAGAGTCAAATAAAAATTGTTAATAGTCCTAAAATTTATCGAATTTATTTATCGGATTGCTCCAAATAAAGCTTTCCTTTTTTCAATGGAAAATAAAAGGCTTGAAAGGAAAACAATACAAAAAATTTCACCGCAAAAAATAAACAAACTCAAAAAGTTACTTGGTTAATAGGTGAGTATGAGGTTGATCACCTATGCTGTACAAATTTGGTTCACCTGCCAATACAACTGCAGGGCAAATGTTTATTTGAGTTTTGGGTTTGAATGTTTAAGCTTATATGCAGGATGTAAAAGCGCGACCTTATACATATGTGTCGGCTTGTGGGCATGAATTCAATATGAAACCTAAATATAATTTATTTTTACAACTTAGGTTAGATTAGATAATCGAAGGGAATGATAAATCACACGTTTTGACAAAGGTAAGGTTTAAATTACTTCAAATGGACGAGTACATTATAATGACTATTATTCACTATTTTGTTAATTCTCTCATGGTCGTAGAAAAAGTATTGTATGCCACTGCACGTAATTAGTCTTTGTAACACTCGTGCTTTCTATTGTGCCATTCGGCTGCGCCTCATGGCACAAACTAGCACTCGTGTTAAAAAGACTATCATTACTTGGCAGTGGCATAAATAACTATTGGGACTTGGTACTTATACTCTTACACAATACTTAAAACTAGCCATACAATATAATTAAAAAAATATTAATAAAATAACAATTACTGAAGCAAACAAAGACAGAAGAGAATTAGCGTCTCATACCCAAAATAAAACAAAATTGTCATCCCGACATATCATTGTAAGTGCCAACCATTGATACGAACGTTCGAACATTCAAACGTTCATATTGTTTGTGTTTATAGACAGACGAATGTCATTGTCATGTGAGTGTCGTGTGGGTATATCCCGAACGTTAGCATTGTCATCCCGACATGTCATTGCACGTGCCAACCATCGACACGAACGTTCGAACATTTAAACGTTCATATCTCTATGGACAGACGAATGTCATTGTCATGTGAGTGTCGTGTGGGTATATCCCGAACGTTGGCATTGTCATCCTGACATATCAATATACGTGCCAACCATTGATACGAACGCTCGAACATTCAAACGTTCATATCGTAAGTCTCTATAGACAGAAGAATGTCATTGCCATGTGGATATAGCCCGCTCGTTTTTGTTACTATCCTAAGATGTTTCACTGCACCTACCTAAAGACGACATGAACGTTCAAACGTTCGCGTTGTTTATCTTATTGTTCAGTGAATGTCATTATAAAATAAAAAAAATGTGATGCTGTTATTATATTCCTAACATAGCACAACACTTTTCCGACATCAAAACTGAACAAATCATATAAGATCGGTGACTTTCGACGGTTTGTGAAAGTTATTGTCATGTGGGTTGCCATTTTGTAATCCAAACGTTGCCGTTATCCATCCACGTGCATAAAATTAACACGAACGTTCAAACGTTCATAATATAAATATCATTAAAACTTGAATATCATTGCCAAAAGCATTACAATATAATCCAAATGTACTCATTGTCTAATTCACGTGTTTCTCACGCTATGAGCATTCCAACGTTGACGATGTTCGTTTCCTTTTGACAGTTGAATGACATTGTCGTGCGAGCAGCTATCTTGTTATCTTTTCTGATGCTTAAAAGACAGAAACGTTCACAATTTTCATCTGCATTGGCAGGTGAACATCAGGTCATCATCGCTGATAGTAAAGCTTGAACCTGGAAAATCTGGACCATATCTGTAGGGGACTGTAGATTTGAAGGGTATTTCTCTCCTCATGATATGTCTCTCTATACATTTTAAGTATGCGCTTTGCTAAAACAATCGATATATGTTAAGGAGTGCGTTGAGTGTGAACGATAATTTTCTTTAGCCATTTAGTCCCAAATTGATTGATCCATATTGTTCCTAGACTAATAGGTTGGTATGAGGCTTACCCTCCATGCTGTAAAAACTTGACTCACTCTTGCCAATGCCACCCTGTTTATAGATACTGTCCACCAAAGTCATTGTTGTTAGAGTTATCCTGTCACATGAACGTTGTCATTGTCATCACAATATATAAATACACGTGCCAAGTTCTAATACGAACGTTCGAACGTTTGTCTGGTGAAAATTGAACCATTTGACAATTTGAACGTTCGTTAGGTGGCGCTGCACGAACGTTTGAACATTTGACTGATTAACATTGGACAAATTGAACATTCGTCAGATGAACGTTCGCTTTGTTTCGTTCGAAAATTTCTTTCAGTGTTCGTATGAATTTTATTGACAGGTGAGCGTCACTGCTGCGTGGTCACATCTGATGACGTGACAGAACTGTTCGGCCATGTGTGACAGCATCGGCGTACAAAAATATAATTAACCTTGTCTGCTTGGCTGAAAAATATCTTGAACCAAGCCCGGCAAGGTTTACCGACGTAACGTTCGAACGATAATATTTTTATACCAAGAAAAATGTATCAAGTTTATTGAGTCTGTATCATGATCGTTGATAGTTGTTTATACTAATAGGCAGATGAAGTTGTATCTAACTTAAAAAAAATACCAGCATTAGAAGTCTGGACATATCTGACAATCATTAATGACCACCTGTACTGTAAAAATGTTTCACTTTGCCAATGTCACCTCTGTTTCAGGGAAAGTCGGCAAGAAGTGCAGGGCTTATGTTCATTTGAGATTGGGTTTTATTTTGTAGGGAAACATGCGGCATGTGTGAGCGCAAACTTATACATGTTTGCTTGCGGGAATGCGTTTAATATGGACCTTAAATGATATGTATATTGTAAGGAATGAAAAAAAAAAAAAAACGGATTTTACTGACCGTGTAAAAGAGAAGAACGATTTTCTCTACGTTTCGTCGGAGTCATATCCGACGTCTTCAGGAGACGTGTGTCCTTCACAAAAAGGAACCACGAACTGTTGAATTATTGTTGTTTGTTCGGGGCCGAAGGTTATAGGTATTTTTAATAACCTTCGGTGATGCGTCCATAGATGTCACTATAGCTCCAGTTGTACAGAAGGACGATATTATGTCTTGTTGTGAAATCGTCCGATTAATGAAAGGGTGGATCATTGAGGTTAGTACTGGCCTCCATATACTGGAAAGTTTGTAGCTGTCATCTCTGTTGAAGTTGGGGTGCCTGTGAATTTCGATTGCTTCCTTCACAAGTCGGGGGATGAGAAATCTTTCTTTAGATAGAATCTTTGTTTTATCAAATCTGATAAGATGATTCACCCCTTCCTGTGAATGTTCACAGATAGCAGACTTGTTTGGGTTATTCGTCTTAACTGCACCAATGTGTTCCTTCAACCGGGTGTTGATGCTGCGCTTGGTTTGTCCGATATAAAAGGCTCCGCATTCGCAAGGGACCCTGTACACTCCTGGAGAATCCAACGGGGTACTATCTTTTACACTTCGGAGCATTTGAAAGATGGAGGACGGAGGACTGAAAGTTGTTTTGATGTTAGCCTTTAAGAGTACACGGCTAATCTTGTCTGTCAGACCCCGTATGTATGGTAAGTATGCTCCACTTCTTGGAACATCATATGAAGTGGTAGATTTTTTGCTTTTTACTCTGTTCAGAGCAGGAGGTTACGCTC